>CM043120.1:53061968-53661968 GCA_023701765.1 Hylyphantes graminicola | reverse complement strand
GCTCCAAAGGCTAGAATCCCAAAGATTGCGCCACTGGGCGGCGTACAAAGGTAGTTGAATGTATGACACATATTAAATCCCATTTAATGGTATACATTTTTACCTAAAAATATTTCTAAAATCATGTGTCATAGAAATTTCAACATAAAAGATTAATCTATTTTACCTCTCACCCACTACCTGTCAAACCATTCATCACAAAATCAAATTAAAATCTCATTTTCCTTCAAACATACAATAACCGCAAAATCCCTTTTCAGTCATCAAATCTAATGAAACCTAATCAGCGCCGTTGCCATTCACAGCAGATAAATTCTGCCTAATGAGAGAGACCGATGCCATTAAATACCAAAGAAATAATAAAGATGGATCGCGTATCTGGTATCACAACTAAACCCAACCACACCCTGGAAAGAACCATTAAAATCGTGAAATTTACTCCAAAACTGCAGTTTCTCGTTAGATATAAGTATTTAATGTATTTAGAAGCGTTAAACATTCAGAAAAGAATGTATTTGTGAACAAAAGAAACATACATTTGAATGGAAGCATACGATGCATTCTATTATGTGGGTTGCCAATATTATTTTATTTGTTGAATTTCCTCCACCCTAACTAGATTATTTGCAGGCCACTTGAAAGGGATGGGAATCCAAAAAGATGGTATTAGGAAATGCTGCAGAAACTGCCCCGACTTGGAATTGAATCCAAAACATTTTTATTCCTCTTGTTCAGCCATCCTGTGAAAAATTGCAGCAAATCGCCAACTTGTCCTACGAAGACCTTTATGAGGACCACTGTCTGAGGATCGCTGAAGCAGTCTATGAGACCTTTGGTCCCTTATGATCTTTATCCATGGACACGACATCATCATCATCATTGAATTTCCTTATAAATGCCGTAAGTACCGAAACCCTACGTCAATGCACCAAGCCAATACACTTCAAACAAACCCCGTTGCCAAATTTTGGCATTAAATGCGAAGATATAAATCCTCGATAAACCACAGAATTAAATATTCAGACAGGAACGCATTGAAACCGTCCAACATTAGATTTGTTTATAAATAAACCTGCACTTGCTTAGCATAGAGATAGTATGATTGCAGTTTGCAATGAACTTTGGGGTTTTGTAAAGGGGGATTGTCTCGATAATTTAAAAAAGACAAGAATTTAGGTCGGTTGCGTTAGGTAATATGAAGAATGCAGTGTTTCGAAAAATGAGTATGTATTCTCTTGCGATCTGGCAAAATTAAAAACCTACGCATAAACAATTAACATATTAACTAGTTCCGAAATTGACATGGTCAGGTAGAAGAAGATCTAAATATCAGTTTTCAGACGTTGATTACAGGTATCGGTCATTTATTTCTATAAAAAAATTAAGTTGAACGATTGTCAATACGATACTAGAGTTCTTAAACAAAAAAAAATTCGCAAAATTTAAAAAAAAAGTTCTTTTTGTAGTTTATTTTAAAAGCATTTAAATAAAGGCAATTTTAAAATAATCTGTTATCATCAAATAAGTGATACGACCATTTTTGTTGCATTTATAGCACAAAAAATGAGTTTAATGCGTGTCCCTAAGTAACTGTTAAACATAATTTTTTTAACTTCTTTTCTTTGAAAACATATATTTTAGAATACATTTGTATTAAAAGTATGTTTAGATTAAGAATATACGTGTAAGATTTTGCTCGGTTCTTAAGAGGATAAAGGCATTTGTTATAAACAAAGAATAAAATTGAAATAAGTAGGTTTGTAATGAATTTGTTACTCTTTAGCAGCTTCCACACAAAATGTATGATTAGCAGGGGGGGAAACGCTAAGCACATATTTTATTTCTTTATTGGACATTTACACGCTGCTTTCGGCTATTTTCATTTATTTTCTTTCGGAAATTCAATAACTATTCCTAACCGTGTGCTACATGCTTTCCGTAACTCCGGCGTCAATGTAGGCTTGAACGTTCTAGTATAGACACATAGCTGCCGGGTGAATTTTTTGTGAGAATGAAAACAAACTTCTAAGGTAATTGTGATGTCACTGTAGGAGCGGTCGTTCCAGTTCTCCATTAGTTTAAATATTGCAGTAACAATGTTTCAGTAACCAAATTCCATTTCGAAAAAGAATATCCAACTATTTTTCTCCTAAAATACATTTAAAATACATTGAACGTTTTTAATAAAAGAAACTTCAATTTATTTTTTAAAAAAACCTCCAATTCGAAACAGCTTTTTATTCCTGGAATCCTGATCCTCCCAGGTAGTAATACCCGCAACCCTTTCAACGCTGCCCTATATTGGAATCAGCTTACACGATAGAAAAACAAACAAAAACGTCGAAATTTTCTTTAGGAATCGTTACGGCACAAAACACAGCCCGGGGAAAAAGCAACTCCGACTTCGACGAGAAAGTTTCGGATACTTTTTAGCGACAGTAGCCATAGCAACGGATCGCATGATTTGAGTTGGAAAAAGTTGTGGGTGGAACACATGGGATTTTTGAAGAGAATAGTTCGTATTTTTAGTCTACTTTTTTTTTTAATTTGGTGGATTTAAAAAATAGAAAATAAGGTATTGTCATGTTGGTGATTTACATTCACATAACTCCTGTCAACTGCTATTCTGAATGTGTATCATTTGATAAAACAGTTTTTTGAAATGTAAGACATCAGTAACTTATCTTTTATGCTTTTCTTATCCGTTTGTTCATACTGTAAAAATTTCTATGAGTAATGAGTAAACCAAAACATGTTTTTTTTTAATTTTGGCATTGTTTTTTAACTTCTCATAACAAATTTTGACCCTTTTCAGTCCAAAAAGATTGTTATGTATCCCAATAAGTTCTTTTAGAGCGCAAGGTAAAAGTTAAGAAAAAAGTTTTTAATTGAAGTTTTCCTATCATCACCAGTGTGAGAATGTTAGCATTATATAACTCAAGAATATAATGACGTGAATTGAAGTCATTGGAAGTTAATTTTTAAATCTGTCGGGCAAGAGAGCACTGCATACTTCTTAACACATAACATTGAATAACTTAAAGTAGAATTGCAAGCATTTGTTAAGGAGAAGCATAGCCATCTTCGTCATTAATAAATTAAAAACTTTAAATATAATAAATAATATCATTTAGACATCACTAGAACTAAATGAGTTTAAAAAATCTTAATCGTTTAACTCAGCGGTTCCAAATCTGTTGGCGATGACCAAAAAATGGGTGATTTGTGTTATCAAGGGGGCAAAAAGTACTTGAGGGGAGATCAGGAGGAAATGTGTATTCAAAGAGGGGAAATAAAATAATGTTGTACCTTTGTACAGTAAAACCATTCTCCAACCATAACCAAATCATCCAATTTTTCCTTTCAACTCTCTTAAATTTTCTAGAAACCAGTAAAAATATCTTAGTTAACTATTTCACTTTTGCTCTTTTAAATTTTTTGAAAATATGTGTTTTATGTTTTCTCTATTTTATTTAAAAGTGACCGGATTGATTAAGCTTCGTTGATTGTTTTTATAGACTTTAGTAAGTGTTATAAAACTAATTTATAGTTACACTTAAACTCAAATTATAATTAGATATCACATGATAATTAAAAGAGAGCGTTGGATGTTAATCAACCTAAAGAATGAAGCGATGGTCCAGAATTACTAGTATTATATAAATATTTTTTTTACCAGATGGCGCACAAACACATGTAAATACTATTAAAATATTCATTTAAAAATATCTTAAACAATCTAAATGTTCCGTCATAATCATTTTTTTATATTTAACATATTGTCAAGTGTTAAAAACGTACGTTTTTAAAGCTATATCAATACACATTGGTGTGCTCTTTAACATTTAGCATAAACTCTGGGTTGGAAAAAACTAGAAATCACCTCAACCACTAAAAGGAATTTTTTAACTTTGGTTAATAAAAAGGCTATTCTTGTAAGATTTACTATTGTGATTATAAGAATATTACAAATACAGACTTAAAAATCTCGGAGAATTTTTTATTATATTTTTATATATTCGAAACACTATCACTTAACAATTTGTGCAAAAAATTAACTACAAATTTAGTAAAGAAAATAATAAAAGTAAATTATTCATAAAAAATTCTACAAAATGTTGTGCTAATCTAACAATTTATCTAAGTAAAATGTCCCAATATAAATTTAAAAAACAAAATATGGAAGGTATTTCGAGATTTGTTAGATGCAATACTAACAAATACAAAAACTAACAAATGTGTATTAGTTCACCTTAAAATGGTACAGTAAGTATTACGCCGCAGTTTCTTTATTTCTATTTAATTTTTAAAAATAAATCTAAACTATAAAAACGTGCTTTAGTACATTATTAAAATATTTTACAAAACTACAAAAATTCAATGAAGCGGGAAAGAACAAAATTAAAGACGCGAATCCCAAAAAAAAACTTTAAGCAAAATTCATTTTTTCTTATGCTCAAAAGATTCGCCAAATATTTCTGATTGTTGAAAAATCCTCTGAGGACCCTTTTTTTTTGAGTTTTAGTAGGGACAATATGAAGAAACTCTTTTTTATTTCCAAAATATTTCGAACAAAAATCTATTTTTTATGAATCAGGCATGATGAGCCGTATCGACAAAATTTGTTTACGTTTTTCTTTTTATTTTCTTGCGTTCGAAGGAAATTACTTTTTTTAAAGAATTTTTTTAGTCCCTAAGAAATGGTATGTGCTTTCTCCTACTGCAAAAAAAATGCAGTATGGATCGCTACGGATCATGAAAGAAAATGTATTATAGATATGATTTTTATATATAGCGTATTAATAAAAAGTAAATACTTTTTCAAATAAAGTTATTTATACATATTCCAGAAAGAATTGTGATATTTTTTGTTTAACAATAAAAAGTGGGATTTTTTGATGAAATACTGAAAATTTTACTTTATACAAATGTTTTTTGTATGGTTTTTATACAATTCATAATAAAAATAATATATTAGTAATTTTGTTGTTTCTCAAATTAAGGGTGTCGGGTACCTTCCCCAACTTTTTTGTATTTATGAGCTTATACTATTCAAATTTTATACACTGGTACATCTTGCATTAATAAAACCTATTACCAAAAAAATGAAAACATTAAAAAAATTTAAGGGTTGTTTTTTTCAATTTTTAAACAATTTTATGTCACTGGAGAAAGTAATGTCATGATTCATTCGTTTATGAGAACTTATTGAAAAAAGTCATTCAAATTCATTATTAATTCAGAACAACATTTAAAAAAGCAAGTAATAAAGTTTACATCATTTCTTTTTACTTAGTTGTTTAAATCTTTACAATTAAGCAATTTTGTTAGGTAAGAATAAGAAATTTATAATATTTATATCGTTTTTTTTCTTCATTTGTTCCTTGCGCTCTTATTGCGTCATTGTTTGTACAAAAAGAATCGACTGATAGTTGTAAAATGCTTGATATCAGTACTTTTCAGAAGCTTAAAAATGTCCATCTATAATCGAAAAGTTAGTAACAATCTAGATACATAAAAACAGTTTTTTATTAGTTAGTTAGTTAGCTTATTTATTAATTAGTTAGTTCAGTTAGACATTAAAAAACAATAATTTCAGTCCCAACTTTTAAGTTTTTATTCCAAATATTTTTTTTAAAAAATGAATAGACCCATTATGCATCCAGAATGAAATGATAAAAAAATCATCAAAAAACCTTTTTACTATGATTTAAGAAAAAATTTTGTAATTAAAACTTTTGAATAAAATGTAAGAATATTGTTTTCAAAACTTCATATGCTAAAATATGTTAACTAATTTTTAAACTTAAAAAAAAGTATGAACAATTTAGGGCAAATTTATTTAATAACATTGTTTAAGAATGAATTCAATTTTACCAAGTATTTCACGTTTTAATATACTTGAAACAAATTAACATTCTTCTAAAGACATGATTTTTAATTTTGACGATACGAAAAGAAAATATAACTTTATGAAAAATGTATGTAGAATTTAATAAAATTTATCTGAAATAAATGCGAGTTCAACTTAGTGAGAAAAAAATCCCAAGCTGATGACAACAATGAAAATCACTGAGAGTGATAAGGTTAAGAAAAACTTTAAAATGAAGTGTTAATTCAATTCTTTAAAAATAATAAAAGTAATTCGTAAAAAGTTATAAAAGTAATTTGTCAAAAGTAACAAAAGTAATTCTTCAAAAGTAATAAAAGTAATTGGTCAAAAGTAACAAAAGTAATTCGGCAAAAGTAATAAAAGTAATTCGTCAAAAGTAATAAAAGTAATTCGTCAAAAGTAATTCAATCTTGGATATACTTAGTGAAAGAATGTAAATGAACTTATCTTATTAAGCAATTGAATACTCATAATAAGTATTTTAAGTTTATATAAATAAATATTTTAATCAAAAGAATATTTAAAGTGTAATTAAAAAATAATCGATTCTCTAAAAGTATAATTCAAGCTTGCGCTTTGCCGGTTGTGATCAGAATTAACACCTAAACATAATTAGGTGTAGCCAACCGAATAGGAGAAATTTCAGGAAACTTCTCCTTGCATGAACGTCGTTAAAATATAGCCGTTTTCAAAATTAAGCCTCGCTTCCCCCATTAGAATTGGTAAAAGAAAGTCCTCCAACCTACTTGACACAGCTCTTTACTTACTATTGCCTACAATTTTTTTAAATCCCAAAACCTCCAAGTTTAATTAAAATAATATAAAAAAGTTCTTTTCAGAGAGGAAGACATTTTAAGGCTCTTCAAATAAGGAGAAAGGATTTAACATTCCCGAACCTTTGAGTTTGATAGATGCTGCAAGAAATTTCCGGTTTTGTTTAGGGTCTCAGCCCTTGAGAAATTATGAGAAATTGGATGGCAACAACTGCGTCGCTTCTCATCGGTAAAACCAGCACACGCACAACTAAACTCTTCCGCAGGTTTTTAGTTAAAAAGGCTTTTACCGCAATGGCGACTGATAGAAATTGCTTCTGAAAAGAACGAATTTGGAAAATGAGTTTATAACTGCCTTAGTTGTGCATATGCATAAATAAAATGCAAAATACCAAGAAAAATAATGTTTTTCCCCCTCGAAATGCTGAAAGCTTTTGCGTTGAGAATTTTAAAAGAACGGTTTTAGTTTATGAGATTAAACATTTAGTGGCAGTTGAAGAATAAACACAAACGATAGTTACGGAATAATATTTTTCATTTATTTCGCCTCGAACTAACTCGATTATATACAAAGAAAGGAAAAGAAGGCAATTTCTGGTTAAGTCAATAAAAAGATTAAAACGATCTGTTCTTTGTAAAAAGTGTTTTTGTTTAAAATAATTGCATTTACGATTCTGAATATTTCCCGCTCTAACGAAGAAGTTGTAGGGATGTGCTTAGTTTAATCTTTTCCGAGAAGAAAGAAAATTCATTTTATCGCACCGTTAAGGAAGGGAAAAAACTAATATTTCAGTCAATAATCTCATAAGTGTTAACGGTTTATGGAACAAAATGCTCATTCTTTTTTTGTGTGTAAGAAAACGTTGTTTCGGCTGTAAGGAATTGATAGCATTTTACTTTAATACTTTAAACTGTTCTAAGGATATTTTAGTCTTTCTTACGATGAATATAAATGTTCCAATTACTACTGGGAATTTAAAAATTATGGTTCAGAGATTAAATAAATGCATTTATCAAATAGGGAACTGTTTTTTTTTTTTTTTTTTTTTTGAAGTTTAAAGAATTACTTTTTAGGAAATACTATTTTGAAAAGGAAACCAAAACTAGTTAATTTCTAATTTATTAAAATGTTTTTTTAATAAATATTGATTTTTGATATTAAAAAATACCTTCGAAGAAATGGATCACAGAAAACGATTTTTTCACGCATTGATAGCAAGTTTATGTTATAACACATTATAGTAATTATGTTTGAACTTATTCTGCTAAACTAATGCACTTTTCTCTCTTGTATTAACTTGACAGATACATACCATTAGAATAATAGTGGGGCCAAGGATGGTAGAGTGGTTTGGACCATTACGCTAGCAGTCTGAGCGCTGTAACGGGTGCAGGAACGATTCCCGCCTTCGCCCTGGGTGCATATTTCTTTCTATGTGACAGTAAAATTTCTTTCTGTGTCTGTCTTACTTGACGAAGGCATCATAAGCGGGTCTCTAATCAAGCATACAAGCCGGAATATATATGTTCCTATCCTACCCTAATAATAATAGTAAAAAAACGGACATGAATTTGTCATATGTCAACACTGGAGAATAGAGAAACATAGCTCCGAAATTTGCTTAGTTGACACATGCAAAGGTATGGTATGGTACATATATATTCCAGCTTGTGTGCTTGTTCAGAGAACCGCTTATAAGCTTTCGTCAAGTGGGACAGACACAGAAAGAATTTTTACAGTCACAAAGAAATGAATAACACATAGACAAATAACAACATTTATTGACGGTCACAAACATCCATGCCAGACTGGGATTCGAACCCGATAACAAAAGCTCCAAAGGCTAGAATCCCAAAGATTGCGCCACTGGGGCGGTGTGCAAAGGTAGTTGAATGTATGACATATATTAAATTCCATTTAATGGTAAAAATTTTTACCTTAAAATATTTCTAAAATCATGTGTAATAAAATTTCCAACATAAAATATCAATCTATTTTATCTTTCACCCACTACCTGTCAAACCATTCATCACAAAATCAAATTAAAATCTCATTTTTCTTCAAACATCCAATAACCGCAAAATCCCTTTTCAGTCATCAAATCTAATGAAACCTAATCAGTGCCGTTGCCATTCACAACAGATAAATTCTGCCTAATAAGAGAGACCGATGCCATTAAATACCAAAGAAATAATAAAGATGGATCGTGTGGCTGGTATCACAACTAAACCCTACCACACCCTGGAAAATCCATTAAAATCGTGAAATATACTCCAAAACGGCAGTTTCTCGTTTAGATATAAAGTGTTTGATGCACTAAGGAGCCTTAAATATTCAGAAAAGAGCGTATAATAGTAACAAAAGAAACATACATTTGAATGGAAGCATACGGAGCATCTGAATAGAGTTTATAAATAAAAGGTTCTTGCATTTAAATTGGGATAGTGGAGGGTTGAGTGTTAACAGATCAATGGTGTTTGTATACACTCTTAAAACAAACGATTGAAATCCACTCCAGTTGGAGCAGTGCATTTTCGACACTGGAAAGGATTGGATTGGAATATTAACTCAGACTGAGTTAAAATCACTCGTTTGGAGTGATCCTGTCGGAGGTTTAACACACAACGGACCTATCCAAAAGGAGAAGTGCATTTTCTAGACTGGAGGAGTGAAAATTAATCAGACTGAGTTAAAATCACTCGTTTGTTTTAAGAGTGTACTCTGTTTTAAATGGTTTGTGGAATATATTTATAAGGGGGAATGGCGGGCGGGTTTCCAAACCGAAGTTTTTTCTGTGTTAATCCAGTGGGGGAAAAATTTCAAATTGCAGATTACTCCGGCTGTCTTAATATATTTAAAAACTGTTTTTTTTATCTGACAAATGTAGGTGGATTACATGGATTTATATTATAATTCCACCTTTAAGGCCAGTACCATTTTTCAAAAAATTTATTATTTTATTTTAGTATTTTTTGTAAAATACGTTTCAAGAGCTTTTTAGCGAAGCCCTTTTTATTTTATTCAGATAAACTTTAAAATAGTTAAATTTTTATTCAAATATAGGTCAGCAGTATTTTCATAATGTAAGTTTTCAACTTTAAGTCTAATTTTTCTCAGAATGGTGTTTTTTCAGGTTTATGTACCTTTTCTTAAAAACTATTTCATGTATCGACCTCAAATGTTTACAGGATAACTGTTTCAGGATGTTTTGCTTTCTGAAATGAGCATTTCTCAAAAATTGAAAGAGAAAAAAATGTGGGTAATTTTGTGATGTAAAAATGCTTTTAAAAAAATAACTACCTTAAATAATATTTTTAAAAATACTACTTTATACTTATAAAATCTCATTTCAGTGTAATGTTCAAAGTGCATATAATTCACATAATTTTTTTGTGTAGTTTTGCATGTTAGTTTCAAAGAAAAAGGAATATGTAAAAGTTAAATGAAACATTAGCTGTACAGCTGGGGAAAAAAAAAACGAATCACCCCTCGTTTCTCGGCAGCCATTGATCAAGGAATTTTGTGTAAGGTGTCAATTTTCAGGAAATAACGTGAGGAATTGAGAACTGGCAACAAAAATTGTAATAGGGGTCGTCTACATATTAAAATGAGTACCAACTTTGAAAATTCCAAAAGCGACACCCAATTTTTTTTACATAAAAATGTTCAGCACCTTCAAAATACTCCATGTATAAAAAATAATTATTTATTCTGCATTATTTGCTGAGATATAAGTATTCAAAGTTGAACGCCCATAATGTTAAAAAAGTTTCACAAACTTTTATCCATACCTCTACAAATAAAATGAATTAAACAAAGATTTTTTTTTCATTATATACTTCTTAATGTTCCAAAAACAAATCACACATGTTTTTTCATCAATTTTTCATTTTTAATAATTTTTTATTTAAATTTAAATAAGAAAAAATAAAACATGAATAGCAACCCCAATTTTTTTTTACATAAATCGATAAAGTAGATCAAGTAGAACCAAAATCCCGAATTTTATAATTCAATAACAATTATTTGCCGAGTTATTGTAAAAAAACTGAAAAAGACGAATTTTAGGGACCGTGTAAAAAATTACTCGGCACATTTGATCCTAAATTGCATTATCGTTTGGTGATTAAAAAGCGTTTGCTGGTAAATGTTTATTCAAATTATCGATTTCTGTCAAATGTCTAAAAATCTTTTCTTATTTCAAGTGAATACAATGTATCTTGTTTGTATAATTTACATTAAATTATATCGGTTAATATATTTTTAAATGTATGTTTTTTCCAATACAATTTCAAAAAGTTTGTTTAATATTAAAAATTAAATACCCTAGAATATTATTGGAATTTGGTTTTAAATACAATGATTGTTACCACATTAATTATTTAAATGATTAGTGCCTATACTGCGTTGGTTAAAAATCATTCTGAGTAATTTTATTTTGCTTTCCTTAAATATCGTGTTAAGGTCGTAACCCTCAATTTGCAATACGTGGTTTACCGATAAAAAACTTAACTCCTCGGTGCAACAGCTCATTGGTGGGCCAGGGCCTGCCGTGCCCATTTCAGCTTTCGTGATACAAGGGCTCTGGGGAGCAAGGCATATATCCCGGTAATGTGGAAAGCCTCACGCGGAATCCCCGTTTAGTTCCCCAAGCATGCTTGGCCCCCAATTTATCGACCCACTTAAGGAAGAAAGGATGGGTCAACCTCGCTCAATCCGGGGTTCGATCCCCGGACCTGTGGCGGGTAATTGCGAAGCCACTGGGCCGATATTACCGATAGAGTGCGAAGAATTTTAAACAAACTTTTTGCAACAATGTGAATGAAACAAAAATTTGCATAAAAATCTTAACACAAAAGTGTAATAATCATGTTTTTTCATTCTGATTGTAACTAATAGTATTTGAAAATCTGCTCGTTATAAATAACCGTATATGCGACTTAATTTAAAATTAAAACTTTTCATCTTCTAGCTTTTATTTTATTTCTGAATTTTAAAATCCAAAATTAAAAAAAAAACATTCGAAAAATCCCAATATTACTGAAGAAAGTTAAATTCTAGCATCCGTTGGCGAGATTATGCTAACCCGTTTTTAGCTTGTCGTTTTGAAAAGACGCAACTAAAATATTACCTTTTTTCACTTAGGAGATGTGCCCCTAAACGAGTTCAAAATTAAGGCTTTAATATCTCAGCAAATAATGCAAAATAAATAATTCTTTTTTATACATGGGGTATTTTGAAGGTGCTGAACATTTTTATGTAAAAAAAATTGGGTGTTGCCATTGGAATTTTCAAAATTGGTACTCATTTTAATATGTAGACAACCCCTATTACAATTTTTGTTGCCAGTTCCCAATTTCTCACGCTATTTCCTGAAAATTGACACCTTACACAAAATTCCTTGATCAATAGCAGCCGAGAAACGAGGGGTGATTCGTTTTTTTTCCCCAGCTGTACAAGGTTCCAACTTGCCTTAAATTCCGTCCGAATATTTTGTTGTAAAATTATGTATAAAAAATGAAAAGATATATATTATTCATTTACACTCTGCAAAGATATTATTATACATTTACACTCTGCATTCGGCTATTTTCATTTATATTTTTCCGGAAATTCGATAATTATTCCTTATCGTTTGCTACATGCTTTCCGTAACTGGGGAGTCAATGTAGACGCGAACGTTCTAGTATAGACGAATAGCTGCCGGGTGATTTGTTTGTGAGAACGAAAACGGTTGAGGGAACTGTGATGTCACTGTAGGAGCGGTCTTCCAGTTCTCCATTAGCTGAAATATTGCAGTAACAATGTTTCAGTAACCAAATTCCATTTCGTCAAAAAATATCCAACCATTTTTCTCTTACAATACACTCAAAATACATTGAACGTTTTTATTAATATAAACTTCGATTTTTTTTAAACTTCAATTCGAAACAGCTTTTTTTCCTGGAATCCTGATCCTCCCAGGTAGTAATACCCGCAACCCTTTCAACGTTGCCCTATATTGGAATCGGCTTACACGATAGAAAAACAAACAAAAACGTCGAAATTTTCTTTGAGAATCGTTACGGCACAAAACACAGCCCGGGGAAAAAGCAACTCTAACTTCGACGAGAAAGTTTCGGATACTTTTTAGTGACAGTAACCATGACAACCGAAGGGCAACATCGCATGATTTGAGTTGGGAAAAGTTGTGGGGGGAACACATGGGATTTTTTGAAGAGAATTGTTCGTATTTTTATTCTACTTTTTTTAAAATTTGAGTGGATTTAAAAAATAGAACATAAGGTTTTGTCATATTGGTGATTTACGTTCACATCCCTCCTGTCAACTGCTATTCTGAATGTGTATCATTTGATAAAACAGTTTTTTGAAATGTAGGACATCAGTAACTTATCTTTTATACTTTTCTTATCCGTCTGTCCATACTGTAAAAAAATTCTATGAGTAATAAGTAAACCAAAACATGTTGTTGTTGTTGTTGTTTTTAATTTTGGCATTTTTTTTTTTTTTTTACTTCTCTTGACATATTTTGACCCTTTTCAGTCCAAAAAGATAGTTATGTAACACAATTAAGTTCTGTGCAAGGTAAAAGTTAAGAAAAAAGTTTTTAATTAAAGTTTTCCAATCATCACCAATGTGAGAATGTTAACATTATATAACTCAAGAATATAATGACGTGAATCGAAGTCATTAGAAGTTATTTTTTTAATCTGTCGGACCAAAGAGCATGAAATACTTCGTAACACATAACATTAAATAATTTAGAGTAGAATTACATGCATATAATAAGAGAAACTTAGCCATCTTCGTCATAAATAAATTAAAAACTTGAAATATAATTAATAATATCATTTAGATATCACTGGAACTGAATGGGTGTAAAAAATCACCATCGTTTAATTCAGTGGTACCCAACCTGGTGGCCTGATTGCCAAAAAGTGGGCGATTTGTGCTATCAAGGGGGCAAAAGTACTTGAGGGGAGATCAGGAGGAAATGTGTATTCAAAGAGGGGAATTAAAATAAAGTTGTACATTTGTACAGTAAAACCATTCTCCAACCATAACCAAACCATCCAATTTTTACTTTCAATTCTTAAATTTTCCAGAAACCAGAAAAAATATCGTGGTTAATTATTTCACTTTTGTTCTGTAAAAATATTTTGAAAATATGTGTTTTATGTTTTCTCTATTTTATTTAAAAGTGACCGGATAAAGTTTTGCTGATTGTTTTTATAGACTGTGGAAAGTGTTATAAAACTGTTTTAAAGTTACACTTAAACTCGAATTATAATGAGACATAAGATGATAATTAAGAGAGGGCGATGGATGTTAATCAAAATAAAGAATGAAGCGACGGTCCAGAAAAGTTTGGGAACCACTGGTTTAATTCAACCATTAAAGCTACACTCTTAAAACAAACGAGCGATTTTAACTCAGTCTGAGTTAATTTCACTCCTCCAGAATGGAAAATGCACTTATCCGGAAGGAGTGGATCCTTTGTGTGTTAAGCCCCCGACAGGATAACTCCAAACGAGTGATTTTAACTCAGTCTGAGTTAAAATTCAATCCTTTTCAGTGTCGTAAATGCACTTCTCCAACTGGAGTGGATTTCACTCTTTTGTTTTAAGAGTGTATTACACTCAATGATAACACAAGAACAGGGAAAGTCAATTTGCCAAAAAATTGCTTCCAGAATGAACTGCATCCAATCACATTCCCAAATCTTCATGGGCCCGGATAGTCTAGTGGAATAGATAGCAGACCATCACGCTAGCAGTCTGCGAACTGTAACGTGTGCGGGCTCTATTCATGCCTTCGCCTTGGGTGTACTTCTTCTCTCTATGACAGTAAAAATTCTTTCACTGTCTGTCTTACTTGACGAAGGCTCGTAAGCTCTGATCAAGCACACAAGCTGGAATATACGTATATGTACAGTCGTGGACAAAAAAAAGAGAACAGACCTCACTGTTTGGGCACCATTTGTCGGAGGTATAATTGTGATACGTCATTTTATCGGAAACAACGTTCTGAGTTGATTGGTCAACACAGAAATTTCTTAAGGGGTCGTCTTCATATTGAAATTAATACCAACTTTAAAATTTCCAATGGCAACATCCAAATTTTTTGTTATAGAAATGTTCAGAATCGTCAAAATACCCCAAATATCAATTTTCATTGCCAGATTCCTAAAAGTTTAGGATTTATACCACTAAACGTATTTGACAAAAAATGGGGGACATCTCCATATAGATTAATGTATTATTTATAGGTCTGCATTTTCCCAATATGGAATTTTGCCAAATTTTTTCCTTTCTGTGAATTTTTTGCTTGGGTAAAGGATTTGGTTGCAAGATGAGTGAATTAACATCCCACTAGAGCTTCAGAGTATATTGGTTTCGGGCTAAGATATTTTAGACTACTACCAAGGAAGGAAACCATTTTTTTTTACTTTTGTGAATGTTGATTTTATTTATATGTTGTTTTATGGAGAAGATTTGGTTGAATCAGTGCTATATGTAGTTTAAACAGTGGTCAAGTGACGATAACATCTGAGCTGGCACTCAAAGCAACTAATGACTTCTTACGTGGGATCACGCCAGGACTTTGGACCACGACGTATTGAACTTGAATCAATTGGTGTAGTATGCTATTTATTCGTGGAGCAATTTTGGTCCAGCATGATTCGTTTATAGGACGACTAAGGCGAAAACAGAACCCTTAACGGTTTAATCCGTGGCATGACGCCTTAACTAATTTTGCCAAGACGGTGCCTGTTATCGAAAAAATATGGATTAATATTAAAGATTTTTGAATAAGTATTGTAGAAGATTGTGTGTGTGATGATCAAGTTATGTATATATAGAGTTGTATAACGAGTTGAACTGTGGTTACTTTTTGATAATAACCGCGTTCAAGTAGTTTTTGACAAAATATTTTTTTCTTTTGGGATTTGGATTGTATGGTATTAAAATGAGAATTGTGGTATGGTATGGTATGGTTACATTTATATTCCAGCTTGTGTGCTTGTTCAGAGAACCGCTTCTAAGCTTTCGTCAAGTGGGACAGACACAGAAAGAATTTTTACAGTCATTAAGAAATGAATAACACATAGACAAATAACAACATTTATTGACGGTCACAAACATCCATGCCTGACCGGGATTTGAACCCGACCCCAGCAGCTCCAAAGGCTAGAGTCCTAACGATTGAGCCACCGGGGCGGCAGAATTGAGGTAAGGGTAGGGTATTTTACATATATATTCCGACTTGTGTGCTTGCTCAGTGAGCCGCTTATAAGTCTTCGTCAAGTAAGACAGACACAGAAAGATTTTTTACTGTCACAAAGAGAGGAAATACACCCAGGGCGAAGGCGGGAATCGAACCCGCACCCGTTACAGCACGCAGACTGCTGGCCTGCGATGCTTACCACTCGGCCATCCGGGCCCCGAATTGAGGTAATTTATGTAAAGTTTTAATAATTTCCTGCTGTCTATTTCTAGCCTCATCCTTCATTTGCTTGATGCAGCCAAGTACCCCTAGCAATTTTGAACCCTGGTCAACTGACGAGATCGACACCTGAGCGGGACTTATATACTTGATTTTCACTCACTGACTGTGGATCTAAAATACGACGTCCGTCGCCAATAGCCCTCGTGTAGCTCTAGTGCGACGTTAATTCAAACCAAACTTGATTTTCAGTTTGGTTTGGGAACAAAATTGAAAGAACTTCGCAGTTAGGGTTACAAAGGGCTCTTGAAGGCTCTCCACGTAATTTTTAGCCATGGTAAAATGACGAGGCCGATAGATGAGCGCCGGGAACTCAACGCAATCTTTTTTTTGTGACAAAAACCATTATTCTATGCAGCTAAATGATAGGCTGTTTGTAGCAATCTTTCTGTTTTTAGCGTTTTTCACGTATAGATAGCCGACACCTAAATAAGCATCAGCATAAGCTAACCATTATGGGTAACACCGTACGCAGCGATAGGACTTTGAAGGATATTTAAGGATTGCACTCCTTTACACGGGGTATTATTCGTCGGACATTTTTGGCTGCACGGACCGTTTATAGGTCTTCAAATATATTGGCGATGCCCGGACCCGAACCTGAGACCTTTCGCATGCTAGACGAGTGCCTAACCGACTGGGCTCCGCAGTAGGGTGGGCCGAAAAAATTAAAGTTCGTAAAATCGTTAGCGATAGTGAAAAAAAGTTGTCTTTTCTCATCTAGATCAAGTACTAAAAATATTTTTCCAATCAAAAAATGTTTTCATGGGGCGCCACGGCACCAACTTTTAGAATTTTGTCGTATTTTTCAGCATTTTGTTTTTCAACGGAAAAGTGTTCAAAATAAGATGTCGCGAACACCTTTGAATAGCTTCTAAAAACATATATACATATTTTATCAAATTGCCATTTTTTAATAGTTATATGTATTTTTTAAAAAAAGTAGGTAGAGTGTAGAACATGGAGGGGAGGGGGGCGAAGAGGGGAATTGCAAGCGCAAGCCTGTCTCAGCAACGAGATCGCACCTGGTGGATCTACACTCATAAATTCTACCGCTAAACGGTTTCAGAAGGGCAGGAGAACATCCATTTAATTAAAGATCCTACATCAAAGTATTTAGGTTACGTGACTTTGAAATCGAGAAGCTCTCTGAACATCACTCAAGGAATTATTCATTTTTTTTCCAAGACAAAAAAATATTACAAATCTCGTAGCCATTATATGTGATTGAACTGTTATCAATACAGGTAATAAGAATGGTATTATTACATTGTTGGAAAAAGAAGCAAGAAAACCTCGACAATGGCTTATTTGTTTGTTTCATGGAAATTAACTTTGAGACATCTCCATAAATTTATAGATGGAAAGACTGCATGGCCGAATAGCTACTTACAGAACTGTGAAAACAACCATTTATTGACTTTCAACGGGTTCAATGAAGTTTTCCGGATCGATTGCGAGCATTTTCAGATCTCAGTAGTGATCAAAAGTATCTTCTTGATACATGTTTGGCAGTATCAAGCGGTATTTGCACCCCTGATTTAGCTGCGCAGAACCCTGGCAAGCTGTCCCATTCAAGATCGCTTACAACAGTAAACCTCATTCTTTGGTTATACATCAACCAAAGATATCCTACGGAAACTCTTAAGATATTGTCTACGTATTTAGTAAAGGTATATGAACTAATATACTCTCATATTAAATTAAAGCCCTCTTGTGACGATGGTTCCATTCATCTATTTAAGCTGATCTAACCTTCTAGTTACCTTCCAGTACAACTCCAAAAAGTAGTTGATCCTGTTATACAGACTAATGAATATTTTGCCTCTCCAAAGAATATTTTACCGCTTAAGTTTCCGGATGAATTAAAATCTATTCAAGAATTAGTTATACCAAGAATACTTAAAAGTAAGGAAAAGTAAATATTTAGTCAACAATACATATAAAAATTTCGCCATCCTTTGCTAAACTTCTAAGCTACTGATTCTGTGGAGATGATTTCATGGCAAAAGTCACATATTGGAGCCGTCAATTGGAAATTACGGACGAAAAACTCAAGCAATTAATTGAAGAGTCATCTATCAATAATGAGTGAGGGTCTCTCATAGAGTTCCTACCAAATTTTAATGTCATATCCTGTTGAGAGAATAGTAAAGCTTCAGTAGTTTGGTGCTAAGATGCGCGAAGGATTGTTTCATCTACTTAAAAAAAAAAACCAAGAATCATTGCCTCTTTTTATTTCTCTGCATTTGGAAGTAAAGAGATTTTAGAATTGTAAAATATGATTAAAAATGAATTGAAATGTTTTTATCGTGTAGATTTGCGTTTGGAGTTTTTTAGTGATGATTTCCTAAAAAATGTAACCTTACTGATTACATAGAGGAATATTACTATTTTAATAAATCTAATGATGATTTGTTTTAAATTTAGTATCTGTTTTTACCTTCATTTATTTTATGTCGACGATTTTTATAAATTGCCCTTTTTTAAGGGAACAGTTCTTAAAAAAAGCCCTTTTTTATTGAGAAAAACCAATTTCTGGTGGCCGGCGCTCCATGAAGGAATTGTTTTATTGCTTCTAAATTTTAGGGAATTTTATTTGAAGAGAAAATATAACTTTTCCGCTCTATCACTAAGCCAAAAACACTAATTGTATTTTTGACCCCCGGTCTTATGACCCCCAATTTTCTTGCCGCTGGCGCCCCATGAAATTATTTTTTGATCGCTTTTAAATTTTAGGATCTTCAATTTGGAAGAAAAATACAACTTTCCCGCACTATCGCTAAGCGAAAACAAAATATTTTGTTTTTGACCCCCTGTTTCGGCCCAGCCTACTCCGCAGCCCTCTCCTTGTAATTAGATTTTCTCGCCAAATATGTAGCAAATATCCCCAAAGTCTCTCGTTCTTTGCTTGAAAAACCGGCGAGATTATCGCCAATAAGAAATTAGTGAAATATTAATTATTTATTCGTAGAATTTGTTGTTAGTTGTTTTCCAACTGTTTAGACTAGGATTATGTGAATAATTTTAATGACGTTTCAAATAGTTTGTGACCAGGATTTTCGTTTGTCGGGAGTTGAGTTGCATGTTATAAAAGACTCTTGATTACATTTTTTCAAATAATTTTGTTGCTCATCCATTACCGGCCAAGTACGGATAATTATTTGCTGATTTTAAATATTTAATGTTGTTATAAAATTAAAAAGTCTCAAGTTTTATTGTAATATTATAATTATAAAATAAGTTCAATGTTAACTAATTTTTTTCCAGTAGGGAAAATTGAAAAGTTAGCGTTTCCCTGGTGTGGTGGGTTGTGTTGTGGTGACGCGGATTGTGCCTTTGCAGGTTTTGTTCTCGTTTAACCATCCTATATGTAGCTGCTTATGCTTTGAACTGCCTTTCTATCTTTCAGGTTTTCATTTTTTCCCCATTTAAAACGTTTACCATCAGTTTGTAATTTTATCGGTTTTTAATACACGAATTCAAACAAAATAAATAATTATAAAATAATTTCCTAATATATTATGGAAGATTTTATTTAGAATTCGATAATATATCGTTTGGTTTTTTTTCCCAATCTATGGCACAGGAGTCGCCGAGTTGACGCCTCCACCAGACTCGGTTGCGATTACTCTGTGTAGATGAGTGTTCCAATAAATAGAGAACTTGAATAACAACTATCATTTAAATAACATCATTAAAATAGCAAGTGTAAACAGAACTAATAATTAATTAAGCATAATGAAGAACAAATGCGGCTGCAGCGCTCGCCCGACGAGCGGTTTCGGTTTGGTTTGGTTTGAATTATCGTCGCACTAGAGCTACACGAGGGCTAGTGGCGACGGGCGTCGTATTTTAGAACCACAGTCAGATGACGAGCCAACACCTGAATAGGCACCCAACGCAACCGTTAGGGGCGACATACGAGCGGTTTCGGAACGGCAGCGTTGCCGCAAAGAAGAGAAAGAGTTCGCAAGGCAACAGTCCGTTTTTTGGACGATGTTGATCATCAAGTTGTAGCGCAATGCCACCACAATCGAAAGGAAATTAAGAGTTCCCTATAATTATTAGACATTGTTTTATTTGATTAACATTTATTAAAGACTTTTTGCTATGAATTTAAAACGCATAAACTTTTTTGGGAAAATAACTTTACATGATGCAACAATAATAAAACCGCAATCTGTTCAGTACTTGATTCAATTTTACTCAATTCGACAACTTTATCTGCATTTTACTCTAATTTAATTTTAACTTAAAATTATTTGGGAAAATGTGTATGCAAAACCAATAATAACACTGTTCGACAAAAAAAGCATATTGTTTGTCCCGAAGCTACTATGGCGATTTTTTGCTCCTTTGGTGGTCCAATAATGGAGAAATGACATTTTTAGCCCAAGTTTAATAGGGGGATTCATCAGAGATCAAAAAACTGATTTTTAACGTTTTTTCATAAAAAACGCCTTTTTTGACGTTTTTTTTTTGGCTTCAAACAACCTGCAACTGGTTCTTACCTCTGGGCCCATCGGTACTCACTTAACACCCATATGGAGGTAAGAACCAGTTGCAGGATGGCTAACAGGTTGTTTGTAGCCAAAAAAGTAACCACGCGAAAAAACATGAAATAACATCAAAAAATGGAAATCGCTAATTTAGACAGTTTTGGAGCGGTGTTTGAGTTCCAAAATGGCCCATCGGTACTCACTTAACACCAATATAGAGGTAAGAACCAGTTGCAGTTTGTTTGCAGCCAAAAAAACGTCAAAAAAGGCATTTTTTTAATAAAAAAAAACGTTTTAAAAAATCAGTTTTTTTTTAATCTCTGATGAATCCCCCTATTAAACTTGGGCTAAAAATGTCATTTCTCTATTATTGAACCACCAAAGAAGCAAAAAATCTCCAAAGTAGCTTCGGGACAAACACTTGCTTTTTCTTGTCGAACTGTGTAATAATAATTAGCGTAACAAATTAATTGAATGATTGAGGACTTTTCATCGAATAGTTTACACTCTTAATTTTTTTCTAAAAATCTTATCTTCTAGCAAGAAAGTTTTTTTGAATACAAAAAAATTTTTAATACCAAAATAACATTAGAATCTAAAGATTAATCTGGCGGTAATTTGTGACCTGAGAGCGACAATGCAGGAAGTAAAAAGTAGTTATAATCTTGTTTAGTTTATTATTAAAATATTTTGCTGATTAAATTTATTTGATCCTTGTCTTGTGTTAATTCATAAATAGTGGTAGTGCTTCGCATTGTCACGCCACAGTTCCGGGGAACGAGTCCCGGAGGACCAAGCATGTTTTGGATCTAAGCACTGGGGGTTCCCCGTGAGGCTGGCCACCTTACCGGGAATATATGCCCGTCACCAGAGAGCACTTGGTCAAGAAAGCTGCAATGGGCATGGCAGGCATATTAACGGGCTGTTGCATCGAGAAGTTTATTAGTTAATTCATAAAAAAGTATATTACACTCTTGCAACATAACTGTATTTATTTTATGTTTTGCATCAAATGCATTCAATTACATTTTTTTTCTATACTTTGCATAACCTAACAACGTTATTTGGAAAAAGCACTATAATAAGAACGTATATATAGATTAAATAGTACTGAGATTTCGTTTTCTTACTTAAGTCATAAAATTAGTCCTTTAACTACTTTTCTATCATGGATTACAAACATATTTTTTGTGTTTATTGTTTTTAAAAAATAAAATTTTATGTAAAATAGAACATTCTTTTCTCGAGATTAATTTCCAGTTAATACTCGATACTTCACCTACTCTTTTACGTTATAACACTTATAAGACACAGTTAATACACGAATAACCTGTAATTAAATTTAAAACTTCTTTTTCAAGACTTCAAATCCATAGAAAAATTGATTATTAATTTAATTTGCAGGAAAGAAAACTACTTCATTATTTTTAATCACCA
Organism: Hylyphantes graminicola; assembly: GCA_023701765.1. Taxonomy (NCBI): domain Eukaryota; kingdom Metazoa; phylum Arthropoda; class Arachnida; order Araneae; family Linyphiidae; genus Hylyphantes; species Hylyphantes graminicola. The sequence goes on along the minus strand of CM043120.1, from coordinate 53,639,855 downwards.
AACGATCGGTCCAATCTTGATTGTTGTCGTTTCTCCACTTTTATACGGTCCCCTATTTCAAAATACAAGCTTATTATCATCATAACTCAAAATGTTATGCTAGTAGAATTACGAAATTCGGTACTTTTCATTAACTTTTGACCCTGAATCCATTTCTGCAAAAATATTAATGGGTTTGTATTCAAATTTTTTCGAAAAAATTATGATTATTTTTTTAAAAATATTAAATATTTCGTAAATTAAATAAAACTATTTCAACTTTGTTTGGAAAGTTATAAAGTAACACACAAAAAAATTTCGTCTGGCTACGTATATTATTAATGGAGATATGATCACAAGTTTGGAAATCTCATTTAACATTATGATCCATAAATTTTCTGTAACCATATCTCAACAACTATGAGGAATTTTGCAACGAAAATTGATATTTGGGATATTTTGATGATTCTAAACATTTCTATACCAAAAAATTTGGGTGTTGCCATTGAAAATTTTAAAGTTGGTATTAATTTCAATATGAAGACGACCTCTTAAGAGATTTTTGTGTTGACCAATCAACTCATGACGTTATTTCCGTTAAAATGACATTTCACAATTATGCCTCCGACAAACGGTGCCTAAACAGCGAAGTCTGTTCTCTTTTTTTTGTCCACGACTGTACCTAGCCTACCAAATCTTTATATGCACCATCAAACTTTAATCACAAATTTGCATAATTTACAAATGTTTAAACAAATGAAATATTAAAACATCGTTTATTTGCATTTAAATCAGTGAAAACCTTTAATTTTTAAATACCAATTTTGGCGACAAATTTATTGATTAATCTAAAAATATTATTTGTAACTTTCATTTTTTGAAACGAAACTAAGTTCTTATAATCAATTTAACTGCCCCTTCTTGAGATAATGTATTGTAAGGAAGTATCATGAAGATTATAAGATTCATTGTAAGGATTGATATTATAAGAATTGCAACGATATGTTTATCAAAAGGGATAAACTAAAATGCTTACGTTTTAATTTTACGTGGAAGCAGAAAACTTTTCATACGTATTGTTTATAAGAAGAATTTATAAGAAAAATATACATAGATAACGTTTCATCATTTGAATTTAAAAGTCTTTGGTATTTGGTACAAAAACTAGTACACATATATAAGTGGATTTCTGTTTAACATCTCGGAGAAAAGACGCTCGGTAGATTTCAAGTAAGCCGACTAAAAGATTACGTTTGAAGATGCTGAGATCCGGGCAATAGATTAACGTGGGATTTCAGCAGGAGACATTTTTGTGATAAGCTTTACACGAAAATTAATTCTTTTATATTTTAGATTTTAATGGTTGGTATAGACATATATATTTTCAGGTTTTGTGTGCATGGTCAGAGATCCGCTTATAAATCGTCAAGTAAGACAGAAACAACACACAGGTTACAGATGCTGCCATCTATCGCCTTCTCCGCAATTTAGACATGTGCCTGAAGGAGAGGGAAATAATCTCCAGAGATCTGTACCCGTGGGAAACTGTGTTATGACCGCCCCCAGGACTTTCGGACCCACAGGTTTAACGCTCACGTACTCCGCATATACTCGGTGGGTCTTCAGTGGCACCGGGACTCGATCACGGGACCTTCCGATTATGAGAACGAGATCTTGACCACTAGGCTACCCACCGCCACCACAACTAGAAATCACTCTTAACCACTAAGAATGAAATTTTTAAACTTTAGTAAATAAAAAAGCTATTTTTACTAGATTTACTGTTATGATTATAAGAATATTACAAATACCGATTTAGAAATCTAGTAAAATGTACCTAGATTAATTTAAAAAATAAAATATGGAAGGTATTTCGAGATTTGTTAGATAAGAAATACAAAAATTAACAAATAAGTATATTAGTCACCTTAAAATGATAAACTAAGTAATACGCTGCAGTTTATTTCTAATAATTTTTTTTAAATAAATCTAAAATATAAAAATGTACTTTAGTACATTTTTTAAAATATTTTACTAAAACAACTATAAATTCAATGAAACGGGAAGAACAAAATTAAAGACGCGAATCCCAAAAAACTTTAAGAAAAATTCATTTTTTCTTATGCTCAAAAGATTCTCCAAATATTCCTGATTGTTGAAAAACCCTCTGAGGACCCTTTTTTGAGTTTTAGTGGGGAAAATATGAAGAAACTTTTTTTTTCCAAAATATTTCGAACAAAAATCTATTTTTTATGAATCAGGCGATGAGCCGTATCGACAAAATTTGTTTACGTTTTTATTTTTATTTTCTTGAGTTCGAAGGAAATTACTTTTTTTAAAGAATTTTTTTAGTCCCTAAGAAATGGTATGTGCTTTCTCCTACTGCAAAAAAAATGCAGTATGGATCGCTACGGATCATGAAAGAAAATGTATTATAGATATGATTTTTATATATAGCGTATTAATAAAAAGTAAATACTTTTTCAAATAAAGTTATTTATATATATTAAAGAAAGAATTGTGAAATGTTTTGTTTAATAATAAAAGTATGTTTTTTTTTTAAATACTGAAAATTTTACTCTTTACAAATGTTTTTGCATAGTTTTATGCAATTTATAATAAAAAAAATATAGGGTAGACTAACCAGTGAATGAACGTTTAAGACGTCACTTTCGCCAGTGAATGAACACCAGGATATAATGGCCAGGACACTACCAACCATTGTCAGATAGCTTCCTACGAGATGGGAGGAAGTCAGTGTTGCCAATCCATATAGTGGAAGGATTTTCAATCCTTATTTTTTAAATTGTATTTACCAAATGTTCACTCACTGGTCAGTCTACTCTATTATTAATTTTGTTGTTTCTTAAATTAAACGTCACAGAAGAATGAAATGTCATGATTCATTCGTTTATGAGAACTCATTGAAAAAAGTCATTCAAATTCATTATAAAACCAGAAGTACATTTAAAAAGGCAAGTCAAACAAAGTATACAGCCATTTTTATAACTAATTGTTTGAATCTTTACAATTAAGCAATTTTGTTAGGTAAGAATTAGTAATTTACAATATTTATATCGTTTTTTCTTCATTTGTTGCTTGTTATTTCGTGGTAAAAGTGTGTTGATATACAGCGCTCGCTATTCGTACACTGTTAAAAAAGCCTGAATTTTACGTGCATATTTCTGTGAATATTTTCGGGAATTTACGGAAAGATTGCGTTTCTTCAACAAACAGACGGTTTGTCTGAAATAAACTGATCGTTTCCGTTTTCCTTAAACGCTTTACAAAAGAAAACGGAAAAACACCGTATTTCTGCGTTCAGAATTTCACTTAAGACCCGTATTAACGTAATTTCTCCTTATAACCTCGCACCCAACAGCTTTTAGCCTCGACACATCGGCCGATCGACTCAGCCACCATATTTTTTGTTTGTTTGTTTGTTTTGACCACATCTGAAGCAAGAAAGATAAATATGCAGGTATGTTCATTTCTTTTAATAAAATTAGATTTTATTCAAAGATTATATTTTCTATCTTTCTTTTGTATATATAGATTTATAGAATCTAGTTCTTGTTTCTTTCTTATTTGTTTCTGTAATCTTTATAGTCCTATAATTGACCGTGGGATGATTCCTGAAATTAATAATTCCGTTTGTTTACCAACACGCTTAACTAAGTAAATTTAATTTAAAAGTTTGAAAAAGCTGTCAAATGTATGAAATAAACAATGCTCTACTACAAAAAAGTACACATTATTAAAAAAATAATGAAATGATTTGAAATTATTACATTTAAATTCGATTGAAAAGCAATTGTCCCCGTGTAGTTCTAGTGCGACGATAATTCAGAACCTAACCTAACCTCGATTGAAAAGCACGGTTACGCTATCGCTATCAGCATAGCATAGTTTATTTTAAAAACTATGCAAGTCTACATAACGTTAAGTTTCTCTTCAATAAATAATACTCTTTTGTTTAATTTAAAGAATCAATTAGTGATTACGGATGTATGCAGATCACATGCTTTGATTCGATTCAGATGTTACATACACTTTGCTCTTTGTTTTGAAAAATCTGCACTAAGAAAAACACAATTTCCAATTAAATGCAAATTTTCTAACGAATTCAAAATTTAGGAATTGCAAGTGTCCGCAGATTTAGTGTTCATTTAGATATATCTGCTAAGTGATATCTCATTTTCGGCCCACCGTCTACAACTACAGCAATAATTATTAGCTTTTACCAGAATACTAATTAAAAGATTGTATTTTATTACTAAATGCCATATAAAATTGTTTTTTATTGCTAAATACTTTTATAAAATTGTATTTTTAATTTTGATATACATTATTCAAGAACACTTCTGTTCTGTTTCTACCCCCTCCTATTAAAAAATATTTTCAGTGTTCCAATTCTCAAATTTGTATTGTAAGATATGGATAAATCAATTCAATAAAGGTACTCTAAGATTCATGCCTTGTCTTCCCCATCCCCCCTCTTCACAAAAAAGAGAAAAAGCGTTTTTAACTCTGATATTAAATTATTACGGTGCAGATACTATGGAAGACTTGCTCGAAAAAATGCCTAAAATTGACAAATTGTTTAATTTTAGAAGGCTTAAGAAGATTTTGTCTGATTAACGCCTGATTACCACTTGCTTCTTTACATTCGATCTATTTATTCAAAATTGGATTTGTATATATTAATATATTATTTTTTTAGGTGCTTGTTTATCATAAATCGCCAAAGAGGGTCGAAAGTTCAGAAAAAGAAGAAAACTAAATCTGTAGTTCCTGCTCAAATTTTTAAATTAGTTGAGGATTTGAAATGCCATAACAGTCCTTTTCAATTATGAAAGAAAAATAAAACTTGATTATATTCTGTAGTTCTTTTGTTATTCACATATTGTTAAATTGTATCAGTGGTGTACCCAGGATGAGGTGGGGGGGGGGGGGATAATAACTCTCGTCCCCATATACTATTTTTTTTTTACTATCAGTTACTATACAAATTCATGTATGTATTCCACAAATGAAGACACTTAAAAATTTATTGTTTTTGACTACAAAGGTTACTGTCTTAACGAGTCTCGCTGTTTAGGGGTGTTCAACCACTAAGACACCCGACTCATTATCCCTTACCGATGATTTTGCCCTGGATATGCTAACTGTAAAGTAAGACACCATTTAGCCACAAAACAATACTAAATGTATACATTGTAAAAAAATATGACAGAAAAATTATCAAAATTTTTAAAAATTTTCTGCCACATTAAAATTGTTTTAAATATATGAAGGGTGAATATTTTCTAAATTTCAAAAATGTGAACAATGTCCTTTTTATTCAGATAATATACCAAATATGGTTAAAAACTATCAAAGGATTAGAATGTATTAGTTTTGAATAGATTTAAGGTTAAAGTATGAACACATTATATTCTTACGTTTTATATAACAAACAGGATGCATGTTTAAAATTCCCTATACTTAACTTACATTTACAACACCATATATAAATGGATATATTTAGAATGATTGATCTTTAAATAGTATATAGAAACAAAATTGACAAGAAAAAAGCAAAAATGTCTTGGAATTAACTAGAAAATACTATGTAAGTTTTCTTAATTTAAGAGAGAAATGCCAATTTGAAATTCATGAAATTAACATTAAACAGCTAAATGGAAAATCCTGAAATTAACGGAGAAATTCCGAGATGGAAGATCCTGAAATTAACGGAGAAATTCCAAAATGGAAGACCCTGAAATTAACGGAAAAGTTCCGAAATGGAAGTTCCTGAAAATAACGGAAAAATTCCAAAACGGAAGATTCTGAAATTAACGGAAAAATCCCGGCAACTTGCTGCCAGTAGTTTTTCCGTTAATTCAGGGAATTTTTTTAACAGTGTAGAGGGCTGTAGTTTGAATAAATAATCCGAATGCAGCAAACTTCGGGACACTTACTAATCAAGAAAGAGGAAAAAGAATGAAATCATAAAAAAAACTCGTCTCTTGACCAGGAATCCAAATTACGAGGCGTAATTGGTAGTGTTCGCCGTAATTGGCCATAAATGGCTACGCCTCGTAATTTAGAAAACTGGTCAAGAGATGAGTTTAGTTTTTTATGATTCCATTATTTTCCCCCTTTCTTGAATAGTAAGTTTATCAATGTTTGTTGCATTCGGAAAATTCATTCAAGCTACAGACTACACCGAATAGCAAGCGTTATTTTATAACCACCCTGTACTTATAGTGAAAGAATGTTAATGAACTTAACTTAAGCAATTGAATACTCATAATAAATATTTAAAGAAAATGTAAAATAAATAATTTAAGCAAAAGGAAATACAAAGCGTAATACAAAAAACTATTCGCTAAAGAACCGACTCAAGCTTGCACATGGCCGGTTGTGATCAGAATTAAAACTTTAACATAATTGGGTGTAACCAACCGAATAGGAGAAATTTCAGGGAACTTCTCCTTGCATGAACGTTGTTAAAATATAGCAGTTTTCAAAATTCAGCCTCGCTTCCCCCAATTGATAAACGCTTCCCCCAGAATTGGTAAACGAAAGTCCTCCAACCATAGAGATCTTAATTAAAGTATTAGAGTGGGGGCTCACGTGACCTCCAATGCTAACTGCTTGACGAGCATGGAGGCCGCCATATTGTCGAATTGTGAATAAATTGGGCCAGTGTTGCCAGTACTTTAAGTTGAAAAAATGTTGAGAAAAAATAAATTTAATTCTAAAATCATCAAAAAATATCATAAAAATAATAGCTGCATTTCGGAATATTTTCATTGGCTTTTAAAAAACTTGAAACGCTTTTCTAGTATTTTTATAATATTTAATTTGTAATTTTAGAATTATATTTTATTTTTCCGAGTATTTTTCTTAATGTGGCGGCGGTGGCGACAAGTTACCAGTGTTGCCATCACATAAAGAATGCTACGAAAAAATAAAATTTAATTCTAAAATTACAAAATAATATTATAAAAATACTAGAAAAGCGTTTTAAGTTTTTTAAAAGCCAATAAAAATATTCCAAAGTGTAGCTATTATTTTTATGATATTTTTTGATAATTTTAGAATTAAATTTATTTTTTCTCAACATTTTTTCAACTTAAACTACTGGCAACACTGGCCCAATTTCTCCACAATTCGACAATATGGCGGCCTCCATGCTCGTCAAGCCGTTAGCATTGGAGGTCACGTAAGCCCCCACTCTAATACTTTAATTAAGATCTCTATGCCTCCAACCTACTTGACACAGCTCTTTACTTACCATTGCCTACTTCTTTTTAGCCTCCAAAACCTCCAAGTTTAATTAAAATAAAATAAGAAAGTTTTTTCAGAGAAGAAGACATTTTTAAGGCTCTTCAAATAAGGAGAAAGGATTTAACATTCTCGAACGGGTGCCCTTTGAGTTTGATAGATGCTGCAAGAAATTTCCGGTGTTGTTTAGGGTCTCAGCCCTTGAGAAATTACGAGAAATTGGACGGCAACAACTGCGTCGCTTCCCATCGGTAAAACCAGGACACGCACAACTAAACTCTTCCGCTGGTTTTTGGTTTAAAAGACTTTTACCGCAATGGCGACTGATAGAAATTGCTTCTGAAAGGAACGAATTTGGAAAATGAGTTTATAACTGCCTTAGTTATGCATATGCATAAATAAAACGCAAAATGCCAAGAAAAAATGTTTTATTTTTCACAAAATGCTGAAAGCTTTTGCGTTGAGAATTTTAAAAGAAGGGTTTTTATTTTATGAGATTAAGCATTTAGTGGCAGTTGAAGAATAAACACAAACGATAGTTACGGAAATATATTTTTCATTTATTTCGCCTCGAACTAACTCGATTATATACAAAGAAATTAAAAGAAGGCAATTTCTGGTTAAGTCAATAAAAAGATTAAAACGATCTGTTCTTTGTGAAAAGTGTTTTTGTTTAAAAGTAATTGCATTTCCGATTCTGAATATTTCCCGCTCTAACGAAGTAGTTGAAGGAAAGTGCTTAGTTTAATCTTTTCCGAGAAGAAAGAAAATGTATTTTATCGCACCGTTAAGGAAGGAAAAAAACTAATATTTCAGTCAATAATCTCATAAGTGTTAATGGATTACGGAACAAAATGCTAATTCATTTTTTGTGTGTAAGAAAACGTTGTTTTGGCTGTAAGGAATTGATAGCAATTGCTTTAATACTTTAAACTGTTCTTAAGATATTTTAGTCTTTCTTACGATGAATATAAATGTTTCCTATTACTTTTTAGGGGAAATTTAAAAAGTATGATTCAGAGATAAAGAAAATGCATTTATTAAATAGGGAATTGCATCTTGAAGTTTAGAGAATAACTTTTTAGGGAAGGCCATTAAAAAAAATCTAGTTAATATTCTTATTTACTAAAAGTAATTTATTAAAATGATTTTTTTTTAATATAAAGCTTGATTTTTGAGAATAAAAAAAACTTTCGAAGAAATGGATCTCAGAAAATAATGAACGCGTGTTTTTTACACACTAAATTAAGTTTATATATTTGTACTTTAATTATAATATGAAAATTGGTGTATAATAACAATAACTTTTACAAAAGAATGAAATTTATACGAAAGTAATAATTTGGTATGCAGAATTTGCATTAAAGTACTATGAAACTGTTTATAACACTACTATGTCAACAGTTTTGTACACTCCTAAAATAAAAGAGTGAAATCCACTCCAATTGGAGAAGTGCATTTTTGACACTGGAAAGGAATGAATATTAACTCAGACTGAGTTAAAATCACTCGTTTGGAGTGATCCTGTCGGAGGTTTAACACAGAAAGGATTCACTCCAAAGGGAGAAGTGCATTTTCCAGATTGGATTAGTGAAAATTAATCAGACTGAGTTAAAATCGCTCTTTCGTTTTAAGAGTGTATAACAGTACTACGTAAATTTCGTGTATTAGAAACGTTCTGGTTATGTTTTAACTTATTTTGAAAAACTAATGTTTATTTCTCTAATGTATTTACTATAACCAGTTTTAAACCAATAGAAGAAATGGAACAAACTAAAAAATATGTCAGATATGTTATCATTAAGAATCGAGAAACACATACAGTAGTGGCCAAAAATGTGGACACTTTTTTAAAGTTTCATATTTTTCAACTTTGTGTGATTACAGAATATATTAATTGTATATCAAACTAAACACTTGTATATCAAATTAAAAGTAATTTAATCTTTATAAGGACCACTGTCTGCATATCGCTGAAGCCGTCTATGAGACCTTTGGACCCATATAATCTATATCCATGGACACAGCATCATCATCATCAAAGTAATTTAATGTAGAATTAAAAATAAATACAGTATTACAATATACGTATTACAAATAAGTTATGCAATTAATAGTATGATCGTCTTAGTTTTGCAAGTCATTGAGCCACCAACTAGTATTGCAATTTCAGCATAAGAGAATTCAATGATTGTGCTTGTTTGTTCAACGAAAATGAGCATAACTTTATTTGTAATACAGATACTTTAATTCTGTCTTTTTAATGAAATGTTACATTAAATTACCTACAAATTAGTATTTAAATGTTCGTATTTAAGCGAAATTTAATAGATGCAAGCACAAAGGTAACATTTGAACACCTAAAACTTTCAAAAAGTGTCCACACTTTTGGCCACCACTGTAGCACCTGAATGTTCTCAGTTGAGACAGACGAAGGTAATTAAAAGTGGTTGGACGAGTGACATATACAGGGTGAGGAAAATAAAAGCGGCCCCAACGGGGAGATAAGAATACAATAGAAATGTTGCCAAGTCAAAAACCAATACAAAACAGGTTTGCTAACTGAAGCTATTGATCGTTTCAATATTAAGCCCAAACAAACTCTCGGCGAATTATTTGCCGGCAACTACGCTATGGTTTGAGAAGCTAGTTGAAATGAAATAGAAACATATTTTGTAAATCTGATAAAAAAAAGAAATTCCTACTAGTGATTGTTTCGGTCATTATTTATCCTAGAGAATAGGACCTTTTTGTTTTTGTTAATACAAAACACTCCAAATTGATTTGCAAGACACAAAATTTGCATTATGGGACGTCTTCATACAATACAAATTAAGATTTGAACTCGCCACTAGTCTAGGCGCCACCACCAGTCTGAGTAGCACTAATGTGAAGCTAATCCGATAATGCAAAAACAGGCTTCAGGCGGTTTCAACAGTTTTTTTCGCCAAGCATTTCAACGTATTCCTATCTTAATACCGGGGCCGCTTTTGTTTGCCTCACCTTGTGCATTATAACCAATGAAATGGTAACAACTTTATCTTTAATTTTTTCAAAAATCATGTATCATTGAAATTTCGACATCAAAGATTAATCTATTTTATCCCTTTCCTACTACCTGTCAAATCATTCATCACAAATCAAATTAAAATCTCATTTTCCTTCAAACATACAATAACCGCAAATTCCCTTCCAGTCATCAAATCTAATGAAACCTAATCAGTGCTGTTGCCATTCACAACAGATAAATTCTGCTTAATGAGAGAGACCAATGCCATTAAATACCAAAGAAATAATAAAGATGGATCGTGCGGCTTGTATCACAACTAAGCCCTACCACACCCTGGAAAGATCCATTAAAATCGTGAAATTTACTCCAAACCAGAAGTTTCTCGTTAGATATAAAGTATTTAATGTGTATTTAGAAGAGTGTTAAATATTCAGAAAAGAACGCATTGTCGAACCAGAAGAAACATTCATTTGAATGGAAGCATACGAAACATTTGAATAGAGTTAATAAATGAAAGGTTCTTGCATTTAAATTGGGATTGTGGAAGGTTGAGTGTTAACATATCATTGGAGTTTGTGTAGTATGTTTTCAATGGTTTGTTGAATATCTTTAACCCTCTAATGCATACTGTAGCCGTTTGGAAAAAAAGTAACATAATCCACTTTATTATATTTAAGTAGAGCTCCCTCTCGATAAATTTGTGTTTTCTTTTCATCTATTACATTCCATTTTGAATTTTTAGTTACTAATAATCTTCATAGATGCCAGTAGTAAAAGTGTATTCAAAATTAAAGAGTGAGGTAATTAAATGCTGGTGAAATTACGTTCCTGGCAGTATTCAAAGTATAATAATATTAGTACTAAATACAAATAAATTGTTTTGAAAAATTAATTATAGTTAAAGAGGGTTATTTTGAAATATATTTAGTAGTTTTCTAGTCATTATTATCAAAATTGGAACTGAATTTTGTAGTTTGTTTTTATCACATGGAAAAAAAATTTAAAAATTGAAAATATTTAAATTCTAATGTAGTTAAATTTTTTTCAGTATTTTTCTCATAATGTATGAGGGCTAAAGATACATACCTATTTTTTGGGGATGGAAAAAAAATCGGTCATTAGAGGATAAGGGAAAATAGGAGAGGTAGCCGGTACTCCAAACCAAAGTCTTCTCCTTGTGTTAAACCAACGAAAAATAAAATCTATTCCAAATTACTCCGTATGGAATATTTTTTTAAATAGTTTTATGTGTGATAAATGGTAGGTGGCTTACATATCTCATTCTTTTTTGCACTTTAAGACGATTTTATTTTGGTTTTCTCCTTCTATCTATTTATAACTAAATTAAACTGAACTACCCAATCCCCGGCGCAACAGGCCATAACAAGGCCTGCCGTGCTCATTTCAGCTTACGTGACCTAGGGCTCTGGGGTGCTAGGCATATGTCCCGGTAAGGTAGTCAGCTTCACGTTTAACCCTAAGTGTTTAGTTATCAAACATACTTGGTACCCAGTTTATCAACCCACTCAAGGGATGAAAGGATAGGTCAACCTCTCCCAATCCGGGATTTGATCCCCGGACCTGTGGCGTGGCAATGCGAAGCACTACCACTAAGCCACTGGGACTCGAAATTAAACTGACCCACAGCAAAATTTTGGTGGAAGGTTACGATTCAACATTTAAGCATTTGATGTTTTGAAACCGAATACTGCCTCAAGAAAAGTCCCACTACCATATATTTCCCCTTACACGAACAATGAAAAGTTAAACAACGTTCTCTTAACTTTGTCTCAAAAATACAGTCAGCTAATTATAACTAAAATAAAAGTGTTCTGAAGAATCTTCTTTACCTTAAAGAAGACCGGAGCAAATCATTGAAGCCCATCTTAAAATGACCTTTTTTATGTATCTTTTTCTCAGAATCTATTGGATAATTTTTAATTAAATTTTTACCAGTTGTTAAATGGATGTTTAACTATACTTTAATTGGGCATTTTCCAAAATTTTGTTTTGTTTTTAAATTACAATTTTTTAAAGTGAATCTACATAATTTTTATTTAAAAACATCAGTAATATTAATAAGAAAAAAAGTAAGATAGTTATAGTCAAATCCTTCCAGCGGTTTTTAGAAACCAACTGCTTAAATACGTATAAAAAATTTCAGGCTGATACAGTAGATTTTGACTTACTTGAAAAATTTCAGGCTTATAGTAGATTTTGAGAAAAAGGTACATAAACATTGAATAGGTAAGTTTTGAGATATAAGCGTTTAAAGTAAACAATATGAGTTTAATTTACCTAAGCAACGTTTGTTTAAAAAAAATAGTAAACATACGTACTTCCAATGCTCGAAACTTCTAATGTAAGACTAAAAACATTGAAACGCCATTTTTGAAAAATTTTGTAGTTCTGGTTCCCCTTAATACACTTTAATGGGCTAAAAAGAGCACGTTAATTTAAAAGTTCACTTTCCCCCTTTAATCCAAATGGTACAGTGAAAAGTGAAAAATAAAACATGCCTTATAAGTATTACTTTTGAGTAACGTCAGTAGATAAAAGGTTATAATCGTTCTTACCGATTAAACACGTTAAGTTTAAATTTTCAAAATACTATTTTTGAGTAATCGAATTGGTCTTACAGAAAATGTTAAGTATTATGGATATTTATTTGCCTTATATATTGTTTATTTATATACATTTAAGAAAGTTTCTTTTCCAACTCTCGAAACCTGAAAATCCGCTTGAACAGTATATTCTTAAGCCCTAAGTCACTACACCTCGAACTTCACGTTGCCAAATCCTAGCATTAAATGTGAGGGAATAAACCCTCGATAAACTAAGCACAGAATTAAATATTCAGACAGGAACGCATTGAAACCGTCAAACATTAGATTTGTTCATAAATAAACCTGCACTTGCTTAGCATAGCGAGCGCGGTTTGCAATGAACTTTGGGGTTTTGGAAAGGGGGGGGGGATTGTCTATATAATTTAAAAAGACAGAATTTTGGTTGGTAGTGTTAACTAACACGAAGAATGCAGTGTTTAGAAAAATGAATATAAATGCGTTAGATATAAATGAAGAAATAATTTGAAATAAGTTGGTTTGTAACAGAATTTGTTGTTATTTAGCAGGCTTCCACACAAAATGTATGATCATCAGGGGAAGAAACGCTAAGTACAAATTTTATTTCTTTAGTAAACATTTACATTCTGCATTCGACTATTTACATTGATTTTCTTTTAAAAATTCAATGATAATTAATTATCGTTTGCAAAATGTTTGGTCGGTATTGTTAGCTAATATGAAGAATGCGGTGTTTTGAAAAATGAATATAAATGCATTAGACATAAACAAAGAAATAAATTTAAATAAGTTGGTTTGTGTGTAACAGAATCTGTAAATCTTAGATAGCTCTTAAAAACAACATATGTGCCCAACAGCCAAAAGTGTTATTAAAGCATAAAAAATTTTATTAAACATTTACACCCAGAATTTAGCTGTTTTTGTTTGTTTTCTTTCGAATATTCACTAATTATACTTTACCGTTAGCAAAATTTATTTATGTTTCGAAGAATAAATATGTATTAATCAATGCTCTTAAGGTATCCATATACCTTAGAAAACGGAAAAAATTGTCAAAATATGTGTTCTGATTCTTTGCATTAAAATATTAGCTGATTCTTTATCTTTCAAATGGTAAAAGTACATTTCTTATACTGTAAATAGTTTTAATTTACAGGCAGTTTTTTAAAAGCATTTCTATTGTCATCTCTATCTTACATTGAAAAACTTGAACTCATTTTCTGAAGAACGAATTTTTTTCATAATATGCTTGTTCTCCAAGCAAGATATTTCAAATTATTATCATTCGATGTAAACAATTAAACGTGTATTTTAAAGACACATGGCAATCAGGGAGTGGGACCATATATTTTATAACAATTGTAAAATGTATTAAAAATTTTTACAGACTTTTAAAAAAATTAAATTATTAAAAAACAATAATATTTAAAAGTTAGCCATTTCAAACTATCATAACTAAATTATTACTTTGCTTAGAGCTTATATTTTACATGATCGCATGTCTATTTATGTAAAAAAAAAACTAATTTGAAATATCATTATGTTGTCCACCGGTTGACACACTTAAATTAATTAATTGCTAATTAATATATATTTTTGTCAGTGTAAAGTATTTTTATGTTAGTTTTTACGTGCCTGATCTTTTCACAAAGTTTTAAAAGTCGAAAATTAAAGAAAAGGTTTTCAAAGGTATATGGATACCTTAAATCATACAAAACATTTTGTATCAACAAGAAAAAAACTTAAAACAATGTATCACCTACAAAATCTATAGCTAATCCTGATAATGTTCAAAATATCGGATATAGAAAATGACCTCCTTAAACGGAATAGATAGTATTAAAGCTTAATTTTTCATTAATAAATGCTTAAATGTAAAGGAAAAACTACATCCGTTTTTCAAAATAAAACTAAACATAGTAACAACTTCTGCTATTCTACAAATAATAATGAAAACTACTGAAGAATATTATTGGTGACATATATCAATCATAATTAATTCTACTTAGGTATTAACAACTAAAACTATATTAGGCTTCTTTTTACTCGAAAAGACATGCAAATAAGTTACAAAAATGTGTTTAAAAATATTTAAAAGATAAATGCGAAGTTTAGTTCAAAAGGGAGCCATCCCTATAGAAAAAACTTTCTAACGAGATTTCAAAAATAATGGAAACAAATTTAATTTTCTTCGTTCAACAAAGTTGCTATAAAATATAGCTAAAGAAACTTCTTTTAAAAAATAATAAAACTCTTCTGATAGCTTTTACTGATTATATTGAGCTTCGAAATTCATTTTCTTCTGACAAGTCTGCGAAATCGATTACAGTAATTTAAAAATTTTCAATCTCGTTTGTTTACCGTCATCACTAAGTTGAAAAATAAATGCACTTTAATTTTAATATGAAATTCAGAGAAAAAACTAAAAATTTTAAGAGAAAATGTTTTAATGTTTTTTATAGTTGATTTTTACTTAAATAAGTATGTGTGTCTGTCTTATGTGACGAAATCTTAAAAGCGGGTCTCTGATCAAGCACACAGGCTGGAAATACTTGTACTAACTAAACAACAATTGTATATATCGAGTTGTTTTGATTCACGATTTGTTTTTAGGATAGGATAGGGTTGGTACAGCTGTGGAAATAAAAAAGTACCCACTTGAGGTTATTTCCTCCGTTATTCATCCTAAAGAATCGGACCTTTTTGACATTGTGAACAATTAACATTCTGAGTTAATTGCATGACACAAAATTTGCATAAGGGGCCATCTTCATATTAAAAATGTTACTAACTTTAAAATTTCCAATGGCAACACCCCTTTTGGAATCCATATTTCAAATCTCTGACCTATGTTAATACGAAATGCCAAATTTTGTTACTTTTTAAGCATTATTAGAGGAGTTAAAGACGTGCAAAGTTTAGGTCCCATAATGTTAAATGAGTTGCACATAAAAAACTATCCCGATCTATAAATAATTAAGATAATGAAACGAATTTTTTACTGAAAAGAAATTATAATAACCCAAACAAAATGCATTCAATATTGAGGTATTTAAAACAATTTTTATATTTTTAAATAATTATTATATTGATGTTTTAAAAAAATATGAATGGAAACCCCTTAATATTTTTAAAAAAATAAATTTAAGACAAGAAGTTTAAGCGAAATCCCAATTTTTAAAAATATTCATTTATAATTTGCTGAGTAAATCACAAAATACTTTATAATTACCCATTAGGGGACTGTGTATAAGATTACGTGTGTAATTGATAAATAAAGACGACTTTGCATGCATGCTTGCTTGTCATTTTAGAGATGGACCCCAAAAGGTCCACAAGTGATTCGATTGAATAACTCGTCAAATATTCATCCAAATGTAACAAAAACTTAGATTTAAAGGTTTTCAAGAGTGCTTAACATTTCTAAGTTATTAAAATTGGGTGTTGCTATTGGAAATTTCAAAGATCGTATTATTTTTAATATGAAGACGGCCCCTTATGCAAATTTTGTATCGTGCAATTAACTCAGAATGTTAATTGTACACAATCTTAAAAAGGTCCGATTCTATAGGGTGACTAACGGAAGAAATAACCTCAAGTGGGTACTTTTTTATTTCCACAGCTGTACATAAATATTCCGGCTTGTGTGTTTGATCATAGACCCGCTTATTAGCCTTCGTTAAGTAATACAGACAAAGAAAGATTTTTACTGACCCAGAGAAAAGAAGTAAACCCAGGGTGAAGGCGGGAATCGAGCCCGCACCCGTTGTAAGCGCACCCGTTGTACCCGTTGTAGAGTAATGGTCTGCGATGCAAACCAGATTAGGCCAACCGTACCCCGATTTGTTTTTATTCCTGCTATTTATTAAGAGCTGCTATTTATTTTACTTTATCAGTTTTAATTCGATTAAATTTCAAGTGCGCAAACATTACCAAAACGTCTATAGGCGCGTGTACATGAGCTATTGAATCCATGGATTGAAGGGCAAACTCAGCAATTTTTCCCTCTTAGGGATTTTCTCCCAGACAGAACCGGAGACGCATGGTTCATTGGGGGGGTATCGCAAACCCTCCAATGAAGGAGGGTTTGATGTTTCGTACCATGGATTCGGCCACAGACTATCAATTGGGTTAGAAATCCTGCTCGACCTCTTTTTCCCTAATGGGGATTTTGGCATTCCAAGAATTCGATGGCTCATGTAAACTCGCCTTTTGTTGTTTGAAAGCTTTGGTTTAGTTTAGTTTGGTTTGAATTATCGTCAGACTACTTCGGTTTAGGGATGATATTTGGTCTACTATGAGGAGAAATTGAGTAAAAGTTTGGGACAGTTTTAACATGTTTCGTGAACCGAGGGAACTTTTAGTTCTACCGAAAGAGAAGTTTCTACAAACATTCGTTTAGTAAGAGAAGAAAATATTGCATTCAAACAAAAATGTAATCCCAGAAGGGTAAAAAAACGAAAACAATGCATCTGAAACAGTTGCCACTTATGACGTGAAACATGCCCTTTTATCATCTAAATATATTTTTTGTAATTCCTTACAAACTCTAATAGATTCTGATTTTCTTTCAAACTAAATCCTACTCACTTGGCCCGTCCGTGGACCGTCCGTGGCCGAGTGGTTAAGGCATCCGCCTCAGGATTCAGGTTTCTCAGGAGTGCGGGGGTTCGAATCTCACGTCCTGCCAGTAGTCCTATAAATCGGATATCTGCACTGGGAAAGAGTAGAAAATCCAACTCGTGAAGGATGGGCCCGAGTACACTAGGACAGACGTGCTCGTTAAATCTTTGGAGTCCAAAGTCCCGACGGCGTCAGCGTACGATGTCGCTCGAAGTTCCGTTGGGTGCCCGCTCAGGTGTCGACCTCGTCACTTGACCAGGGCTCTAAATTACGAGGCGTTATTGGCTGTGTTAAAGCTCCTATTGGAGGCTAGTAATAGGCATCCGGAAACGATTACACTACAATACACTACTCACTTAACAATCGAAGCAGGTAATCCGGCGTGATTCGACACTTGGTGATAGAACAATCTCTATATTCGAAGCTCAACCAATCGTACGGAAGATTGACATATCTCAGCGAATCAATCTATCCCATCGAAAGAAAGGGAAGCCAATAGCACTGATAAGACGTACAAGAAGAATCCGGACTCGTTAACGCAAGATCGGTGATTTAGATGCGGAAAGAAATTCTGATTGGTCGAAAGAGATAATGAATGTAGATGAAAAGTTTTATTTATTTGATTTTGGGGTTTTTCAGGGGGTTGGCTCAGGTGTCGACCTCGTCACTTGACCAGGGTTCTAAATTACGAGGCGTTATTGTCTGTGTTAAGGCTCCGAAAGGAGGCTAGAAATAGGCAAACGGAAACGATTACATTACCATTACCTTTATATGCGGTTAGGTAATTTGGTAATTTAATCGATTCATGTTGTTTATTTCATGTCTCCTCTAGGGGCTTTTACACAGCCAATTACGCCTCGTAATTCAGAACCCTGGTGAAGAGAAGAGGTCGACACCTGAGCGGGCGCACAACATAACTTAGATTTAGATTTGTTTTGCTTAGGGTACTTTAATGGTTTAGCTGATTTAGGGTACATGCAAAAAATTGCTTTTTTTTGTCTGAATTAACGTCAAACTAGAGCTATATGGTGGTTATTAGCGACGGACCTCGTGTTTTAAAACTGCTGTCAAGTGACGAGGCCAAAATCTTTTCTGGAATCCAATGCAACCTTACACTCTTAAAACAAACACTCCTAATTTAACTCAGTCTGAGTGGATTTCACGCCTCCAGACTGGAAAATGCACTTCTCCTTTTGGAGTGGATCCTTTGTGTGTTAAACCTCCGATAGGATCACTCCATACGAGTGATTTTAACTCAGTCTGAGTAAATATGCATGCCTTTACGGTGTCGAAAATGCACTTCTCCAACTGGAGTGGATTTCACTCGTTTGTTTTGAGAGTGTATAGTGACATCGTATCAGGACTATCATATCAGGACGTATCGGATCATGAAAAATTTAACGTACACCTGTTTTATAAACACGATGCTATTTATCGAAGGGTTTATTTTTTGCATAAAAAACTAATAAAAATGACGTTATCGTCCCGTTTTTTTTATCTAAGTAAGAAGCTCCAAATATGTTAAGTTTCTAAATTGGTATGAATATATGACTAATAAGGAACATTTCATACAGCATAATTTAATATTTCCCTTTTATATGACGCGTCATACTAATGTTTAAAAATAATAAAATGAATTATAGCTTACACAAAAGGAAATAATAGTATATTGTAGTTACTTTTTCATTAGTAACAGGAAATTGCCACAGACAACAGAATCCAGAAAGCATTCTTTATGCACTTTGTAATTGTACTTTTTAAATAAAGCAGTTTAAATCGTTGCTGGACAAAAATGCTAAAATAATCTTTCTTCTGTGATACAAAAGAAGTTCCACGATATTATAACATCTAACAAAAACCCATTTCGAACAAATAGCAAATAGGTATAATTATTTAGGCATTACTTTTTCCTAGACAGATCCCAATTAAATGTATACATTTGTCTCAAGTTTAACTTCGCCACTCCAAAGGAATGTAAACTTGCATGAACCTTTGCAGAATTCACTTTTAATCGCCATTTTACAATTTTTCTTACTACAAATACAAAAATTGTCAAGTAACAACAGGCCAGAGGCCAGGCAAAGTTGTTTCAAAATAAATCTAATACTTTACCAGTTTCCAATAACAATCAAGATTCCTCTTAAGGGGATATGGGACACTTTCAACTTTTTTCTTTAATATTGCAGATATCAATATAATTTTTTTTTCCATAAATGTATACTAAACATACTTACACTTTTAGATTGTCAAAGGTTTTAAATTATCATTATTTATTTTTTTAAAAAATAAAATGCGTCAAAAAGTGATGTCTCTTATTTTTGTTATAAGTCAAAATATTATTTATTGGTAAACAAATATTTAGCATTTTTATAAACAGAAAAATGTATTTAACAAACTGTCTTTACCGATTTTTCCTATTTGCCATAATTTTTTTTAAAAAAATATTGAAGTTTTTTTTTAATAATTTCACAGGTTCACTTTTTTATAAAAATTAATAAATAAAAACATAACCTATTTACAACTAATCCCTAAAGACAAATTAAAGATATATGTTTGAAAAATATGAGTGGAAAATTTTGATACTCCATGGGCAGTAGATTTTGAGTTATATCAATTTAAAGTCAAAAAATCATCAAAAACACGATCAAGGAGAAAAACAGCTTTGAAGTTTATCACTTTCCTTACTGAAGCGCTCCAAACCGACCGAACAACTAATTATTCGATAACGTTATTCCTATCTAATATAACGAGAAAGCAAAGATTATAAACGTGGTTGGCAAACACAGATGTCATGACACAAAAAACTACACATCTCATGTTCTACTGCAGATATAAATAAAATTTTTGTTTTAAATTATTCTAAAATATTTGTGTTATTTTTTATGATAATAATAATTTTTTTGATTCTTTTGTGTCCTATACCAACTTAAATCATCTACTCTCTTCGAATGCACAACATAATCCGGTAAAGCATTCCCCCCTCATTGACAACTGTATTGTAAAAATAATGTCTTCTTACCTCAATTCTAAAGCACGATTCGTTCAATTTGTTATCATGTCCTCTGGTCCAGCTGTTTAAGGAGTCATAGGAATCTTAAAAATTTGCAAAGAAGGTACTACAAAGTATAGTTTAATCTTTCATGTAATTTTTTAACTACTCAATATACAAGTATAATTTTTTTATATGTAATTCTATAAGATTTATTTTATATAAAACAAATTTTAAAATTTATGAAACTTTATCCAAAACTAAAATAAATGATAATAAACATAAAGCTATTTGAACACATTGCGATTAGGCTTGCACGGCAAATTTTGAGGTTAAAATTGAAAAAATGACAAAGAAAATAACTTTATATTTTACAAATATCTACAAGCAAAGACTTATACCTAAATTCTCAGCTCAATTTTAATTAGGAATTACTTTTTAAAAAAAATTAATAAATTTTTAAAAAAATTTATTAATTTTTTTAGAAAAAAGTTCTTAAAATAATTTCTAATTAAAATTGAGCTGAGAATTTAGGTATAAGACTTTGTTTGTACATATTTGTACAATATAAAGTCATTTTCTTGGTCATTTTTTTCAATTTTGACTTCAAAATTTGCCGCGCAAGCCTAATCCCAATGCGTTCAAATAGCTTTATGTTTGATATCATTTATTTTAGTTTTGGATAAAGTTTCATAAATTTTAAAATTTGTTTTATATAAAATAAATCTTATAGGAATTACATATAAAAAATTATACTTGTATATTGAGTAGTTAAAAAATTACATGAAAGATTAAACTATACTTTGTAGTACCTTTGCACATTTTTAAGACTCCTATGACCCCTTAAGGCAAAACCCAAGCCCTCCATGTCTCTCTAGTTTATGAACTTGAATAGCTGAATTGAATCACCTTTAGGTCTCTTATTTTCCCGGGAATACATGACATATCCTGATTTAAACTACTCAATAACTTATTTTTGTTACCCTCAATTTACTTTCATAACTTAATTATCTTCCCAATACTCTGAAATAACACTTAGCTTTATAACATACCAAACGCACCCTGTCCTGAGAAACAGTCGTTTTCCCACGAACTTTATGATTCATCTGCCCGCGCGTTGACATTCCTACCAACTTTCTCATAACTAACTCTTGTCTCTCATTGGTCAATCTGGCTGAGACTCGTAAATGTTTCACCATCTTTGTGACATTCCATGCTCAACCCTCGTCGACTTCAGACGTGAAATTCATTTCCTACCTAAGTCGCAGTTTAATAAAGAACTTTAACTTACACTACGTTTCCCTGTCGGCTTATTTTACATACATAAATATATGTTTAAGGCTGCTCATCACCCCCATACCCCGTCCTCCTTCGATCGGGCTTTCTAATGTTAAGTCTATGGGGAAAAATGGTTTTTGTTACAAAAAAAGTTAAGAAATTATAGGAATATTTTGAAGCGGTTTTTTTTTAATTTATAAAAATCCAATAAAGTAGTGCTTTTAGAGGTTATTTTTTTTTTTTTAAATGTTATTTACTATTTTTTAATCTAAATTTTTTTCTATTAAAAAAAGGCAAGTAGCATTTTTAAGAAAATAACCTCCAAAAGCACTACTTTATTGGAGTTTTATGAATTTAAAAAAAAAAAAACCGCATCAAAATCTTCCTATAATTTCTAGACTTTTTTTGGAACAAAAACCATTTTTTCCCCATAGACTTAACATTAGCAAGCCCGATCGAAGGAGGACGGGGTATGGGGGTGATGAGCAGCCTTAAAGATCTCAATATGTTGGTTGATTGGTTGATATACATATATTTTCGGGCTTGTGTGCTTGTTCAGAGAGCCTCTTATAAACCTTTTCTCAATATGTAATATTAATATCCATACCGAAGCAGCTGCCAAGAACATCGTTCATTTGTATTGAAAATTCAATAACACTAGTTTCGGAGGTCTCGTCAAATGTATTCTTGAAATAAGTATTTTAAGCGTTAAGTAACAGGACACATTTTGCATTAAAAATGTTACAAAGTAGACTTTTAAGTATTAAATACAAAAAATAAACATTTGTACATTGTAACAAGCACAAAATGTGTATTTTTACAGCTCAAAACTTAAACATTCACCAAATTTGCATGCCCCTCAGCAAACCTTAAACTTTATTTTAATTACTACATGTCTTCCAAAACATATTTTTAAGTATGTTATTCTTTGAAAAATATATTTATATAAAGAATATAAGGAGGATTTTACTCGAGTTGAGAGGCTATTATAAAATTCAGTTTTAAGAAAAAGAATAACAATTTTCGTGTGTGTGTTAACAAGGTTCAGCTATATAACATCACCTTTAACCAACCGACCCTTTAATTTTTCTAAAACTTCAATTTATAAATAAACAACGAATGTCCGTGTCAAGTGCACAATTAAATAAAACGTCATTAGTAAATATGCTGCCTTATATAAAAGTGGCTGTTGTCCAATAATACACTATGGGGACTTGGGTCTTTTCTTACAAAAAGAACAAAATTACAACTTTGATTCATCATCATTACTTAGAAGAGGACAAGAAAAAATAATCGACTTAATCCGCGAGAAGTTTTTTCAAGGGAGTCAAGAAAAGAAAAGAAAAAATATTTTCTGGAGTCATTAAATATTAAATAAACCTTTCTGGACAATGCAGATAACAAACGCGATTCTCCTGCAATCCTCTTACAAGGATTATTTTCATACATTTGTCATGGTTTGCCTAGTTTTTGTTGTTTAAAAAATTACTAACATAACCCTTTTTGTGCTTTTATCAAATGGTTTGATAAGAATTTAAGTAACACCCAAGATAATTTATTTTAAAAATACATAATTATAGTATAATTTATGGAAATATTGAAATAAATTAATATTAATATATATAAGAGGATTAAGAGTAAGGTAAAGTATTAATAATATAGTACTTAAATAACAAGTAATAATGGCTACCAACATAACTACCAAACTTGAGATGATTTTTTTTAAGTCATCAGCAATTATTGTTAATACATTTTGTCATGCGAAAATAACCTTTTTTCTTAAGTTTATATAAAAAAATATGTAAAAGAAATGAAAATCGTTGTACTAAAAAATGTATGTAGAATAAATTAAGTTACTCGAAAAATGAATTTGCTATAACTCTTTTATTCTATAAAGAAGAAAGAAATAGTATTTACTATTTATTGTACGTGAAAATCTTTATTGAGTGAAAGAAAAAAAAAACCTACATGTTTTTGTAAATTCTAAAATGATAAATGAGCGAAATACCTGAGTAACAACGTGCACAACATAGCTATCTTAAAAACTGACAAAAAACTCCACAATTTGCTTTAGCAATTCTTAAGGGGGAATGGGAGCGCTGGACTAGGGTTCTCCAAACTCCAGTGCCAACAACTGTAGATAACTTACAGGTTTTACAATCCCACTTTTCAAAATTGCTTCGGATACTTTTTGTAAGTTTATCTTTTCAAAATTTTCAAAAGAATTTTGAACGAATTTCAAAAAGTGGGATTGTAGGGACCTGTAAGTCAGCTATATATTTATCATTTAAAAAATCCGTTTGTAAAAATAATCAATACAGCCGGAGAAATGTGGCAGAGAAAATATTTTTTTCTCCATTGTATTAACAATCATGCACTTTGCTTTGGAGACCTGCGTTCCTTAAGTTATAATATAAATTAGATTATCAAATATAATTCACCAAATGATCATGCAAAGTTAATAAACTCATACTACACATTCGTGATTTTGACATAGGACTGACGATTAAATATATAACCCTGTAATGCATGAATTTTTATTTTCATCCAAAAAAATATATATGTGTATCTTTAATACTCATTCATTATGGGAAAAATACTAAAAAATTTTTTTAACTGCATTAGAATTTAAATAATTAAAAAAAAATTTAAAATTTCTATGCGACAAAAACCAACTACAAAATTCGCCAAACGGCAACAGTATCCATTAGAGGGTTAATCATAAAATATAAATTTATATAATTGACCAAAAGTCTTTTAATAAAAGTAAATTAGTATTATGGTTTTTGTGTATTCATGCCAAAAATGCTGCCATTATGTTCGAACAATTTTATCAAACCAAAGTTACAATTTGGCCTTTTGGAAATTTTCTTTGTTTGGAGCACATGTTAAAGACCTTTTTTGTAGTAAAATAAAAGTAAGATTTCATAAATCATTGCTGGCGGCGTAAAAAAAATTGCGGAAAAAGAATAATATTTTTTGTCTGCTTAACAAGTAGTTGGGTCAAAAATAATTAACGAAAGGATTCTTGGATTTTAACGATGTTTTTTCTCTTGTAAGTGAAGAGTGTTTTTGTCTGTTAGGGACGTTTGGAGAGAAATACTTTTTTGCAAAAAATATTTTTTTCGTTTTTTAGGACAAAGAATTTAGTGTATTTAAATAAAATAGACCCATTAAATTTAAACTGAATGCTCATTAGTCATTTCAAAGTTTCTTATACAAAATATTGGACGTTTTCATCAACGATATTCACCAAAAATGTGTAACTTGGGATCCCAGTTGGTTAGGCAATCGTCTAGCATGCGAAAGGTCCCAGGTTCGGATCCGAGCATCGCCAATACAACTGCCGACATATAAACGGTCCGTGAAGCCAAAAATGTCCGACGAATAATACCCCATGTGAGGGAGTGCACGTTATATATCCTTCAAAGTCCTAACGCAGCGTACGATGTCGCCCTTAACGGTTGCGTTGGGTGCCTATTCTGGTGTCGGCTCGTCACTTGACTGTGATTCTAAAATACGACGCCCGTCGCCAATAGCCCT
This sequence comes from Hylyphantes graminicola, assembly GCA_023701765.1. Classification (NCBI taxonomy): domain Eukaryota; kingdom Metazoa; phylum Arthropoda; class Arachnida; order Araneae; family Linyphiidae; genus Hylyphantes; species Hylyphantes graminicola. Next base: position 53,614,573 of record CM043120.1, on the reverse strand, counting down.
CGTGTAGCTCTAGTGCGAAGATAATTCAAACCTAACCAAAACTGTGTAAATTTTAACTATTCATGCTGTGGCAAAGTACTGTATTTACCGTACTTGTTATGTGGGAGCTCTAATTGGCTGCCACACGGTACTTAATGTATATACTGGTAGATTGGAACACTACAACAATTGATCGTGTGTGCTAATATTGTTAAAAAAATAACTTCGAATTAAAATTCAAGCGTACATAAATGTTTACATAAAAGTAGCTAGAAATAATTCTCAATTACTTATTTGTTTCAAAGAATACTATTTATGACTAAAATTTAATTCTGTAAAAAAAAATTGAGAATGAATAAAAGTATTTGTGGGGGTGTAAGTCTGGCAAACTAGCCAAATTAAAACAGACTGGCAAATAAGCTTGCATTAATGCAATTAGCTTATGTATAATAACGTGCATGAAATAATGACGTATCTACCATGCTAACTCAATGGGTATAGGTGGGAGGGGGTAGGGTTAGTGCATATATATTCCTGTTTATGTGCTTCATCTGAGATCCGCTTATATAATCCTTTTTGAATTCCGACAGATACAGAGAGAATTTTTACTGTCGCACATAAAGTAAAATACACCCAGGTTGAAGGCGAGAATCGAACCCGCTACCGTTCCAGCACGCAGACTGCTGGCGTAACGGTCCAAACCACTCGGCCGTCCAGGCCCCAACTCAATGGGACGTCTGTTTTTTTCACTCTCGGATATACTGATTACATAACAAGAACGAGGTAATAATATAAAGCCGTGACATTTAAACAAAAAAGTTACACACGACCAAAAATAAGTTCAATGATATAAATATTTATGAAACACTAGTAAAAAAATCCACGCATCTTTAAAAATTGCCTTACAATTACAAAAAGTTGATGATATGTGTACTCGGAAAAAACCAATAAATATTTTTTTGAAGAAAGAAAATCATTCATAAAAAAATAAAAATCAGAAAATGAAATCAAATACTTCGGTCTGGGTTCATTTTCCTGAAAGTACATAATTAATATAGTAATATTAACTATTTAAGATTGGATTTATTCAGACCTCTCGACAAAAGCCATCTTCTTTAATTAAAATAAAAGTAGTCTCTAGCTTTGAAGTCTGAGTACCTATTTTTCCTAAGGTAATAATATAAGGCCGTAAGCGTATGGCATTCACCCGATATTTGTTCTTTAAAGTATGCGATTTAAAGACAAATAATGAAATAATCATGGAAATAAATTAAATTTGAAAAAAGCAATAATATACTTTTAAAATGAAGATACTTCAAAAGGTTTAAAAAATGATTGAATGAAATTCAAGAATATGAGAAAAACCTTATGAAAATGATCGACGAAAATTTATTTAAAAAAAGGAATATTTTCTTATTTATAGAATAACTAATGTTAAGTAAAGACTGAAGAAAACTTTATCTTTTTCTCACTGTTAAAAGAAATGCTCGTTATGTAAAAATTACTTCTTTGTAAAATTTAAACTAATGAGATTTTAAATTTTATAATGTCAGCCAAAGTTAATAACGTAAATAATGAAATGTATTATTGTTGAAGTACATATATTTGTTCTATGGTGATAAACTTTATGAAATATAATTTTATTAAAAAAATAGTGATCCATTTTAAAAAGTGAATTAATTTTCGAACTTTTTAAATGAGAAATTAAAAAAAAAAATTAAACCTACCATAGAACAAAAACGCCTAAACTAAACATTAAATTCAATCACATTTCTTATTCAAGTTATAGTTAAAACGTCATATTACTTGCTTTCTTTTATAGATATTTAATTTAAGTTCCTATATTCATCATTACCTCGTGGTTTTCGCATTCTTTTATATTTCCAGCAACGCTTGATAATTTTATATTTCCCTTGAGACCTATAAATTCGAAGAAGGATATTTATATGAATTATTAACTCAATGGCCTGCCGCACCTATCTTGATATACGAGGGTATTACCAGTTTTATGTATGACCTGTATAATATATATCTAAGATGGACTGGCTAAGAAACGCATTGTATTATTAGTGCATGCAATAAACGGATACATTATGAGGTCGTGTTGTTTTTAGTTAAAAATATTTGTTTTTAGTTTAAAATATTTGTTGTTAAGGGGGTTCAGTACCCAAAAATCGATGAAAAAATCAAAACAAAAATTATTGACTTAAAATACTATTACAACCTTTATTAATTATGTCACAAAGTATCAAGACAATTGGAAAAAATATTTTTGACATTAAAAGCCATTTAATGTCATGGCCATAAAAACTTTAAACGTGTTTTTCTCAGAACTTGATTTTTTGAACTTATATGTACCTTTACTCAAAATCTATGCTATGTTTTCTCGTAAACTTTTTTTACATGATGTAATACATAGACACGGTTAAAGATACGGTTATACAAACACGGTTAAAGATTTAAGTTGTTAACCCTTTCCTTACAGGAGCCCCCCAAAACGCCCGAACAACTAAGGATTCGATAATGCTATTCCTGTCAAATATTACAAGGAAGCAAAAATCTTTCGTACCGAAAGGGTTGATGAAAGTACTCATGCACGTAATCTAAAATGTAAGATAACACATGAACAAAACTGCTAAAGACTACCAAATTTAGACAACATATTCTTCAATATGCAAGGTATCATTTCTGATAAATGTTTTTCGACAATTTCAAATTATTTTTCGTTTTTCAAGGTGCGGGTCAACCTTAACACTGATACACTTCTTTCTAGACCAACGATTCAGCGCACCCATTCCCCTTTAAGGGGGTTCAATACCCAAAAATCGGTGAAAAATCGGTAAATTTTTTTATATGATGTAATACATAGTATAGATTAATCTGAGGTTATAAATTTTAATAAAACTAAAGTGAAAAAAAATTATAGGGCAAAAAAGTGAAAATTTCATGATTTTTTGGGTACTTTAAAACTTATTTTATTAAAAAAAATATAAGAGTTATTTAAAAAAAAAACTTTTAACCTAAGATTAATAAATAAGGTTGGTATAACACACACAGCCCTACTAAAAATGATCCATAGAGATCAATACAAAAATCTATTGACATTAGTACAGCTTTATTGATATGTACTGATTTCTATGGATGTCCTTATTGTTATCAGTAGACGCTATTGATGTCAGTAACCTACTGATAATATTTCCCATTGATATCAATAAAGATCTACTGACATCAATAAAAAAAATATCAGTAGGCTACTGACCTCTATTGACATTAATAGGTCTGTACTGATATCCATAAAAATCTTACCAGTAGGCTACTGACCTCAATTGACATTAATAGGTCTGTACTGATATCCATAGAAATCCTGCCAATAGGCTACTGACCTCAATTGACAATGATAGGCCTGTACTGATATTCATAAAAATCTTAGTAGTAGGCTACTAATCTCAATTGACATTAGTAGGCCTGTACTGATATCCATAAAAATTTAACCATAAGGCTACTGATCTCGATTGATATTTATAGGCCTATTCTGATATCTATAAAACTTTTATCAATACTGTTCTCAAATGATATCAATGGAGAATTTCTGACACTATTAAAAAACAATCTGTAGGGTTATGATCCCTATTGAAATCTGTAGATCTTGGTGTCGATGAAGTATTTTTCCCAAAAGTTTGGAAATACGAACAAAATGTTTTAAAAATCTATAAATCCCTATCCAATACAATAATCCAACTAATCATTTTAAATACAATGAGGCAAATCCTTCAAAACACAAAATTAAGTTAACCCCCCCCCCCTCAAATGGGGGAATAATGTAGGGCACAATTATTAATTGATAGTTATAATATTACCATTAATTGGTTTATTGTAGTTGTGTGCTGCCTCACCAAAACTAATTTCTTAAGGTTTTTAATCTGTACCATCTTATAGTGGGATGGACTTTCTTTAAGTCGAGAGCCCTAATATGAAAGAATGTTTACTTTATTCTTGTTCGCAGAAATATTATATGCAATGAAAAAAAGTTGTTAACCAGTTAATCGTCGAATTACGAATCTATAATAGTACCGAGACTACCATCATTAATCAAGGGCTGGGTTCCCACAAAATAAAATTCGATTTTTTTTTAAAACTTTTATATCGATAATTTTGAAAGGCTGACAAACTATTTGAAATTTAATGAAAATTAACAAATGATTGCATTTTATTTTGTAATTAAAAATCAACTAATATAAATTATTTTTATATTGCTTATAAGTTAACATACAATTTATAAAAACAAAACATTATTTCGTGTCGTTGAAAAATTACTAATAGTTTCATAAAAAAAAAAGAATACACATATACAAGTTTCGTACAACGTGTTGGGTTTTCTTTTTAAATTTCGGCTAAGGGAAAATTGCATGTGCAAGTTAGGCTTAACTTTAACAGGCATATAGTATTTGGCTATGAAATTACAATATAATGGGACTCATCGTCTAACGAATATTATAAGAGTTATTGTAAAATATCTGTTGATAAACTAATAAATTGTTATATCACTAATTGCTTTCGTCATCAAAAATCAAGCTATCGTCCAAATTTCTGTCTGGTTTTATAAATGGCAAAATGAGATTTGGTGACAGGACATTTCCATGAAAATGAGAATCCTGTCTTGCTATTGGATGATTATTTTATTGACTTTCATTGAAAATGTATCTTCCAAATAAAATTTTTAAAAAGCTATTAACTTATTTATAATTATGTTTTATCACAAAAAAGTATTTGTGTTTTAGGTTCTAGTTTCAATAACAAATTAAAATCTATTTCTGATTGTTTTTATAGTCTGGTGTACGAAAAAGGCAACAAAAATACTTATATTAGTCATAAAACATTTGTAGAGAAAGACATTCTTATTCATTTATTCAGAGTTTCAAAACATCTTTAGCTTGAGGCCGAAAAATTGTATTTGCATAAAACGTGTTTTAGTGCAAATCCGAAAAGGGTTATTATTTTTTAACCGCAGAAACCTAACATTTTATTTCTTTATTAGGTATAACTAAAAACAAGCAATCATAGTTGGAAATTGCTGAGAAATATTTAATTGTTAAAAACCTCTTAAATACTACCATTTACTCGCTGGGACAGATCACGCTTCCGATCCCTATAGCAATGCTTTGTAACTTAATATGTTTTTAAGTAAAAAAAAAAAAGAAATAATCTTTCGTCTCAAACTTGTTTATTAATAAATAAAAGAGGATTACGGTAGGACAAATTTTTTAAAGAGTTTTATTTTTTAATCTGATTCTAAACAATGTACGTGTCGTAATAAACAAACATAGTGCTCTCAAACAAACCAAACTCTTGCAAAAAAGTATTTCTTGGCTTGCTTCTTATGCCATAAAAGTTTGTTGCATTGCAAAATTTAATTGAAAATAGCTCTAAAAATATTTAAAGCAAATCTATTGAAAGTTTTAGTCATAATAATATTTTTAAATATTTTAGTTAAAACTGTTAGTAATCCTTAGCTGTAACCGCGCAATGTATTCGGTGTTTGTTTATGTTTATTATGCTGTTTATAATGTGTTTTTTTATTATTTTTTAAACATATATATTAAATAATCATCCAAAGGATTAAAAGAAGATAAACCAGGTAAGTGCTTTTGCTATTTCACTATTTCTAATGCTTGTAGATAGTTTTTTTTAAAACTCTTATCGGTATCGGACCGACGTACTGCATTTCGCAGTACAGTGAACTTCGTTTTTCAACTATCTAACAATAAAAATGGTAAATTAATCTCAGTTTATTTTTTCAATAGATTTTTCAGACAAAAACAGCGTAACAAGTGCATGAGTTAATAATACTGACTGATGATTTCATTTTCATATTCGAAAAGTTTATCACTGAAAACAAATAGCGGTTCTGGCTTTCCCATCAATTAACGTTTCTTTTTCAATAATTTTTGTGGATATTAGTTGTTAATCAATTTCTTAACAAAACTTATTTAACTATAAATGTTTCTTTATACATAAAATTAAATTGTTAAATCGAAAAAAATAAGTTAGTTAAATTTAAAATTTGTTTTAATGGTTGTATTAAAGAAGTGGAATTGTTTTTTAATATAATATCGGTCAAATGACAATCAATGTGCAGATCATAGGGATTCGCGGTTTTTGAAAAACAAAACTGTGTCATGGTTCAACCGGTTCTTTTTCTTCTGATTTAACCGGGGCCAGTTAAAAGTAACTAAAAACCAGCTGTAGTTGCTGAATGAATCCGGCTGTCTTTTTAGGTTAGTTTTGAATAATCATATCACTAGCTACAAGATAGTGCTTGGCAATGGGTGTCATAATTTAGGACCACAATAACGTAGGAAGTTAACACCCAAGTGCAGTTGTTGCCTAACAACGGCTTTCTATGGCGACATCATGCGCAGCGTCGAGACTTTGGAGCATTATATTAAGTGTACTAACTGTACTGTAATGTGTACTATGATTAAGATGTATTACACTAGAGATTTGGTGACGGGAGTCGCAATTTAGAATAACGAACTGATAAAGATTTATCTACTTAAGATATCTCGAAGGTATGTACGAATACTTCCAGAACAAACACAAAAAACATGTTAGCAGAAGGAATAATTTATATTAAGAGGCCATTTTACATTTTTATACAATGAAATTCATATTAAAATTTCGACTAATTTTTTTTCTCAAAAAAAGCTTTTCATGTGCCCCTTCCTGGAGATTTTTGTTGCTGTGTAAGGTGTCGGCTCGTCACTTGACTGTGGTTCTTAATGATTACCCCCGTCGTCAACTGCAGTTGCGTAGCTCTTGTGCGAGGATTGATGAAAGCTAACAATAAAATTCAGTTAGGTATATTTGTGTTGCATATTTGTTTTTTTGCACATTCATAGTTTTGTCATTTTACTGACAATATCAGTTGTAATTTTTTTTTTGCTTTGTACTCACACATGTTCTTTTTTCCCTTTTTTTTCAGTAAGTGCTCTTTCAATAACAAAACATTGTGTTATTTTAAAAGCGAGTTAAGATGGGAGTCATTCTGATGAGTGCCCTATCTAACTTGTTGAAAAAAATCACAATTCTCATCTTGGAAACTGCAGCTGATCTGGCAATTTTTCCCACAACTAATCAGGCTCTTTACCGCAACTCGTCAGAGTAACAAAGATCAACGACTGAATAGGTAAATCAACCCCACTTAAAATTTATAAGTCGCCAATGAACAGCCGGCCGTTATATCATAGTAGTACTGTCTAATAAATCCATGTTTCTCCCATGGTCAGCTGTATGTTGCTGATTTTAGAGTAGGTATACATAAGAAATCCTTCATATCCTGGATGCCAACTGAAGGACTGCAAAACATTGTGTATCTGGAAGGTCTACATTAAGCTTCGAATCTTTTTGAGAATGAAAACCACTGTTTTAGGTAATCAATTGAAGGGAAAACCCCATTCCAATATTTTTATGAAAATTTTTCCATTAAGCTAACAGGTTCCCAGCAAGGCGGCACCATACTGCTGGTTAAAAAAGAAATTAAACATTTTCAAAAGAAAAATAGAAGAAAAAACAGTGTTTATAACGTAAACATAGACAAAAGTAAACAATTTTAAATTTTGCTTTAAAGAAAAACATTTTTATGTAAAAACCAGTTTAATTCTTTTTATAAAAAAATTAAACAAAGATTTTAAAAAATATGTCTGTACCCCATAAAGTAGTAAAGTTATTTTATGATAATTATTACAGTTAAATTGACTTGTATGCTTTTAAGTTGATTCTTAACCGATCCACAATTCTTTAACGTGAAATCAATTGGTGTTAAAAAATGGTGAATGCTTAGCATAACAATTTATTGAATAATTGAAAGTAATAATTGCACACTTTCTAACTGCAGCCAATTTCTTTCTCTTCAAATATATTTTTTGTTTTTACTTAAAATTTATAGTTAACAAAATTGACAACAATGAAAAACCCAACTTAACTTACCAAGCAGCTTGCTGCTTATTTACCTGTACCAAAACAATGAAGAATGGAGTCGGCTTTTGACTAGCTACCGGCTGGTATTCAATCACTGGTTTGACTTGCTTACCGTCTTAAGTGCAGTCAAACAGTATTTTTGACGCTATTTAGTTGTAAGTGATTTTATCCAATTGGCATTTGGGTACTTAATTATTTTAAAGTAACAATTTATTTTTATTAATTACTTTTTTATTTCGAGCTATTTTATAACAGAATCGCTGCTAACAATCCACCAGAAGACGGAAAAAATAAACGCCTGACGAAAAGAATATTTTTGTGGCGGAAAAGATCTTTACACTAATGAGAAAAGCCCAAATTATGTAATGTATTTAAAAATCAATTAAGTATTGTAATTCAAAATTATGTTTGCTTTTTCTTGAGTGAAATAATGTTTAAGTTTTAACAATTAGTTGATTGAATTTGTTTTAAGTTAAATAGTAATGCTCTTTAATGTGTTAGTGTTTATTTTTGTTTTTAATTTAACTGTTAATTATTTTCACTGTAATAGCAGTAACAAAGGAATTAGTATGATTATTTTTTATGAGTATCCTTTTGACTAATGTTTCGAGTTAAAAGTCATCAAAATTGATTCTGATTGCTTTTGTTGGAGGTTTTGGCAAATTGGTCAAGTACTAATGTGCAGTGGTGCATTAACAGAGTAACTATCTATGTTCCTAGTTCCTATTATCCACAAATATATTTGGTTGCTATACTTCGTACAAAAAATTACTTATAGAGATCAATAAAAACACTTATTCATGTATTTAACACACAGATATTGGTAAAGATAATATAAGTAGAAATTTAAAATTGTTAGAGATGTATTAATATCAATGCAGATTTACACAAAGATATCATTTGAGACATGTACGAATATCTATAGAGATTTGTATGGTTATCAATAAAGATCAGTAGACATCATTAAATTATATCTGTACGTGAAAATGGCCTACTGATACCAATAGCAATCAGTATAGATTTCTATTAATATCAGTATTGATTTGTATGGATATCAGTATAGATCAGTGGAGATCTATATTGATATCAATAGAGTAGAGCTGTACGTGGAAATGGCCCACTGGTATCAATACAAGTCAGTGTATTGATATCAGTAGAGTTTTGTATTGATATCAGTATTGATTTGTACGAATATCAATATAGATCAGTAGAGATCTATATTGATATCAATAGAGGATAGCTGTACGTGGAAATGGCCCACTGGTATCAATAGAGGTCAGTAGAGATTTGTATTGATACCAGTAGAGATTTGTATTGACATCAGTATTGATTTGTACGGATATCCATATAGATCAGTAGAGATCTATATTGATATCAATAGAGGATAGCTGTACGTGGAAATGGCCCACTGGTATCAATAGAGGTTAGTAGAGATTTGTATTGATACCAGTAGAGATTTGTATTGATGTCATTAAAGATTTGTACTGATATCAATAGAGGTTTGTATGGGTATCAGTAGAGATTTGTATGGGTATCACTAGAGATTTGTACTGATATCAATAGAGATTTGTACGGATATCAATAGAAGATTTGTATAGATATCAATAGCTGTACGTGGAAATGGCCCACTGGTATCAATAGAGAATATCAATAGAGATTTCTATTGATACCAGTGGGCCATTTCCACGTACAGATTTTTCTATTGATCTCTACTGACCATTTTTAGTAGGGAGGAAGTTTTAAGATGATCTGATCAGTAGTTATTGTGAAAAGGTACATTGCAATTGGCCAATTTAACATTACCGATATACAACATACCGAACCCCCTTAATACATTATGGTCCGATTTGAAATGAACCGTAGTGGTAAATAGAAGTAGTATTGTGCTGCTTTGAATTCTAATGATAATAACTGAAGAACTTAGTGGAAAAACGCGCTAAGAGACATTTTTGGAAAAATTGAGATTTTTGTGTCCCAATTAACATGTTATTCCTTCCTTAAAATATATCAAGATTCTCCCTTTTCATAACCTTTAAATTAAGTACATATTTTACCGTTTGTAAATGCCGCTTTTAACGTACTTAAGTACAGGCAAAAAACTTTAAAGCCCGTTTTTTCTGATCGTTTTCACCTTTTTGTCACTTTACACGTTCTTCCACTAAACTCTTCAATGGATGATTTTCTTTAGAACAGATTTCAAAATTGTGATTCAAACCCTTGGATTCTGAGTTCGAATCCCAAATTTATCAAAAAGGAATCAAAGGAATCATTGTGTATCAAATAGGAAAAAGTCGTAACGCTCGCATACACTTAAAAAGCCGCCCCGGTGGCTCAATCGTTAGGATGCTGGTCGTTGGAGCTGCTGGGGTCGGGTTCAAATCCCGGTCAGGCATGGATGTTTGTGACCTTCAATAACTGTTGTTATTTATCTATGAGTTATTCCTTTCTTTGTGACTGTAAAAATTCTTTCTGTGTCTGTCCCACTTGACAAAAGCTTATAAGCGGTTCTCTAAACAAGCACGCAAGCCGGAATATATATGTACCATACCATACACTTAAAAATCTGTTAGTTTTGCAGAAAATATCTATATATTTATACAGAATTACTGTTGTTTTTCTTTCAACTTTTTTTTCTGTAAAATTATGCTGTTTAAGTTAAGGTAGGCGAATACCTAAAATTCTAAAATTTTTACTATTACTTTAATCTTTTCTAAATTTGGCATAGTGATTTCAAATATAATGAACAATGCTTTTTGGGCAATTTTTTTTTTATTTAAATATAATTGATTTATTTTAAACGGTGTTTTTCTACTAAAAAAAGGGGTTTACGCCAACACTTCTAGCATAAAGAGTTTAACATTAATTTACCTGAAATTTTTCACAGATGCTACATTTCAATATATATCTGTGCCATGAATCTCTAACATCTGGTGTAAGTATACAAGTTTTTTTTTTTTTAAATGTCCAAGTGTAAGTTAATCGAAAAAAAATCCTTTTTTTGTGGTTAATTTATAACATTTTTCTTAATAACTTTTTTTCTTGTAATTTGTATGTAACTCTAGAGGGTCATTGCATGTATCAGTTCAAAACGAAGAATTTAACACATAATAAATGTTCATAGGATGAAAATTCAATGTGGTAGACTTGCTGGCGTGAACCTCTTTTTTTAGTAGAAAAACACCATTTAAAATAAATAAATTATATTTAAATAAAAACAAAAGCCTTTTTCATTATATTTGAAATCCCTATGCCAAAGTTGGAAAAGATTAAAGCAATAGTAAAAATTTTAGAATTTTGGGAAATTTTGGGCATTCGCCTTCCTTAAGTTAAGAATATGCCGCAATGTTAGCACAATGGCTAGGGCGCTAGCCTTTGGAGCTTAAGGATTCGGGTTCGAATTCAGGAGGCATGGATGTTTGTGTCCGTCAATAAATGTTGTTATTTGTCTATATGTTGGTGTCGTGTCTTTCTATGTGTCTCTCTTGTGCCCGTGTCATTTCTGGGGTTTAGTATAGACTTGAGGTCGCAGTGCTTAGCGAACTTGCCCCCCACCAAGAAAGTCCTAAGTCAGTGTAAGTCAAGAATGTTTGTTTTCTGCTTTTAACAGCGTAAAGACTACTGGAAAGCGACAGAACAATCATTATAACTTATTGCAGAAATGATGTGCGCCGATACAGCTCAATTAGAAGTGTGTTGCAATAATCATCTGAAGGTCCGTGGTTCAAACCCGTGTTTGGCATTTTATTATCCATCGTGGTACTGAAGTCAGTATTACCGCTTGTTACTGGGGGAACTGAGGAGGTAGAATGTCGCGTGTGTTTGTACAATATGTCGGGGGGGGGGGGGGGGTTGAAAAACAGCTTTTATGTCTCAAAAATACTAATTTTTCGTATAAAATAAACAGATTTTTTCTGTAAATTATATTTTATGTTTCAGGCATACCCGCTGACAGTTTTTTTCTATTTTTCTACAGACTTTACCTAGACAACATACTTTTTTACAAGAGCCGCGGTAGCTCAGTCGTGTGAAGCGTCGCGCTCGCATCGGAAGGGTTGTGGGTTCTGTCCTCGGCGGCGCTCGCAATTCTGATGGTCGCTTTGTCGGCGCTTGTACTCTGCTAAAGACCGCCGTGTTGACTAATGGTGGCTGGGGCACGTTAAACATGTCGTGGTCACAAAGTCCTCTATGTTCCCATACCAAATTCATATCTCTGGGTGTGCCAGATCAGGGGGTTATCGGCCTTTGATCTGGATCAAAATTCCGATATGTGAGTAAGAATGGATGTGTGAAAGGGGTCTTCCTGTAAAACGGAGGTGTCATGCTGACGGGCAATAGGCTGACGGCAATTTGTAAAATTTAAACTAATGAGATTTTAAATTTTATAATGTCAGCCAAAGTTAATAACGTAAATAATGAAATGTATTATTGTTGAAGTACATATATTTGTTCTATGGTGATAAACTTTATGAAACATAATTTTATTAAAAAAATAGTGATCCATTTTAAAAAGTGAATTAATTTTCAAACTTTTTAAATGAGAAAATTAAAAAAAAATTAAAACCTACCATAGAACAAAAACGCCTAAACTAAAAATTAAATTCAATCATATTTCTTATTCAAGTTATAGTTAAAACGTCATATTACTTGCTTTCTTTTATAGATATTTAATTTAAGTTCCTATATTCATCATTACCTCGTGGTTTTCGCATTCTTTTAAGTAGAGAGAAATTGACAGTTCTGCAACAGCGGAGGGTCGAGGGTCAGACCCTCCGCAATTCTCGTACTGTTGTACGAGGGTATTTTTAGAGATCCACCGTCACCGCCGCCACCTCCGCAATTCTCGTACTGTTGTACGAGGGTATTTTTAGAGAAAGTGACGTCACTGATCCACCACCACCGATGAGTCACCACATATGAGTCACCACTGACCCTCCACCAATATGAGTCAACACTGACCCTCCACAACATATGACATAAGCGGATATGACGTACTCCTTATGGAATGGGTATGAGTCACCTGATATGACGCATAATCTTATGACGCGAGTTGTTTTAGGGTGGTTTTATATGACGTAATTTATAGGTTTATGTGGCGATGCTATATGTAAAGAACAGTTATTCGTAGATGTTGATAGGGAATATTTTTTATTATAATAGTAAGGGTAGGTTTATACGACGTCAGTTTCGATATTAGTTTATATAACGTGGCGCCATCTATCAGCGAGAAAATAAATTATTTTTTAATGAGAAATTCCGCGAAAAATATGGTTTTAGCACGAAAAAATAGGCTAATAAAATAAGTGGGGTTTGAACCCTCGATCTCTGACAAAAGATATTCACAATCAAGAAATCTACGTTTTTGACTTCTCGGCCATGAATACCTATCACTATGGAGAGAATATAAGGTAGTATACATGTAAGAAATAATCAGTTGGAGATATGTCGTCACCGAGTGAAGAAGCGTGGGCCACTTGTTTATATATAGGCATATTCTTGGTTTTTGGTTTAATTTATATTTTTACAGAGAGTGAACGAGCAGCTTTAGATTTTGTACTTCGCATTAATGAAACTGCTAATCTAACTTTATCAATATGATGAGAGTTACAATACGAATAGGTAAAATTACATGTTGTAATGAATCAAACGTATCAAAACCCAGCAAGCGTAGCAAGTTTTGGTGGTGTAAGTGCATTATACCGTGCTGCGGACGGCAAAGTTTCGAAGAAGGTGATACAGAAATGGCTGGAAGGCGTGGACGCGTACACCCTGCACAAACCAGTTCGACACAAATTTCAGACGAATCGGGTGATAGTGTATGCGATGGATCAGCAGTGGCAAACGGATTTAGTGGATATGCAGAATATCGCGAAATTTAATGATGGTTATCGTTACATATTGACTTGCATTGATGTTTTATCAAAATATGCATGGGCAATACCTCTCAAGAACAAGACGGGTGGAGACATTGTGAAAGCGTTCCAGAGTATTATAAAGAATCGACAGCCCAAGTTCTTACAGTCAGATAAGGGTACAGAATTTAAGAATGGTACTTTTCAGAAATTTCTAAAAGAGAAGAAAATCAAATTTTTCACAACCAATAACGCAACGAAGGCTTCCATTGTAGAAAGATTCCACAGGACATTACGTACCAAAATGTGGAAATACTTTACTAGTAAAAATACATATCGATATATTGATGTATTACAAGATTTGATTAGTAGTTATAATCACACTTACCATCGCAGTATTAAACGTGCTCCCTTCGAAGTCACTTCAGAAAATGAACAAGACGTATGGTATACATTATATGGTGAAACCTCAGGGAACAACAAGAGACCACCTCCGAAATGTGTTTTTAGCATAGGGGATACAGTACGTATATCTAGGAAAAGGTTAACTTTTGAAAAAGGTTATGAAACGAATTGGACTGAAGAATTATTTATAGTAACAGAGTGTGTGAAACGTAAACCGGCAGTCTATAGAATTAAAGATCTATTAGGTGAACCCATAGAAGGAACGTTTTACCCTCAAGAAATGCAAAAAGTGTTAATGAAGGATGAATATAAAATTGAAAAAGTATTAAAGAAGCGTACAAGAGAAAAGAAAACTGAATATTTTGTAAAGTACCGAGGATATCCCAACAAGTTTAATCAGTGGATCCCCGCTTCAAACTTACTACCACTATAAATATCAATGCTATTCATGAAAAAGATCATTCAGCATCATGAGTTTCTACATTACATTAGTGTCGGACAGTTCCATGGCCTATTTCCCCGAGAATAAAATTTCACATTTTATTACTCGTCTACCTATCCCCATTGAATTAAAAGGAGAATGGGAAGTTGGAATGGTAGAATTTGTTTACCCACACACGTGGTATAACATTAATGACCAGAATAACCTGTTTGGGTTTGAAGTAGATGGAAATATTACCGCAGGAAGACGCATTCCACCAGGATGTTACGAGACAGTTCCAGATATTTTAAAGGCTATGTATGTGGAAGAACATAAAAATAAAATCATTATGAATTTCAACGAAGTGACTAAACGAGTTAAAATCAATGTGAAAAATATGGCTAAAGTGGTTCTACACGACGGTCTTGCACAAATACTTGGTTTCGAACCTATGGAAATTATTTCACCAGATCCAAACATTGAAAACACAGTTATAAGTCCAATGGTAGCAGATCCCACAGCACATTATCATGTGCTTATGGTTTATACAGATATTGTGGAACCGCAACTGGTAGGTGATGTTTTAGCGCCTTTACTTCGAGTAGTGAGAGTGAAAGGTCAAGATGGTGAGACAGTGAGCGAACAATACGATAGACCTCATTATTTACCTGTGAATCGTAAAATGATAGAGACTTTAGAAATCGTTATAAGGACGCACATGGGTTGTTTAACGCCATTTGAACGTGGACGCTCATACGTGAAGTTACACTTTCGTCAGAGATCTCTCTCATAATGTATGTTCCTTATCAATGTTGTCAAAAATCCTTTGAGGATTACTACACTCACCAGAGAGGAAATGGTTTAAGCTATTATCAAGGAAGTCCCTATCAGAGAGGTTATGGATTAGGAGGACTATTTAGATCATTTTTCCGATCGGCCGCACCCTTACTCAAATCAGGTGTTAAAGCAATCGGTAAACAACTTTTTCATAGTGGGGTTAATTTGATGAACGACATTTCTCAAGGCCAAGATGTGAAAGGGGCAGCCAAACGTCGTTTTAAGGAAGCTGGTAAAGTGTTGACAGATAAAGCCGCCTCTAAAGTGAAGAATATGATTGGAAATGGAAAACGTAATAAAAAGCGTAAGCGCAGTAAGAAGACAGTCAGTTCACGTCCAGTCAAGAAGAAGTGTGCAACTCCTGATATCTTCTCCTAATGGCCTCCCTCATCTATAAAGATTCACCACCCTGTGTGAAGTCGGAACTAGACTTGTTTACAGTTCCGCCTACTCAGACTGTTATCGAAAAGGGTCAGTTCGCTGAATTTTTCCCCCTTTCAACTGTTAAAGATGGTGGTCCAATTGAATTCAACATTTCTGGAAGTGGAGAGGAATATGTAGATCTCTCTGCATCTTATCTACACGTTAAAGCGAAAGTCCTCAAAACAGATGGGGGTGTAATAACAGACACTGATTCTGTAGCCCCAGTCAATCTATTTCTACATTCCTTGTTCAGCCAAGTGGATATTAGCTTAAACGAAAGGAATATCTCATCAGCCACCAACACCTATCCCTACAGGGCTTACATTGAAACTTTACTTAATTATGGAGAAGATGCAAAGAAAAGTCTACTTACATGCGAAGGATTCTTCAAAGATACTCAACCTGAAAAGATTGACTCGCTAGACAAAAATGCAGATGTCGGACTCATCAAGCGCAGTCAACTTATTAAAAATGGACAAATTATGGATTTAATTGGTCAACTTCATTGTGATATATTTCAGCAGAATCGATTATTAATTAACTTGGTAGATATAAAAATCAAAATGATACGCAGTAAACCAGAATTCTGTCTCGTCTCACCTACTACCAATGTAACAGGTTTTAAAGTTGTCTTGGAACATGTTTCCATGTTTATTAGAAAAGTGAAGGTTAATCCTGCCGTATCTATTGCACATGTGAAAGCGTTGGAAAAAACATCTTGCAAGTACCCCATAGACCGTGTCATTTGTAAAACCTATAGTATTTCTAAAGGAAGTTATTCCTTTTTACAAGATAATGTATTTCTTGGACTCATGCCTAAAAGAGTGATCATAACCTGCATCGAAAATGTTGCCATGAATGGAGATTATTCAAAGAACCCTTTTCTTTTTAAACATCATAATGCAAGTACTGTAGGAATTTATGTCGATGGACAACCGGTTCCAGCTAAGCCACTAGAGTTGGATTTTAATTCTAGCAATTACACACGAGCTTACTATAGTTTATTCTCAGGATTCAATAATGATAAAGGAATTTATTTATCACATGAAGAATATGCCAAGGGATATGTGTTATATTCATTCGATTTAACCCCCGACATGTGTAACGGAGATCATTTCAATCTACAACATCAAGGAAATTTACGTGTGGAAATCAAGTTCTCGAAAGAAATTGAACAAACTTTATCTGTGTTGATTTATGCAGAGTTTCAGAACGTTATAAAAATATCAAAGTCTCGCCACGTCCTGTGTGATTTCCCTAATTAATGGATACCCAACAAATTACAACTATTCTCTCCAATCATGCAAAAACAAAGCATTCCTTTCTGGGTGCATTCCCAAGTGATCGATTACCGACAAGTATTCCTCACTACCCCGCATGTTTTGTTGCCAACACTGACAGGTCATCAGAAGAAGGTAGCCATTGGGTAGCTTTCTACATAAATTCTCCATCATCTATATGCTTCTTTGACTCTTATGGGAACTCGCCTATGTACTTTGAAGGAGGAATATCCAGATATGTGGAATATTATCAAGATCTTGAATTTAATCCTATGAGATTACAATCTAATGTTACTTCTGTTTGTGGTCAATATTGTATCTATTATCTGTATGTTAAATGTCATGATTATTCTTTGAATGATATTTTATTATCCTTTGTACCTAATCAACTCTGTAATGATAGAAAAGTGCATCATTTTGTAACCAAGCGCTTTAATGTTGTAACACAATTTTATCAATAAAAGTATTTAAAGACTTACATTTTTGTGTCATGTCTCATTTCAACATGGAATTTCCAAAGCTTCAGACGCCTTTTACTCTAGTAGCCGCCGGACCAACCGGAAGCGGTAAGACATATTTCATACGAGAACTACTCAACTATAAAGAAAACATGTTTTCACTAGTACCCGATAAAATCGTATGGTTTTACGGCATTCATCAACCCTTATACGATGAAATTGAAGACGTCACGTTTGTAGAAGGTTTACCTACAGACTTTAAAGACTATTTAGGAAAGAGCACGCTTTTTATCATTGATGATCTCATGCATTCTTCTAACGATAAGCGACTCAGTGATCTTTTTACGAAGGGGAGTCATCATTGGAACTTGAGTGTTATTTTTGTTACTCAAAATTTTTTCTATAAGGGAAAAGAAATGCGTGATATTACATTAAATGCTCATTATCTACTACTCAATAAAAACCGACGAGATAGGAGTCAAGTAGGTCATCTAGGAAGACAAATATTCCCAAGACATGTGAAACTTTTCCAAGAAGTATTTGAAGACGCTACGAAAAATCCATATTCTTATCTATTCATTGATTTACATCCCAACACTCCTGAAGATTTAAGATTACGCACCAACATTTTACCTCATCAAACTCAGTGTGTCTATCAATTTAAGTGATATAAATATACAACGCATGTAAAAATTTCATCAGTTGTCAAGATGACGCTTCAGAAGAAGCAGTTGGATCAGTTGCGTTTATTACACATATGTCCTAAAAAGCTACGTAAACAATTTATAGAAAAAGTGAATAAGCAGTATATAAAAACTATATGTGAATGTTGTCTCAACACATTAAAAGGAAACGTTCCACTGACAACACAACAGAAGGAAAAGCTCTCTAAGCATAAGTCAACTTTACGAAAGTTGAGTAATCGACGACTTGCACTTTCAAAGAAGCGGAAAATTCTAAGTCAAAAAGGAGGCTTCCTCAACATACTTATTCCGAGTGTGCTAAGTGTCCTTACTTCCCTTATCCATGGCTCAAGTTAACAAGTTTGCCCTCATTCCCGAAGAACTGGTGATAAAGCATACCGTTTCCAATAAACGGTTGAGCGAATTGGACAAGTTGATGATAAAAATATTAAATAGTAACTTACCAGATTATGAAAAATATCTTCGATACCAAGAAGTGCTCCAAACCAGCTTGAACCTGCAGGAATACAACCGACCTGTGGGAGAAAAACATTCACAAGAACAACCTGAAAAGAAAGAACCTGAAAAAACTGAGAAGAAAGATGTTCAAGAAATAAATGAAGATCACCATAGTTTCATTCTAGCCGCTATGCCTAAATCGAAACGAGATGCTGCTGAAAATATTCTGAATCTTATCAAGAAGCAGCCTGACATACTCTCCTACAATAACCGTGGTGAAATTACTCTACATGGACAATACCTTCAAAACTCCAATATTGTAGATTTACTGAAATATGTATTTAATTCAAGAACAGTTGTAACGAATAAAAATAAATATAATAAAGCTATAACTGATTTGAATATTCCAAAAACATTAATAAGTAATAAAAAAATAAATGAAGACATTGTATTAAAGAAGCCTGTATTAAGGAAGAAGAAAACTGAACGAAAAACCCTGCTTTTAAATGGGAAAATTATTGAATAAAAATTATTTAAGTCTTATAAATTTGTTGTTGTTACTTATTTCTAAAATCATACAAACATGTCATGGCAAGCAAGTCCCCAAAGAGAGTTGAAGGATCTTCATGGAGATCCTTCAACAGTCTTACTATTAGGCCTTTCGGCTGGTGTCACCTCTGCCAAGAGGCTCTTTGTTGCAAGTTTTTGACAATTAAATGTTTTAAATCTTTGAGGTCCCACCACCACCCGATGTATCATAAGATAACATCGCCTCATGATGAAAAACTAACCTCTCCTGAGGAAATCAAGTTGAAAACCATGTCCTGAAAAAAATAACTATCATAAGAAAAAAGTCTATACAATATTTTTTTTAAAAAACTTTTTAAAAAATAATACTTACACTAATACAATAGTATTCTTATTTTGGAGTCTCACTGGTTAGAAAAAAAAACTAGCCTCTCCTGAGGAAATCAAGTCCTAAAAATAATAAACCTCATAAGAAAAAAATCAAATGCAATAATTTTAAAAACTTTAAAAAATAATACTTACACTAATACAGTTGTATTCATAGATATTTGAGGTCCCACCACCACCCGATGTATCATAAGATAACACCGCCTCAAGATGAAAAAACTAACCTCTCCTGAGGAAACCCGAGTCCTGAAAAAATAAATAACTACCATAAGAAAAAAGTCAAATACAATAATTTTCTTAAAACTTTTTTTTTTTTTTTGAAAATAATACTTACAGTGATATAATAGTATTCTTATATTTGAGGTCCCGCCACCACCCGATGCATCATATGATAACACCACCTCAAGATGAAAATTAACCAGCGCCATCCTGAAAATAAAAACAATCATAAGAAAAAAAGTCAATAATTTTAAAACATTTAAAAAAAAAAAATAGAATTATACTTACAGCAATGCGATAGTGTCCATAGGAGTATGACGTAATACCATCCTCTAACAGCCAACGTTTATCATCATACGCTGATAAAGCGCGCTTTGTTTGGCGAATGGAGTAGATGTTGTGTAGATCGCTGCCAATTCTGCACTGCTGGACTTGCAATGGCTTCAAGGAGTTTAAGCAGGTCTTGAAGGTGTTGTGCTTCAAGAGTTGTTTGGCCACTGTTCTGTTAACCCCCTTCGTTGCTTGTTTGGATCCGGACTTGCTTAATATGGAGTATAACTTCGAGCTCATTCCAATGAATTCAATGCCATGATCCCCATTTAGCTCGTCTTTGAAAAATCCAATCTTTTTCTTATTGGAGATGTCATATAGGGAATGGATTTTCGGGTAATCGGAGAAATCAAAATATTGCTTCAATGATCTTAAATCATCCTCAAGATTCGGGGTGGTCACTTCATATGTGAGGGAATCGGTGTCAGTAAAAAGAAGTTTTACGTTATTTTCATACTTGGCCATCATCACATTATAGTGGAATTTATACATTAAAACCTTACTGACATCAAGAATGGTAGCCCCAACTGCCACTGGCCTATTTAAAGTAATGCTCCGCCTTGCTCTCTGCACGGCAAACAGATCCTCATTAAATTCAGTGAATGAAAAAAATTCGGTCTGTGCCGCCAACTTCTCAGCCCTTCTTACATCATGAACCAACTCGAGATTAACTCTCTTACGGAGATTCTCCATCGTTTTGCCAAATACAGCATTATTCATTAGTTTGAAAAAATCTTTTTTGAATGGGGTAGTAGCTAAAGTTCTATGATGGGTATTAAAATCTATATACTCTTTAAGCCATGGTTTTTGTGTAAATTTAATAGCTCGATGAATTTTAATGAGCTCAAGGCCTAATTCTAGATACAATTTTAAATTTCGATAATGAAGAACATAGTTAAATTTAGGGGATAAGTTAGGGACAAGTTTACAATTATTAGGGTTTGGCTTCATATTCATAGAGTTTAAAATATTAAGGGCTGTGGGGGATAGCATGTCTGGCTTAATACATAGTTGTTCTGGTGCCAGGGGGTAACCATTATGAATATCGTGTAGTTTAGAGGGGTAATCCAAGTCCACCTAAAAAGAATAAAAAACAAGTATATAACTTCACTATCATCATTTTCTATACATATATAACTTATAGAATAATACATACCTCCAAGATGTAGCCTTTATCATCATCGTCACCCCAACTCATAATGTCTGCTGGAGTAATATTGCCAGCATTGGGTACCCACTCAAAGTCTTTGACAGGGAGATACTGCGACATAGCCTAACCTGTAATATAAAAAATCATATAACAATGTCCAAATAATAAACATTTAAAAACACATCTCTTTAAAAATAATACATACCGTAAAGGTTATTAGCATCCAAGTAAAGTATATGACGGCTTGGTTCACGTGGATTGTATTCCTGAGTTCCTGGAACGTTGGCCTTGGAGTATCGGTGTGATATCATGGATACACCACCCCGAGACCCCTTCTCAATAAAAAGATGCATGTCTAAATCGGTCAGCAACTCTAATTCTACATCCGTCATTTTAAGGGCGGCCTGCCATGCTAATCCAGGGGATGTCATCATATGTGCAGCGTCAAGACCGTAATTGGTCATGGTGAGTTGACGAAAGTTCTCAAACACATCCGCCAATAAAAGAACATCAGTGAGAACGTATAAGTCATGGTATTGGCCCATGTTTAAGATCTTAAAGGCTTCCCATACAGATTGGGCATGGCGATATTCCTCTTTTGATATTCCAGAATTGGTTAGGGTGCTAAAGAAAGCTTCTCTTGGTGGTAATGAAGTTTCGCTGAACTTGGCAGGGCTATCCATATATTCATACGGGTATATACCTTTTTTCAGAAGGAGATCAATATGATCAGAGACGATGCAGGCTTTCAGGATAGGAAATTGGTCACTCTGCAGATTATCGACCAATTTCTGAAGCGAAGCATTCAGAAACGCCAAGCTGTCAATAAACTGCAGAGTAACTGGCGTCTTATCCTGTCGTCTAACTATTGAGAAAGATATATATTTTTCCTCGGTGTTGGGGATAACTCCAATGGCATGGTCTTTATATTTCCCTAGAGCTTGCATGATGAGATGGCCGTCATACTGCTTCAGATTATGAAACGCACAAACAACAAGTTTCCTCATTCTATAGGCCAGGTTGCACTTGCTGTGTAAAACTTGTCTAAATTTTCCGGTAAGATGACAGTGATCCCGGACTCTATCATCTCCCAAAGCCTTCTTACAAAGTCCACAGTGCGTGGCGTTCTTTATAGCAACTCTATCTTGAGAAGTCAATCTCATAGGTTCTATATGACATAGCTTGGTGGAAAGCTCGTCCTTCTCTCGGATGATATTGTCAATAAAGTGCTCCACCACATTATCACTTTCTCGATAGACAGTTGGACGTTTGTAGGGCTTGCCATCTGGACCGATGATCACATATGCATATCCACATGGCTTATGCACTGCTGTCTTGGTTGTAGTAGCATCTTCAGCTGGATCTAACTTTTCAACAAAGGCCTCAAAGTCTGCATATATGATGTAAGGGACCCGTTGTTCATATTTTTGCTGATTGAATTTCAGGATGATGTCATCCCCCTCTGGCATTTTAATCCTTTGAGCAGTATGCTCTCCGCAATATGGAATGTGGTCTGCTAGAAGACGTTCGCTGGTGAATCGATGGAGGCAATTATAACAATAATGAGCAACTCCATCATGCTTGGTTAAATCTGAAAGCAGACGACTGAAACTGCGGATTAGACAGTAGTGTTTTTTATTATCAACACCAAAGTATAGGAGGTTAATAACTTGTTCATGTTTCCTCTTCGAGAGATAGAGAGGGAACACCTCCTCGTCCTCATACCCGAATTGAATTCCTTCCATGTTAACCTCTGACTCATAGGGCCGATAGTGAGAAGCTCGTTGAGGGTTATTTGATCTATCGATGGGATGTAGGGCGGCGAGGACTGACCAAAGAAAGCACTTCTCGTCTTCGTTTTGTATATTCAGAAGAGCTTTTTTGCCGGATAACTTGTCGGGGAGGGGGATATAACTGCTACCTGCGAGTGGATGGTAGATAGCTGTTTTCACCTCCATGTAGGTGACTGACTCCAATACCCAGCCGCTACCTCTAGCCAGAAATTCATCGAAGGAGGCTAGTATTTTACTAAAGCCTTCTCCAATATGCTGAGAGACTCCAGTCATATCTAGCTCGGTGGCGACACGGCTTCGGAAGTATGGAGAAGCATACTCTTTCTCGCCTTCTGGAGTGGTGCGACTAAAGAGGCATTTGACGACCGCATACCATTTGGTGGGTCCTTTGGTGGTCAGCTCTTCCTCTATAGCTGTCTCGATTTGGGGTTCAACCTCTTTATGGAAGAGAACGAGGTCCCCGACGGCTGCTTCGGTAGGGTAAATGGTGCGGGTGTTAAACACATCGGCCACTTTCTCTGCCCTCCAGCGCTTGGTACCGGAGGTAGAGGGAGAGGGACGTGGCTGGGGGCGCTTGACCTGAAAAAAATACAAGGAAAGAATTAGACTTATGGATTTTAAGATATTATACAGTTTCTCTCATACACCTAAAAAATGAAACTTACCGGTTTGTTGTGTGTAGCCAAGTGACGGGTTACCATATCCTTCCTGGTGAAGGTTCGTGGGCATTTAGGACACACCTGTAAAGACATGAAAAACTTTATTCGAAATTACAGTTTAGAAATATATTATAGAAATGCATAAATTTTAAACTATATCACATAAATCACAACTTAGCAACATATGAAAACATTAGAAAATACTTTTAAGAAAAATAGGCTTTATCTTAGATTAATAACTTACGTGCTCTTCGCCCTCGTGTATCTTCATATGTCGCTTTAAGTTATCCTCCCTAGAGAAGACCTTATCGCAGACTTTGCAGTCAAATCCGGATATCCCAACTGCGTGGGCCTTCATGTGGCGTGTCATATGACTCTTATTTGAGAATGTCTTACGACAAGTATTGCATACCTGAAACAATATTTAACGTTTTTATTTAAATTGTAATTGATAAGTTAAATACATTAAGTTGATTCTAGAAAATATTTTAAAGAATGAATAGTCCTAACATAATTATTTTAGTGAAAAGTAATTTATTTTAAAAACTTACATGGGCGAATGTGGGTGTGACTGGTGGCGGCATGGCCTTCGGTCCAGCGCTGGTAGACGGCAAATCCTGAAATATTCAAGATATAAACATTTTGGTACAATCATTTAAAAAGTTGTGAATAGTTATAATTAATTCTTAAAAACTTACATAGACCAATGCAGGCGATGGAGTCCTCGGCATGGGTTGTGAAGACATGGGTGCAGACTGAAATGTTCAAGATTACTTTATCAGTATATTTTAAAAAAAAACATGATTTTTCAAAGTTTCATTTAAAAATAAATAAAACAACTTACATTCGATGACGGAGGGTGGGGGCCGAAGATGGGCGAATAGATCACGGCTGGTGCATTAGTCACAGTATGCTAAAATAAAAAAAAAAACAGAGTAAAAATATATACATTAAAAAATTTTTAAACCAGAAAAATTAACTGGGGTAAATATAGCTTTTAATACAATTAAATATAAAATGACTAAGTTTTTAAATCAGAAAAAAAATAGTCAGGGCATATATAGCTTTTTAAATTGCTGGAATGAAATACCAGTATAAAATGACTAAGTTTTTAAAATTAGAAAAAATTAACCAGGGTAAATATAACTTTTAAATATGATAGTATAAAATTTCTAAGTTTTTAAAATCGGGGAAAAATTGACCAGGGGAACAGAGTAAATATAGCTTTTTAAATTGATGTAATGAAATAACACTCTTTTAAATATGACATTATAAAATTTCTAAGTTTTTAAAATCAGAAAATTAACCAGAATAAATATAACATTCAAATATGACAGTATAAAATTTCTCAGTTTTTAAAATTAGTAAACATTAACCAGGGGAACATGGTAAATATATCTTTTAACATAATTAAATATAAAATTTCTAAGTTTTTAAATTAGAAAATAAAATTAGCCAGGGGAACATGGTATATATTCAGGTGAAACAGTAAAATTTCTAAGTTT
Source organism: Hylyphantes graminicola (assembly GCA_023701765.1). NCBI lineage: Eukaryota > Metazoa > Arthropoda > Arachnida > Araneae > Linyphiidae > Hylyphantes > Hylyphantes graminicola. The sequence continues at coordinate 53,589,231 of CM043120.1, read as the reverse complement.
TTAAATCAGAAAAATTTCTAATTCAGTGTTAAATATATCTTTTAATACAATTAAATGTAAAATTTCTAAGTTTTTAAATCAGAAAAATTAACCAGGGGAACAGGATATAGTTTTAAATTGTTGGAATTCAAAATGAAATAACACTCTTTAAAATTTAACAGTATAAAATTTCTAAGTTTAAATTATACATTCAGATTAAATTAGAAAATATAATTAAGTGTTAAATATACAGTTTTTAAATTGATGCAATACAATAACTGTATAAAATTTCTAAGTTTAAATTAGATTAAACGGGAAAATATAATTCAGTGTTAAAGATAAGTTAGTTATACTTACAGAAATGCAGAAAATATTAACAAATTTTTAATACAAGTTTTAACAGGTTTTAACATAATAAAAGTATCTAATAACATTTTTTTTTGTCATACACTTTGCTCAAAATGTTTTAACAGGTTTTAACATAATAAAAGCATCTAATAGCATTTTTATCACATACTTTGTTCAAAATAATATTAGTTTAAATTATATGCTCTAACGTAAAAATACGGAGGTTTTTAACGCAAGTTAATTGAGAAATTAATTAAAAAATATATGAATTTAAAAAACACTTACGTCATCTTCGTTTATCTCTCTCATTAAAGCATCAAATTCATCACTTTCGATCCCGAAATTAATAAATGAAGACATGATGAAGCTGTAAATATGAAAATCATTAATACTTAAACACTTAAAACTAGTAAATATCATTCGAAAAGCGAATATTCATTTTGAACTTGCTTGACAATCTTATCTCCCCACGCGATCTCTGCACTTATCTCCATCACGCGATAAGCTTTTTCCCCTCAAAAGCGTTGTTCGAAATAGAAACACTTTTACTGATTAACTAAATATAATCTATCCATATGACAGTGCGTACTTTTAAAATAGAACATTATTTCTTAATTGTAGCATTTTAATATGAAATAAATTTATTCACGAAAAATAGTATTTTTATAAAATTAGAAAAAAGCTACATAATTTAATCTTAAAAAAAAACTAGTGTTTAATTTATCACAAAAATTTCAGGTTTTAACATGTGAATGAAATTTCAAGTTTTAACATGTGAATAAAATTTCAAGTTTAACATGTGAATAAAATTTCAGGTTTTTTACATGTATTATTTCAAAGGGAAAACATTATATAATCAGAATTAATTGAATCCTTTAATATTCAATGAGAGTACTAATAGATTATTTCTTAATAGCAACACGTTAATCTCAAACCATTAAGTTATTATAAAATACATTTATGATTTTAATTACATAAAAGTTTACACTATAACCATTCTGAATTATACACGGTTTGAATATAAAAATAAAGCTATCAAATTTAATTACATATACCCTAAATTATGCGTTAAAATAGGTTTGAATATATAATAAAAGTTAATGAATTTAACTACGTTAAACTATTGAAATCAATATTTTTAACATGCACTATTTAAAAGGATATGTTTGAATACAAAAATAAAGCCTTCAAATTTAATTACGTTAAAATGCGAATAAACTTTCAGGTTTTAACATGTACTATTTAAAAAGAAATATGTTTGAATACAAAAAATAAAGCTATCAAATTTAATTATGTTAAAATGCGAATAAAATTTCAGGTTTTAACATGCATTATTTAAAAGGATATGTTTGAATACAAAGAATAATGCTATCAAATTTAATTACGTTAAAATACAAATAAAATTTTTTAACATGCATCATTTAAAAGGGATACATTATATGAATGCAAATAATTGAATCATTAAATATTTAATGGGGGTACTAATAGATTATTTCTTAATAACAGCACGTTAATCTCAAACCATAAAGTTATTATAAAATACATACGTGGTTTTAATACAAAAATAATTCTTTAACACTCGATAACTGTACTAATAGATTATTTCTTAATAGTATTTTGAAACAATAAAATTTAATTACACACTGTATTTAAATAGGCTTTAATGCATAAAATAATTCTTAAACATTCGATAACTGTACTAATAGATTATTTCTTAATAGTATTTTGAAACTATAAATAGTATTATACATGGTTTTAATACAAAAAAAAAAAAGCTATCAAATTTAACTACGTTAACATGCGAATAAACTTTCAGGTTTTAACATGCACTATTTAAAAATGAAATATATTATATAAAAACAGAGAATTAATTGAATAAAATATTTTTAAAATCGACTTACTTTCACGGAATAGGATAATCCGAAAGCTGCAAGTATAGCTGGTAAGTGAAGAGACAACAGCGTAACACTATCTAAATTCACAATGAGCTACTTCTGAAATGGTTCAACCTTTATAAGAAAATTCAATTGTTCTAGAAAGTTCCATTAGAAGATCACATGCTTCTTGTTGCAACATGTATTGGTAATTGGATGATATGACTTTAGTCATAGGTTTATCTTAAGTCCGAAATCCAAAAGTCTAAACAGATAGCGATTACTACTTTGTGGTCTTATCTGTTTACAAATCGAGTACAATAACAAGTTTATGTGTCATTTTTAGTTTTTAAAATATATTTATACTGTTGGGGAATATAAAAATTATTCGATTTAAAAAGGGTTATATTTGTGGATGAATAATAACGAACCGCTTTAAAAATTTAGTTTAAAATATTCTCTTGTTTATATTTCTGGGGTGGAAAAGTAGAATAATGAACGCGATATTATGTTTATATAAACTACAAACAAAATTAAGAATGTTTTTAAAACTGTTATTGTAGTAAAATCTGTTATTGAATCAAAGAATAATAATAATGATCCTTTATCAACTACTTAAAAAAATAATAATGATTTTTATTAGGTGATATTGAAAAAATACTTAAGTGCGTTGCATGTAATATAGACATTCTAGTGGTATGGTTACCCTATGGAAAATTGTATTTATGTGAATTGAATTGAAAAAAAAAAGATACTGTATTTGCTTACTGTATTTCTTTACAAACGATTATTGTATAAATTTATCCTTGTAAGAAACAGTTGCAAACGATTCTACTATAGATTTGGAAAAAGAATATATTTCTGTGTTACATGAGGTTACGTTGGATGCCTACTCATGTGTTGACTTGTCACCTGACTGTGGTTCCCCCGTTGCCAATAGCCTGCTAATTCATAACCTAACTGTGTTACATGATGAAGTAAATATTTTATGAACTCGATTCTTATCAGATACTTTTTTCACTATGATTATCATTTTAATATGATGTGAAAAATATGTCTACATCTTTAAATGTTAGTATTTATTTCATGTATATAAATTTAGTGTCTCTTAAAATTGCGTATTTTATAACTGCTTTGAAAATAAGATAAACTTTAACTGTAAAAACTTTTTTTTTTTATTATAAAAACTTAAATTGTAAAAACTTATTTATTATAAAACTTAAAAAAAAAAAAACTTATTTATACTTGAGGAAAAGTAATATTTAAAGACTATAATAGCCTGTGTCACACCCTTACTATTATAATAAAAAATATTCCCTATCAACAACTACTAATAACTGTTCTTTACATATAGCATCGCCACATAAACCTATAAATTACGTCATATAAAACCACCCTAAAACAACTCGCGTCATAAGATTATGCGTCATATCAGGTGACTCATACCCATTCCATAAGGAGTACGTCATATCCGCTTATGTCATATGTTGTGGAGGGTCAGTGTTGACTCATATTGGTGGAGGGTCAGTGGTGACTCATATGTGGTGACTCATCGGTGGTGGTGGATCAGTGACGTCACTTTCTCTAAAAATACCCTCGTACAACAGTACGAGAATTGCGGAGGTGGCGGCGGTGACGGTGGATCTCTAAAAATACCCTCGTACAACAGTACGAGAATTGCGGAGGGTCTGACCCTCGACCCTCCGCTGTTGCAGAACTGTCAATTTCTCTCTACTCTTTTATATTTCCAACAACGCTTGATAATTTTATATTTCCCTTGAGACCTATAAATTCGAAGAAGGATATTTATATGAATTATTAACTCAATGGCCTGCCGCACCTATCTTGATATACGAGGGTATTACCAGTTTTATGTATGACCTGTATAATATATATCTAAGATGGACTGGCTAAGAAACGCATTGTATTATTAGTGCATGCAATAAACGGATACATTATGAGGTCGTGTTGTTTTTAGTTAAAAATATTTGTTTTTAGTTAAAAATATTTGTTGTTAAGGGGGTTCAGTACCCCAAAATCGATGAAAAAATCAAAACAAAGATTATTGACTTAAAATACTATTACAACCTTTATTAATTATGTCACAAAGTATCAAGAAAATTGGAAAAATATTTTTGACATTAAAAGCCATTTAATGTCATGGCCATAAAAACTTTAAACGCGTTTTTCTCAGAACTTGATTTTTTGAACTTATATGTACCTTTACTCAAAATCTATGCTATGTTTTCTCGTAAACTTTTTTTACATGATGTAATACATAGTATAGATTGATCTGAGGTTATAAATTTTAATAAAACTAAAGTGAAAAAAAATTATAGGGCAAAAAAGTGAAAATTTCATGATTTTTTGGGTACTTTAAAACTTATTTTATTTAAAAAAATATAAGAGTTATTTTTAAAAGAAAAATTTAACCTAAGATTAATAAATAAGGTTGGTATAACATACACAGGAAGTTTTAAGATGATCTGATCAGTAGTTATTGTGAAAAGGTACATTGCAATTGGCCAATTTAACATTACCGATATACAACATACCGAACCCCCTTAATACATTATGGTCCGATTTGAAATGAACCGTAGTGGTAAATAGAAGTAGTATTGTGCTGCTTTGAATTCTAATGATAATAACTGAAGAACTTAGTGGAAAAACGCGCTAAGAGACATTTTTGGAAAAATTGAGATTTTTGTGTCCCAATTAACATGTTATTCCTTCCTTAAAATATATCAAGATTCTCCCTTTTCATAACCTTTAAATTAAGTACATATTTTACCGTTTGTAAATGCCGCTTTTAACGTACTTAAGTACAGGCAAAAAACTTTAAAGCCCGTTTTTTCTGATCGTTTTCACCTTTTTGTCACTTTACACGTTCTTCCACTAAACTCTTCAATGGATGATTTTCTTTAGAACAGATTTCAAAATTGTGATTCAAACCCTTGGATTCTGAGTTCGAATCCCAAATTTATCAAAAAGGAATCAAAGGAATCATTGTGTAACAAATAGGAAAAAGTCGTAACGCTCGCATACACTTAAAAAGCCGCCCCGGTGGCTCAATCGTTAGGATGCTGGTCGTTGGAGCTGCTGGGGTCGGGTTCAAATCCCGGTCAGGCATGGATGTTTGTGACCTTCAATAACTGTTGTTATTTATCTATGAGTTATTCCTTTCTTTGTGACTGTAAAAATTCTTTCTGTGTCTGTCCCACTTGACAAAAGCTTATAAGCGGTTCTCTAAACAAGCACGCAAGCCGGAATATATATGTACCATACCATACACTTAAAAATCTGTTAGTTTTGCAGAAAATATCTATATATTTAGACAGAATTACTGTTGTTTTTCTTTCAACTTTTTTTTCTGTAAAATTATGCTGTTTAAGTTAAGGTAGGCGAATACCCAAAATTCTAAAATTTTTACTATTACTTTAATCTTTTCTAAATTTGGCATAGTGATTTCAAATATAATGAACAATGCTTTTTGGGCAATTTTTTTTTATTTAAATATAATTGATTTATTTTAAACGGTGTTTTTCTACTAAAAAAAGGGGTTTATGCTAACACTTCTAGCATAAAGAGTTTAACATTAATTTACCTGAAATTTTTCACAGATGCTACATTTCAATATATATCTGTGCCATGAATCTCTAACATCTGGTGTAAGTATACAAGTTTTTTTTTTTAAATGTCCAAGTGTAAGTTAATCGAAAAAAAATCCTTCTTTTGTGGTTAATTTATAACATTTTTCTTAATAACTTTTTTTCTTGTAATTTGTATGTAACTCTAGAGGGTCATTGCATGTATCAGTTCAAAACGAAGAATTTAACACATAATAAATGTTCATAGGATGAAAATTCAATGTGGTAGACTTGCTGGCGTGAACCTCTTTTTTTAGTAGAAAAACACCATTTAAAATAAATAAATTATATTTAAATAAAAACAAAAGCCTTTTTCATTATATTTGAAATCCCTATGCCAAAGTTGGAAAAGATTAAAGCAATAGTAAAAATTTTAGAATTTTGGGAAATTTTGGGCATTCGCCTTCCTTAAGTTAAGAATATGCCGCAATGTTAGCACAATGGCTAGGGCGCTAGCCTTTGGAGCTTAAGGATTCGGGTTCGAATTCAGGAGGCATGGATGTTTGTGTCCGTCAATAAATGTTGTTATTTGTCTATATGTTGGTGTCGTGTCTTTCTATGTGTCTCTCTTGTGCCCGTGTCATTTCTGGGGTTTAGTATAGACTTGAGGTCGCAGTGCTTAGCGAACTTGCCCCCCATAAAGAAAGTCCTAAGTCAGTGTAAGTCAAGAATGTTTGTTTTCTGCTTTTAACAGCGTAAAGACTACTGGAAAGCGACAGAACAATCATTATAACTTATTGCAGAAATGATGTGCGCCGATACAGCTCAATTAGAAGTGTGTTGCAATAATCATCTGAAGGTCCGTGGTTCAAACCCGTGTTTGGCATTTTATTATCCATCGTGGTACTGAAGTCAGTATTACCGCTTGTTACTGGGGGAACTGAGGAGGTAGAATGTCGCGTGTGTTTGTACAATATGTCGGGGGGGGGGGGGGTTGAAAAACAGCTTTTATGTCTCAAAAATACTAATTTTTCGTATAAAATAAACAGATTTTTTCTGTAAATTATATTTTATGTTTCAGGCATACCCGCTGACAGTTTTTTCTATTTTTCTACAGACTTTACCTAGACAACATACTTTTTTACAAGAGCCGCGGTAGCTCAGTCGTGTGAAGCGTCGCGCTCGCATCGGAAGGGTTGTGGGTTCTGTCCTCGGCGGCGCTCGCAATTCTGATGGTCGCTTTGTCGGCGCTTGTACTCTGCTAAAGACCGCCGTGTTGACTAATGGTGGCTGGGGCACGTTAAACATGTCGTGGTCACAAAGTCCTCTATGTTCCCATACCAAATTCATATCTCTGGGTGTGCCAGATCAGGGGGTTATCGGCCTTTGATCTGGATCAAAATTCCGATATGTGAGTAAGAATGGATGTGTGAAAGGGGTCTTCCTGTAAAACGGAGGTGTCATGCTGACGGGCAATAGTCGGACTTCATCCCTTGTAGCACTCAATAAAAACGGAAGCCGCCCTCTCAGCCTTAAATCGGGTAGTCCTCTACTCCGGGCTCGATTTCCGAGTGGCATTAGAAACAACAACAACACTTTTTTACAGTGTACAAACCAAAACTCAACGCCTAACAGACGATTTACATTTCAGAACTATTCTCTCACTCTCTAACTCTGTGCTGCCTTCAACAATATGTGAAAAATTCCAGCAAGATGTCAAAGAGAGTGATGACTCCCAAAAGTCTTAGCAAAAAAATATTGTTTTCAGTGTGAAAATCCTTTTGCAGGTGAAAAATATTTTGCCTTATTTTGATCCTGCTTTCAAATTCACTGGAAGCCTCATTTAAATAAACGACTTCTCTAAGGAGAAGAAATCCGGGGAAATTTTTCCTGAAAAATTCTTGGCGAAAAACAACAAATATCTCCAGAAACGAGGTGTCAAACAAAATGAGTTTTGAAGAAATAATTTAATTTGGGAAATTTTGGGGAAGTTGGTTTGATGTTTCTGTTGCGTTTTTACTTTTTGGGTTTCGTAATTTGTAGAAATGAAGTTTTCAAAATTAAATTTCGTAGTATTTTTGTTGCGTGAGAGTTTTTTTTTTCGAAAGTATTCCTTCGTTATAATAAGTTGAAATAGTAGATTGCGGCAGTGAAGGAGTCAAATTTCGAAATTTGTGCAAAGCTATTTTTCGTTTCTTTGGTAATTTAAGTAATAATATCTTCCAGAATAAATTAGGTACACTATTCGTAAATAGGAAATAGTGTATAAAGTTCATTTTTCTAAAAGTTTTTTTAAAAAATTGCAGTTCTTTTGGTAAAATTAGTTTTTGTATTAATATATCTTAATAATGATACATTTCATAAAAATAAGTACATAACAATATTATTCCTTTGAAAACAATTATGTTGCCAATTTTCAAATTCCAATTTTTATTTCATAATATAGTATTTTTAGCGTAATTTTGGAGACTAGTTTTCCAAAATTTTAAATTTTTACATTAGAATAATTTCTTGATTTTTAAATTTCATAAATGCCATAAATTTGAATATATATAAAACGAAACAAACTTATGTGAACAACATAAACTTCTTTCTTGTTTGATATTTTCTGCTTGCAACATTTTTTTTCTCTAATTAACCAATTAACCTTAGGGGAAGGTGGGTTACCTTGGACCTATTTTGACTTTTCAATTTTTATTTTCTTAATTACTTGCAAAAAGTGAACAAAAATATTTTTTCTGAATACTTTATGTTGTTATATACAACATATATTTATTTTAACGTGTTATTTAAATGATTTCAACTATTAAAAAAATAAATACAGAAAATTGTAATTAGGACCAAGGTACACCACCGGTGGTGTACCTTGGTCCAACCGGTAGTGTACCTAGGACCAATTATTAACAGGTAGAGAGACTCGATTTACAGTCCGAAAAACAATATTTATTAGCCACATAAAATTCAAAAATACATTTTACAACCTACTCTTATTTCTAGCCAAGATTGTAGTAATTGGTTATGTTAGGTCAATTGGCTCAGTAAGGGGTTTTATTGCCTTAGTTTTTTTTGGTGCCCTTTTGGCTTTTTCAGCTGCAATGTAATCTTTCTCGGGTGTATTCGTTATAATGCAGCATAAAATTAAACTGTTATTTCATGCCATAGAAAAACATTTGGCTATCTTTCTGTCTTAAATTTGAAAAAAACAACTCAAATATTTCCCCCTATGTTTATTCAACTAGGCCTAAACGTAAAAGGGATGTTCTGCTTAGATATTTATTATAAAAATATCTTTTTAGATGAGCATATGAAATAATTATTTTCTATATTATATCAATATGGTTAAAATTTTATAGGCTTCCATAAATCTAAATAATTAACTACAAAAAAAATTCTTTATCATATTAAAATTTCCATTTTCCTAGATTTTACAAATCAGGGTTGCATATTAATAGCTTAAAATACTTAATTTTTCAAAGGAAAGAATTTACTTGAATTTTAAGAAAGATTTTTAACTATATGAAGCACATAAGACCTATAGTAGTGTACCTTGGACCAGTCCAAAGTACACCACTTGTATTAGGTTCGAGGTACACCACTTGGATATTAAAAACAAAATAGTTAATCACCAAGTTAAAGTTAGACTTAGCTTAATTTCAAGCACACTGTTTTATAGCTAAAACTTTGCTTTATATTGCATAACCATCGTTTCTGAATAAACACTACATGTTTGAGTAAAAAAATACACTAAAGAATCTGACAAAAATTTACTTTTGAACTGTGAATTTAGTTTTTCGAAACCTCTTTAATAAATTGACCTTTTAAACAAACAGATAGAACTTCACTGAGATCCCTGGTAGCAAATACTTTAACTGCATGTGGTGTTGTTTCAATATCTAAGCTAATCTAGCTAGAATCAGCATAGGTTCGAGGTACACATACGTCCAAGGTACACCACTTACCCCTACTCATTAAAAAACAGTATATTTTTGTTTTTAGTTGTTGATTTTAACTTTTTCTTTTAGTCAAAACAACTTATCTCAAGTTAATTTTTTTGTTATTTTTATATCTTTATAACTAACTTATATTTGATTACTGAATTTTGCTTTTTTAATACATTTCCTATTCAGAATTTGAAATATAGATTAAGAAAAATAATTTGATTTATATTTCGAAACTTTTAGTTGATTCTGATATTGTGTATGGGATAAAATCTACTATATATATTGTTTTTTTTTAATGTCAAATTCAATAATTTCTAATTTTTTTTGGGATTTTCAGTAAAAATGCATGTTATTTTTTTAACTGTAGCTCACATTTTAAAACCCATGCTCAGAAGTTCTTGAAGAAATAGTACTATTATAAACATACTATAAAAGTTTAGAGAAGTTATTCTCAAAATTGAACAAGGAGTGGCGTTATAAAATAGTTCAAAATTTTGATTTTTTTAAATAAAGTAAAAACTACTTGTAAATATTTGTTTTTATTGCTAGAAAATGTTTATTTAGATTGAACATCATATAAAATCACTATAATTTACGGTAATGGGACAAAATATCGCGGCCGAAATATCGCGGGCCAAAATATCGCGGCCGAAAGCGGCCGAAATATCGTGCGCCCAAAATATGCACGATATTTCGGCCGGCGATATTTTGGCCGCGATATTTTGGCCGCGATATTTTGGCCGCGATATTTTGGCCCGCGATATTTCGGCAGCGATATTTTGTCCCCAAACCATAATTTACAAGTGTATGTTATATTTCTAGAAATAATGTTGTGGGTACCGTATCCCCTTAATTGACTGACAAAATATAGAAAGATGTCTAGTCTAGACATTAAGAAGTACTTCAAATGTTTAGAAATCTTTTGAATTAATTAAACATGGAATGAATTAATTAAGAGTAGTATATAACTGGAATAAACTTACATGAAAAAGTAATTGAGAAAATTTTAGCTATTTTTCATTGCAAACAGTTTTCAATGTACCAAACTAAAGTAAAATACTGAATGAATTGAAAGCAATATAATATAACTTGAAATGTTTTAATACGTTTTTTGTTACGATCAATAAACTATCGTAGTTATCAGAACTATTTGAGGGTCATCAAAATCCGTTTATAAAGCATTTGTAATTACTATTTTAAAATTCAATTTCACAGAAAAATATTAGATATTTATTAAAAGCGAAAAAAATATTACCGTATAAATTATTTAACAAAGCTCCCATACTGATACAAAATGATTACTAATGTAGAACAAAACACAATTTCGCATTTATTTACCAGAACAACTCAATCTAATTAGCATCGTTAGCTTTACTACAACCATAAATACCTATTGTTAAGGGGGAATAAGAACAGTTCTCCAAACCAAACTGTCCCTTGTGTTAATCTAATAATGAAGAAAAAGTATTTCCTAATCCAAATTGCTCCGGCTGTATTGAATATCTCTATTGTAAAAATTATGATAAAAAGTAGTTGGGGTTTACGGGGTTTTATAATTGCACCTTTTGAAAGTGGTTTGACTATTTTAAGCAAATAATTTTAAACAAAATATTAAGCAAAGCAACAAAACAAAATATATGCCAAACAAAATATATACCAAAGCAAAGTGCATCAGTGTTAATCCAATCCAAAGGAGAAAAATATTTTCTCTGCCTCATTTCCCTGACTGTATTGAATATTTTTTAATTATTACAAACTTTTTCTATTATTATAAACGGATTTTTTTAGTGATAAATGTAGCTGACTTACAGGCCAATCCCACTTTTTGAAATTGGTTCAAAAGAATTTTTTAAAAATATTTTGAATAAATAATTCTACAAAGTGTATTCGAAGCAATTTAAAAACATGGGATTATAGGGACAGTTAGAAATAGTAAGTTATCTACATTTATTATTTAAAAAAAAAACCTTTGTTAACATATTCAATACGTAATACGTAAAATATTTCATTCGACTCACCAAATATAAAACCGGCACGTGTATCGGAGAATTTACAAGCATGCTTATTATTAAAAATAAAAGAATAGCGTTCAAAGAAACCTCCACGGTGAACTTTTCCAATGAGCAAAGAACAGCTTTTTCATTTTAGCAATTCAATGCGTATTTTTTCTTTTAAAAAAAAATGAAGAATTCAATCAATATCGTATGAACCGTTCCCTTTATCTTTGATAGCCATGCTTTACTTGAAAATATTTTTTAAAAATTCCTTTTTCACTAAACTTAATGGTATAAATTTTTAATACATTGGCATCTCCATAAACTTAGCATTTATTGGGATGCATTAAATTTGGGGAAAATGTATCTTCATAATTGTATACAACATAAAACCCTTTAACTCTTTTAATAGCTAACTTTTTCATTCTAAAACATCAATATAGCTTAAAATATGTAAAAAATTCCTAAAGTTGCTAAACACCAACAATATTTCAAAGTCAAAAAAATGAATTAATCAAAGTGTATATTTTAAAAACCGCAACAGTATGCACTAGTGCAGATTAACTAAAATAAAATTTCTTCTTTTTCCCCTGTAAAACATTTATATAATCTAAGAAAACAACTTACCAGAAGCACCAATTCAGCCACCGAAATCTCCTCACCAATCAAAATTTCGTCCCAACACGTGGCGTCTACACCTTATCCGGAAAGATTCAGGTTTGCGTCCTGGTCTCGGGAAAATCGGGAAAATTGTGGCGGGAATCCCGGAATCGCAACTCTAAGAGAAGAATCCGGGAGATGGCATTGCGCATGCGTCGGAGGATGGGCGTCGGTGATTGGTTGGCGGAGGAAGGGCACGTGGGTAAGGAAGGTGATTTGGAAGGTGAGAAAAAAATATATTAAAGGTACCTTAAAAACTACCACCGTAAAAATGTTTTCTCTTTGAGAGAAACTTACCAAATTGTATTTTTTACTGTATCCTCTTCAGTTCCGAATACATGATAAAAGTATGTTTTTCAGATAAGTTAAAAAAATATGTTTAATAGCTACTTAGGGACACGCCTTAAACTATAAAAATACAAATTTTTTTGTCCTATAAATGCAACAAAAAAGGCCGTATCACTTATTTGCAGTTAACAGATTATTTTAACTTTGTTTTTAATGCAAATGCTTTTTAAATTAACTACTAAAAAAACTTTTACAAATAATTACAAATGCATAAATCACTCAATATTACACTTTCATGCTTTCATGTAATCAACAAAAATTTAATGTTCTAAAAAGTATTAAATTTGAGTATAATAGTTTAAAAACAATAATGATGTTTAAAAATAGTATAAAAATACGCATAAATAAAAATATATAATAATTTAAGTTAAATGGTTATTATAAAAAATAATTTAACGAAATGAAACTAATTCTTCTAAACTATCCTTTGAAATACTGAAAAATTATTGAGTTAAAATATTATAAAAGTAAATGTTACCTATCTAAGTACTTTTTCTGTATAACTAAAATATTTAAAATTTAAATGTTTGCTTCTATAATAAAAGTAAATGTTAGCGATCTAAGTACTTTTTCTGTATAGCTAAAATATAAAACATTTAAATTTTTGTTTCACTTGCATTTATATTCCATCAATTATTTGAGACACTAAAAATGAAAACTACGTTTAAAAATAAAATGATTCCTAAATAAATAGTTATCATGAATAACCATTGATTTCTTTAAGCCATTTATTCTACATAATAAAATATTTTTATCGTTTGCAGCAATTCTTTCTCATTATCTTTTTTCCAAGAATTTCACTTAAAATGCGTTTTATCTTAAATAAATTACTTTTTATTCAAAATCTCTTTGACTTAATAAAGTATTTTAATGCATTTCAATTTGAAAAAAAATGACATTTTTCAACAGGATTATATTTGAATAATGAGGTATCAAATCGGTAATTTTTTTAACGTTTCTCACATTAACTTAAATGCCCATATTTTTAAAGTTCAACATTAATTTTAAATGCATCACTGATGGCTTAAAAGTATTTTTAATTAATCATCGTTTTCTTTGATTTATTGAATCAAGAGAAATGGATTTAAATAATTGAATTGGTGTTTTAAAAATCGTAAAGTGCTTTAAGTATGATATTTTTTAGTTTTATATTTTCGATCACCAAAAGTAACAGCTGAAGTTTTCAGGTTCATAAATCAGAAAAAATTTTGTTCCAGTGCAAGTACAAAAAAGTTATCAAGGTTTTAATTAGCGACTTATAAGGTTTAGCTTTTAACGTACATTTTTATAGCACTTGGCAATAAAATGATGCAGCCAAATATCCAAAAAATTAAAAAAATTAGTTTTAAATATGTTGGGAGGATATATACGTCAGTGGCACTGAATGGTTAGGGTTGTTTTTCGTAAATTTTAATTTTTTAAAAAATATTTTCTGAAAATGGAATATATATTCCACAAACAATTGAGCAATCGATTTATAGAAAAATTGTGTTTTATAATAAAAAAACTCATTCAAGTATGGTCCTGTTGCCTCTTGAACACGAAAATCTCTTTTCTCATATGGGGGCTGGGTAGCCCAGGTTAAGCACTCGCTTAGCATGCGGAAGGTTCCAGGTTCGGGTCCGGGCATCGCCAAAATAGCTGCCGGCCTATAAACGGCCCGTGCAGCCAAAAATGTTTGACGAATAATACCCCGTGTAAGGGAGTGCACGTTAAATATCCTTCAAAGTCCTAACGCTGCGTACAATGTCGCAATTAATGGTTGCGTTGGGTGCCTATTCATGTGTTGGCTCGTCACCTGACTGTGGTTCTAAAATACGACGCCCGTCGCCAATGGCCCTCGTGTAGCTCTAGTGCGACGATAATTCAACCCTAACTAACTTATCTCATATCACTTAGGTTATATATATCACATGCGACAGTAAATATTAAAAAGGAACACATAAAAAAAAATAAAACACCTCACGCCACAACTACTTCAAATTAAATATAAAAAAACCTAACCAAAAATAAAAAAAGATTTCAAGAAATACCATTTATGAGTTCAACCCTTGCCCAAAAAAAGTGACTCTTCTTTTATTTCAAGCATAACAATTCGGGTAAAGCGTAATCCATCACTGTATGCAATTCTTTATGGATCCCTAGGGTCTGCTCTGTGCCTTCAAAGAGGAAGATAGCACATGGCAAAAGAGTTAAACGCCGAAATGCTGCGATCCGTCCTTTTAATTAGGTGATATTTCTTAGGGTTGTCAGGTGCCAGCGATTTAGGGCGTGCTTGGAGCATCCTTAACAAAGGGGTGTGGTTTTTTGGCAATGATATCTGTCTGTAGATTCTTTTAGGTTTTTGATTATAAAGGGGATATGTCAGGGGGGATACCATCAAATGGTTCTGTCCATGTCCTAGTCATTCTGTGGGGCTGGGGAGCCCAGTCAGTTAAGGCGTTCGCCTTGCATGTGGAGGTTAAAGGTTCGTGTCCGGGCATCGCCTAAATAACAGCCGAATCTAAATGGCCATAAAATTGGCATCCCAAAAAAATGTAAATAATGTATCTTCGTGGGATGTCGCTCTTAACTGCTAGGTACCTACTGTGTCGGTTCGTAACTTGACTGTGGTTCTAAATTATGACGCCCATCGCCAGATTTACAGCACCAGTGTTGTAACTTCTAATCCTGGTAGTAAAACAACACCAGTGTTGTAGATTCTAATATGTTGTCATACTTAATCCTTGTACTAAAACAAAATTAATGTTGCAGCTTCTAATCTGTTAATTTCTGATATTTGTAGTAAAACAGCACCAATGTTGTAGCTTCTAATCTGCTGCAATTTCTAAATTTTGTAGTAAAATAACACCAATATAGTAGCTTCTAATCAGTTGTCATTTCGAAACTTTGTAGTAAAACAACACCAATGTTGTAACGAAGAATATTTGATAATGTTCTTACAATGTCCAGAGTCTTAATATTGCTGCGCAAATTCTGTACTTTTCAATTGCTTACAAGTAACACCGCAGCTGAGTAAAAAGCTAATCCTTTTAGAGCTAGCTTTAAAAATTCACCTGACATCTGTACAATAGCAGCTTTACTCGCCTGCATTAAGATAAATTTTTGACAGCGAATGCTAATTTACAGAATACTTTAAAGAAAGGAATAAAATTCGAACTCTCAAGTCTCTTGAGGATTTGCGGGCTTCGAATAACCTGAATAACTTATTAGTATTTCGGAATAGTTTGCGCATTCGAGTCGCTGCATTTTAAAACGAACTCAAGTTTGTAGTAAGATTTCCGTAAACGAATCTTTCTTAAATAAAATATTGGAAGCAGGAACCACAGAGGGTAATTCTTTAACAGACATAAACTCTATTGACATTTCGATATTCATTTGGTTACTGGATGTTGTTTTAATTGGAAGGTATTTTGAATATTTATGTCCAGTTAATCTACTGGGAACGGTGTGGCATGTTTAAATACATCTTTTAATCAATGGGAAAAGGTCCCATGTTTTCATATTAGACCATTGAATAAATTCCTTTTTTCTATTGAAACATTGTACAAATAGACATGAAAAGATTTTGTAATGCATATAGATTAATAAAAATGCTTTATAATTCACATTCAAAGCATGTGGCTATGATTCAAATTCAATACAAAACGCCATTAAATTGACTTTTAATTAAGTTATAAAATAATTAAATGCTTTTTTAATACGTTTATGGAAATTCAAATGCAATTGTAAATTCATATTTTATTTTAATGAATGGTTGTTTGTTTTAAGGTATAAATCCCAAACCAAAACTAACAAAGAATTAATTAGAAATAAAGGTTTTAGTTTACTCAAATATTCTTATGGTTAAAGATAATTTAGCTTTTGTTAACTATTCATTTCTTTAAAATGCAGTGTTTTGGCATTTAATTAGCGTTATATCGGAAAAGTCAAGTTAAATGTAATTAAACTCTACTTGAAATTTAATGAAATCGGATTTACGTGTTTAATTCGCAAAGTATGGAGTAGTTTGAGATTTAGAGATTCTTGAAACTTAAATTAATTTGCATGATGTGATTAACTCTATCTAAATATCCCATTGGAAAAGATAAGACTATTTACGATAAAAACCACTTGTGATTCAAAATGTAGGGACAGGCGTGCTCGTTAAATCTGTGGAGTTCAAAGTCCCGACGGCGGTAGCGTACGATGTCGCTCGAAGTTCCGTTGGGTGCCCCTCATGTGTCAACTTCATCACTTGACCAGGGTTTCAAATTACGAGGAGTTATTGTCTGCATTAAAGCTCCTAATGGAGGCTAGAAATAGGCAACCGGAAACTATTACACTACACACTCAAAAAGTGTCGAAAAATAGGCTTCGAAAAATTGTGTAAAGCAAGGTAAACCTCTAAGAAAGATCCACTCAATGTGTTGGCTTGTCACTTGACTGTAGATTTAAATTATAACGCCCGTCGCCAATAGCCCTCGTGAATTTGTAGTTCGACGATAATTAAAAATAACTCTACCCCTAGGAAATATCCCAAGTCATGAGCCGTGGATAACCTAGTGGTTAAGGCCTCGTTCTCGGAATCGGTAGGTCCCGCGATCGAGTCCGATACCACTGAAGAAACATCGAATATATGCGGTGTACGTACTCGTTAAATGTGAGGGTCTGAAAGTCCTGTGGGCGGTCAGGGTGCAGGTTCCCACGGGTACATTTCTCTGGAGACTATTTCCCTTTCCTTCAGGGTCATGTCTAAATTGCGGAGGTGATGTCTTCCAACCAACTAACCAATACATCAAGCGCTCTCTACCAAAATCCTCAAAGATTTAGTTTAGCTTAAAATATCGTCGCACTAGAGCTACACCAATTATATTAACTTCGCAACGAAGATTTCAAAAAAAGGTACAGACATACAGTGCGGATCATAATTATAAAGACTGTCGATTGTTTTGGAATACCGAATTAAACTTTACTATTGTAAAAGAAAATGCAATACATACTTGCTGAATCTGTCATAAAAGCACAATTTTATCCTCGCTATATTATAAGTAGAATGTCTGATTGTTTAAGTAAAAAAAGAGTAGCAAGAAAGCACCAATTGTATAAATAATGACAATATAAATTGCACTGCCCTTATATTTCTGAACCTCCATTTATTCTATATTACATCTGTTCTTCACCTGTACTTTTAAATTATCGAGTTTAAAGCTAATAAATAGTGTTCTTGCATGGCATAAAAATAAACAAATATATACTACAAATATACACTGTGGAACAGGTATGCAGTAGTGTGAACACATTTTAAAGCCCAAGAACCAAATTCTTCAACCCTGCGATTTCGGGAATTCGGCGAGTTTTTGGCACCGAATACGCCGTGAGAGTGGACTGTAATAATATCGATTACAAACCAAATCTTTTCAACACTAAAAAATTCGCGTTGATATATATTCGCTATCCTACAACGATAACCATATCCTTACACCCCACCAAAAATCTATTTCAAAATTGGAGGCTAGAATTGGATAAAAATGCTGCGCCGCCAAGAACAGTTAAGAAGCGGATGTACCAAGTGATGCTATTAATTTCTTCTGTAATACACTTAGTTAGAGGTTGGTGAAAATCTGGGTTTTTTTGCGTATAATACATTAACCCTGTAATGCATGATTTTTTTTCATCCCGAAAAAATATATCTGTATCTCTAATACTCATACATTATGGAAAAATAATGAAAAAAAATTAACTGCATTGGAATTCAAATAATTTCACTTTTTAAAAGTTTTACCGTATGGCAAAAAACAAATGCAAAATTCTAATTTTGATAAGAATGAATCTAAAACTACGAAATATATTTCAAATTAAATTTCTTGATTTATAATAATTTTTTTTAAAATTTATTTGTATTTAGTACTAATATTATTATACCTTGAATACTGCCAAAGCCGTAGTTTCACAACAGCAAATAAATTCATTCTTTAATTTTGAATAAACTTTTACTACTGTCATCTATGGAATGTAATAGATAAAAAAAACACGGATTTGAGTAGACAGGGAGCTCTCATTTAATAGAATAAAGTAGATTATGTTACTTGATGCCATATGGCAACAGTTTGTATTAGAGGGTTATACAGAGAAAAACAAAATGGACTCAATTTTGGAGTCCACCGGGTATACTGAGAGAAATTTGCTGGTTTAATCTGTGTAAGCGCTGGTCTGACAGAGTTGATTTACGATGTTGCTCGCACTATCGCTGGATGTCAGCTCAGGTGTTTACATCGACACGCGACCGTGGTTTTTAAGTTTTGTGGCTGCGTTAAAGCTATATCTTGGAGGCTAGAAATGGCAGTCAAAAACCTTTATATATTCGTGTGAGGGGGAGGAGGGAGGGAAATGGGGTTTCGTTGCCCTGTCTTCAGAACATCGGCCGGTTCGTACAGAGTATCCCACGTTCAAAACCGGCCACATCCTAAAGACAGATATTTTTTCACAAAAAAACTGAACCAGACGTTCTCATTCCATTCAAAGTCCCGACGGCGTTAACGTACGATGTCGCTCGCAAAGAGTTCTATAGTAGTAGTTCTATAGTTCTACTGAACCTACCAACCTCCCCATGGACCATCACGGTGACATTTTAGGATGGCAATTGGGGCCCGATGGCCGAATGGTTTGGATCGCAGGCCATAAAGCTAGCAGTCCGCGCTTTAAAGCGTGCGGATTTGATTCCCGCCTTTGACCTGGGTGCACTTCCTTTCTCCGTTTCAAAATTGTAAATTAACTAGCACTTTTGCCACTCTATTTGGGCTCCGTAGTAAGCCATGGCTGCCGATGGCAGCTCAGTACGAGTCGTTCCTCTACCCTTTCTACTAACTCTTTGGTCGCTCGAAGCTCAGATGGGTGCCAGTTAAGGCGGCGACTGAATGCGTCTTATTTGGATGCGTCAAAGCTCCAACGAGGCTACAAAAAAGCATTTGAAAACTTTCAAACCAAACATCGATTTGGCGGCCCCCAGGTGGCCGAGAGGTGTAAGGTAGGCGAGCCTCACACCGAGAAGGTTCTTGGTTTTGTCTTTGCCCTAGCCATACTATAGACGTATTCGTGCTGGTGGAAAAAAAATCCTCTAAAAATTCACCGGGGTGCCCGAGTACACTGTGATATACGTGGGGGTTACGTTGGTTAAATCTGGGGGGGGGTCGAAAGTTACGGCGGCGTAAGCGTACGACGTCGCTCGAAGTTCCGTTGGGTGCCGCTCATGTGTCAACTTCGTCTCTTGACCAGAGTTCTAAACTACAAAGCGTAATTGGCTGAGTTAAAAATCCTAAAGGAGGCTAGAAATAGGCAGCCGGAATCGATTACATTACATTAGCCATCGATGTGGCGACTTTCAGTTAACTTCACTTAATTTGTAGCCAAGAATCCCATCCTACTCTAACCTCCGTGCTTCTACCTAATTTATGTTTAATACGCCAAGCTTGTCCGGGGAAGCTATTTTCCACCTCGCCAACACACTCTCACGCTTTAGTGCCTCTCAGACCGAAAAGTTACGCGCCGTAATAAATCGCCAACCAATATTTTCAGGGCGAATTTATGTTCTTCTTTCCGGGCGGAAAACTTCCAGGCGCTAAGAAATTTTCACTCGTTGGGAAAGCAGATATTTCATACTTGGCTCCTTTTTATACTTGGCTGACACTTAATATTCTATTGGCGCGATAAATTTGGGGGAAGTTTTCGCCCTAGAAAGTCGTGTGTTAAACATTTTATTTTGCGGCCGCTCTTTAAGACCTTTTAAACCGTCAATTTCCGTTCACAATTTTGGGGTATATATTGGCGATCATCGACAAAAGTGTCGTTTCGTTTACTAAGGGTATAACGGAAGAATAAAATAGATGCTAGACTTAAATGGAGGAAAAAAACATCTGATGTTAATAAATGAAACCCTATTTTTAAAACGGGTGGGTGTCCGGTATTTCAAGATCTTATTCTTAAAATGTTTATCATTTTTATTACTGGGATTTTTGTCAACCCCATTGCAAGTTTTAAGAACAGATAAAGACTTTTGAATAATTTCGTCGAAAAAAACCCTTCAATGCACAGTTTAGCTAAATAAAAAGTGAAAAATATCCACAGTTAACGCACCTTAAAGATTTAATTTTCTAAATCCCCAAAAAATACAATTATAGGTGAAAATATATCTGGTTCATAAACTGGAGACAGAATAATATACAAATATTGATCAATCGTATTTTTTCAACAAATATTTTTAATTGTTTACATTAAAAGTATTAAACTTTCTTAGTTGAAAAGTATTTACATCATTACACATTTTCGCTAACAGAGTGTGTAATTTTAACGTGTATAAGAAAGCTTCGTTCCCTTCGCTGTTGAAGCCAGTCGCCTTGTTTTTTTTTCTCTCGTCCATTTGAGTACTATAAAGGAGAAACAAGATTTACAGATGCAATGCACAACGGGGAAACTTACACGTTAGGTTAAGGTAGGCGAATACCCAAAATTCTAAAATTTTACTATTACTTTAATCTTTTCCAAATTTGGCATAGTGATTTCAAATATAATGAGCAATGCTTTTTAGGCATTTTTTTTTATTTAAATATAATTTATTTATTTTAAACGGTGTTTTTCACCTAAAAAAAGGGGTTTTGCGCCGACACTTCTAGTATAAAAAGTTTTACTTTAATTTACCTGAAATTTTTTACAGATCCTATTTCAATATATATCTGTGCCATGAACCTCTAACATCCGGTGTAAATGTATAATTTTTTTTAAATGTCCAAGTGTAAGTTAATCGGAAAAAATCCTTTTTTTATGGTTAATTTATAACATTTTTCTTAATAACTTCTTTTCTTGTAATTTTTATGCAACTCTAGAGGGTCATTGCATACATCAGCTCAAAACGAAGAATTTAACACGTAATAAATGTTCATAGGATGAAAATTCAATGTGGTAGACTTGTTGGCGTAAACCTCTCTTTTTAGTAGAAAAACACCGTTTAAAATAAATAAATTATATTTAAATTTTAAAAAAATGCCTAAATAGTATTATTCATTATATTTGAAATCAGTTTGCCAAATTTGGAAAAGATTAAAACAATAGTAAACATTTTAGAATTTTGGGGAATTTTGGGTATTCGCCTACCTTAGGGGGGTCTGGCACCTCCTTAGAAGCCCATGTTAAATTGTCCAACTTTGGGGGCATCTCAAGAATTAACTAATAAATATATCAATTTCAAATTTTCACAGTTTCATCTATAAACATTTTTAAGTATTTTAACACAAGATTATTTTGAAAAACTGAAAAATAGGTGAAATATGAATATTTTAAAATATCTTTGAAAAATGTCAATATTTTCAACTTAAAGATTTTTTTTAAAAAAAAGTATGAAATTTACAGACGGTTTCCTGTGTTAAATACTTGTAAATTACACATAAAAAAATCAAGTATTTAAATGAATAACATTTTTAGTTATGTGAACCCAAACATCAAAAATTGTAAAACCGAGAAAAACCAATTTAAAGTTTTGAGCGTTAACCCATTTCCTTGAGAAGGATTATTGCTTCCTCGTAATATTTGATTGGAATAATATTATCGAATCCTCAGTCGTTCGGCCGTTTTGGACCGTTTCAGTAAGGAAAGGGTTAAATGAAATGGCTTTTAGTGTCAAAAATATTTTTCCAATCGTCTTGATACTTTGTGACATTATTAATAAAGGTAGTAATAGTATTTTAAGCAAAAAAATTATTAGTTTTTCACCGATTTTTTGGTACTTCCTTAAGTGGAAATATCGTCGCACTAGCGATATACGAGGGGTATTGGATAAGAGCGTCGTAATTTAGAGCCACAGCCAAGTGACGAGCTGATACCTAAGTAGGCACCCAACGCATAAAAGAAACGTCGTAAGGAACATGAGGACTATGGGGCATACTTATCGTGCATTCCTGCTCCCCGTTTACATTTTGTGGCTACACGAGCCGTTTATACGTCGGCAGTTATTTTGGCGATGCCAGAAAAACACGAGACCTTCCGCTTGCAAGGCGAACACCTTTACCCACTGGTCTCCCCAAAGACCCATTGTCCCTCGCTTCTGAAGCTAGTCATTGTTTTTTTTTTCTATTCGAGTACTATAAAGGTGAAACGAAATTTACAGATGCAATGAGCAACGGGCAAGCCGTATACGTTAGGCTGACGAATGGTGTCTAATTGTGAAGAGTTGGGAGGATGTTTCACTAAACCTGTTTGAAAGGTTCACACTTTGACCGTTTTGCATTAAAAAACTTAAAAAATTAATTAAAGAAAATTAAAAATTTATTTTTGAACGCAGTGGTATATTTAAGATGAAGTATTATTCTGTTTTCATTTTTTTTCCTCCTTCGATTTCATTGGTAGCTTCGGTTTCACTCTGATTGCGCGGTTTTGGTCGTCTTTTTGTTCTATTTCAGAGTGCTTTCCGAGCAATTTATTTTTATGCTTTCTAGTGATTAAACGTTTCAGTTTTATTACGATTAAGTTACAAGTATGCAAAGCATTACCAAAACGCCGATATTTTTCTAAAACTTCGTTTTAGATGATATGCGGAGAAATGTAGCTGACTTATAGGATAAAAATTAAGCGTGATTCCTCGAAAAAGGAGTAGTTTTAGTTCAACTTTACGTAAGACAACATTCGTTTCAGTAAGAAAAGAAATTATTTTGTATTATCCCAAGAAAAAAACTAATCTTAGAAAATCCTTTTGCGCGAATACTGAAACAAAAGTAATTCCAGAAAAATGAAAACAAGACCACAGGAGCTGTTGCCACTCAAGACGTAAAGCAACTCCACAGTCAGTAATTTGCGTTGACTTTTCAATTCCTTTGTACCCCTATATAATTTAACTTAAATTATCTACTTATCGTCACATATTGAATTTAGAATGTTAAATGATAATATCTTGGTGTCGTGTTAGTTAGTACCTCGTCACTTATGTGTCACTTAGGTGTTGACCTCGTCACTTGACCACAGCTCCATTGTGTTCATGCACAATAAATTCACATACTTCAAGAAAAAGAAGAAAAATAAGTAAAGTCTTCTTAAATTCATACATTGGTGGGGCCCGGATGGCCGAGTGGTAAGCATCGCAGGCCAGCAGTCTGCGTGCTGTAACGGGCGCGGGTTCGATTCCCGCCTTCGCCCTGGGTGTATTTCCTCTCTTTGTGACAGTAAAAAATCTTTCTGTGTCTGTCTTACTTGACGAAGACTTATAAGCGGCTCACTGAGCAAGCACACAAGTCGGAATATATATGTAAAAGACCCTACCCTACCCTTCATACATTGGTTCAGAATTTCCAGCCCATAGTCCATATTTTTATGTTCCTTATATTGTATGCTAGGTGCTGTAACTTCCTATTGTATGCTAGGGCGTACTTCCTTTCTCTGTGTCAGTGCAAATTCTTTATGTGTCTATCTTACTTGACGAATTCTTATATAAGCGTGTCTCTTGATCAAGCACACAAGCTGGAATATATATGTATGTACCTACCCCTACCCCCTTTTGGGGAGCTGAAAGTAATAAAGACATGGATGGTAGATGGATCTCTCAAATTTTTTGAAAAATTATTAATACTTCTGTGTACTCATTTTATATTTTGACGGGAACATTCCACATTTAAAACAGTTTAAAAATAATTAATGAAAATTAAAAACTGTTTTTGAAAGCAATTGTCAGTAATATGTTTGACTTTTCGAAATCATTTATACCTGTATAAACTAACCTATACTAAAAATTTATACCTACATTAATTATCTGTTTATTTCACAATTTGGCTTTAACATGTTAAACGAGAGCCAATGTCTTGATGTCTTGTTATGGGTGCTTGTGCAGGTGTTGGCCTCGTCACTTGACCACATTATTATTATGTTCATGCACAATAAATTTACACAAATATATTCCTTTTTTCATTTAAAAGAAAAAGCACTAATACACATTCCTTAACATAAATGAATTTTGTATGTAATTTTTCTTGATATAAATGCTCGCCAGAGGTTCTGTTGAGCCGTAACTCTTCATTTACAACACTCCATTACGGCCAACGACGGTGCTTGGATACATCCCGCAGAAAACAGGACTTGTTTCATTTGTGTTGTTTCAAGGGAGGAGTTCTCTTTTGTTCCTGTTTATTTTTTAAGCTCAAGATGCTATGTGATTCTCTCTTTGTCTATAGACTATGCCATCAGTTATTGATAATTAAATATCCCAATGATTTTATGTCTCAAAATTATTTTGTTGGTTATTACTATTTTTGTATCCGCAAAAGTTTGCACGTACAAATGACTATATAAGTCACCTATCCTTCAAAATTTACAGAAAGTAACAAATTGTTTCCCACGGGTACAGGTTCCTGGAGACTATTTCCCTCCCCTTCAGGGATGTGTCTAAATTGTGGAGGTGGCGCATGATAGATGGCAGCATCTATCACGTATATGTGTGCATGTGAGTGTGTGTGTGTGTGTGTTGTGACTGTCTTACTTGTCGAAGGTTTATAAGCGGCTCTCTGAGCAAGCACACAAGCCTGGGAATATATGTATATCAACCAACCATGTAACAAATTCACCAGACTTCAAAAGTTCCTAAATACATGTTTACCAGAACAAAAGTAATGATAACTTGTTAACAAAACCAAATTATTATTTCTTTAACACTCAGGCAGTTGACTAGGGATGAAGTAAGACTATGTCTATTGTAACTAAATTAACAGAGTTTAAGAGCCACAGGAGGAGGCGATTGCTGGTAACAATGCCGGGGAAATTAAGATGGGTTGGTATCACCGAGTTGGTCTCCAATGGTACATTGTAGGTTGTATTTTGGTTGAGTTATTGTTACTCCCACACGAATATGTTTTATTGAAATGAATGTCGTGTTTTAAAAGAAAGAAGAATAACAGGTAAGAGAGATACAATTTAGAGTTTGGTCATTGTATAGCGTGTATTATACAATTAAAAACTTGGTACAGTAACCCCTTGCTATATCGCGCATCATTACATCGCGCATTCGGATATATCGCGCCTTTGTATCATGTCTCCCGATTTCCCTCCTTTTTTTTTACAAAACATATGGACTTTCGTTAAAATCGACATAAGACACATGGTCTTGATAGGCGACAGGTCAAGATGTAGAAGAGAAAAATCAAAGCAGATAACTTTCGATGGATATTTTACTAGAAAATGAGTGAAATATGGAATGGATGGTACTACATGTGCATTATGTGTAATGTTTATAGTTATTAATAAAATAAGTCCTTTCTGATTTTTTAGAGAAGTTTATTTAATGTGATTTAGTTTTATCTTATAAATACATACTACACTCTTAAAACAAACGAGTGAAATCCACTCCAGAAGGAGAAGTGCATTTTCGACACTGGAAAGGAGTGAATATTAAATCAGACTGAGTTAAAATCACTCGTTTGGATTGATCCTGTCGGAGTTTTAACACACAAAGGATTCACTCCAAGAGGAAAAGTACATTTTCCAGACTGGAAGAGTGAAAATTACTCAGACTGAGTTAAAATCGCTCGTTCGTTTTAAGAGTGTAAGCTTTAGTTAAAAAAAAACTTTTTGAGAGTGTAAAAAAAATCAAAAATATAGTATTAATGAAGTCGTTCGTTATATATAGCGCATTAGTTTAAATCGTGGTTTTTTGCTTGTCTCCCAGGAAGCGCGATATAACGAAGCGTTGCTGTATCGCCATAATAGGGGTTCCAAGTAGCTGCATAGGCTGTGGGGTGAAATTTTCACCATATGTTCGGTATTCGGAGGAACCATTTTTAAGATTTTTGTTTCTGGAAATCTGAAAAATGATCCAACTGAAAACCGACAATATATTGAAACATTTAACCACACAGCCGTTGCCTGAGTAAGAGCCTTTGGTAAGGTGTTTAACAGTATAACATTTTATCTGCAATAGTTACGATATTATTTACTAATCTGTGTAGGTGAAACAACTTTAAGTACATTTTTAAAAAAATCATCTATTTCGGTTTATTCTATGATTTCAACCAGGATATATCTAATTTTCATTCATTAACGCCGATTTGCCAGAAAATTTGCCAGGTGGAAAAATGAACTTTCTGATTGTTTTTATCTAAATAAACAAAATGTAAAATAAAGTAAAACCCCTGTGGTGAACAATTCATAAAAACAAATTAGGTTACTCTAAAAAAAACGAATTTAAATAACTTAAAGTGTTTATTCAGAAAAAAATGCGTAAAGGGATTTACTAAGTAATCTGAAATAAAATCGCACTACAGCGTATCTTATCCAATCGGACTTCGTTTGGTGTAGTTTCGAGATAGCTCCGGAATATTTATTTGATCCTTGAGGAATAAGCAAATCAGGCTTCCAGAGTATGAAACTTCGAATCTCGTCATCTGCCAACTATCCTGTTAAATGATTTGTGCTTTGGAAAATATGTGCTTTTGTTTACATGTGTAAACCGCTGCTGGGAATTTGAGTGAGAAGCACCGACGGTATGTCCATCTGTAAGTATAAAAATGCGGAGACAGTATGTAGCGCATTCATAAAACATTCATAAACATAAAAAATAGTCCACTCCACAAGCGTCTCGCGAGCTTATTATCTAGATCAGCGTTACAACACCTGATGGACCAGCTGAGCCTTGGTTTGGTTTGAATTATCGTCGCATTAGAGCTACACGAGGGCTATTGGCGACGGGCGTCGTATTTTAGAACCACAGTCAGGTGACGAGCCAACACCTGAATAGGCACCCAACGCAACCGTTAAGGGCGACATCGTACGCAGCGTTAGGACTTTGGACGCAGCGTTAGGAAGGATATTTAACGTGCACTCCCTTACACGGGGTATTATTCGTCAGACATTTTTGGCTGAACGGGCCGTTTATAGGTCGGCAGCTATTTTGGCGATGCCCGGGCCCGAACATGGGACCTTTCGCATGCTAAGCGAGTGCTTAACCGACTGGGCTCCCCAGCCCCCACCAGCTGAGCCTTAAACCGTACCGCTCGGTTTTACGACAATCTCACATAAATTGATCAGTACTATGGTCTGATCAATTTATAATGCTACAAGGCAAGGCAATCAAAGAGAACGATGTGTGGAGAAGTTTGTATAGCCATGAAGTGTACAATAGATATAAACAGCCAAATATATTAAGAGTTACAAAGTCATACAGCATCAGATTGTGGGACATGTTTTTCGACGTGAAGATCTGGACCCAGTTAAAAAGCTGACGTTTACAAAGATTGAGGGTACAAGGAGAAGAGGGAGACCAACTACGAGGTGGTTGGATAGTGTTGTGAAGGACTTGAAAGTGATGGGAATAACCAGATGGAGAAATCTGGCTGCAAGTTGCCCTGTCTGAAGAAAGCAGACTGAGAAAGCCTTGGCCTGCACCAGGCTGTAGTGCTGTTAAAGAAGACAAGACAAGGCATGGTCAGCATTTAACTTATATTTTGTCTATTTCGATAAGATTAAGAATAAACTCATTTTCACTTTTCAAATTTTCTTACCAATCGTCTTTAATGGGTTAAACAACAAATAAAGATAGACATAATAAGATTATTAGTGACAAGATAATAAGTAAATAAAGATAACAAATAAGGAAAGTAAACATAATGACATTTTCCCATACATTGCTTGGGCCGAACAGCCGCCATTGACAGCCAGACCTCTCCCAAACAGACAAGGGCCCTTTAATACAGGTCAATCTAATGAAGAGATGGGGAATGCATGTAAATGCACAGAATGGTTTCGGCCAATGGTCCTTTGAGGAGATGCTAAACCGGAATTGAGGATCGTCAGGCACTTCATGTAGTTTAAAAGGGAGGATATATTCAGGATTATCAAATAGAAAATGATTAATATTGAAGAGGTGAAAGGATAGAGTTTGTTAGTGAATTAAGATTATAATTGATTTTTAACCTTTTAAGACCCGAGCAAATTCTTACACGCATATTCTTATATAATCTAAACATACTTTTCATACAAATATATGCTAAAAAGTATCTTTTGCAAAGTATTTTTTTTTATTATGTTTAATGGTTACTTAGGAACACGCCTTAACCACTAAAAATACACATTTTTTGTGTTATAAAGGCAACAAAAAATCCGTATCATATATTTGTAGTTAACAGATTGGTTTAACATTGTTTTTAATGCAAAATGTCTTTCAACTTAATTGCTAAAAGAACTTTTTAAAAAGTTATCTTAGTAGCAAATTTAAAGTTTAAAAAAAACTTTAAATAACTTTTTTAAGACCTATAATATCGAGTTGACCCTCGTTCAACTTCATTTTTTATAGAAGTAAATAATTGATGCCTGTAATCGAAGGCTGAAAACTGATATTTGGATTGGAAATGATTTGGACCAGGTTAATTTTGGAACTAATTAACTTGTTAATTGTAACGATGTAATTAGATGGGGACGCCAGGTCGCAAGAATTTTAAGTTAAAAAAGGAAATTTAGTTTGCTACAATTTTTTTATAATTTTGTTAACCACAAAAAATACTGGTATTGTAACTAAATAGCAATATTAATGTAATAGTAATATTATTGTATAAAAGAGCACTGAAAAAACTTTCTATATTTGAATATTTATTTTAAAAAAACTTTAAGATGCTCTCGATTAAAAATTGGTTGAACGTTACTCTTTAAACACGGTGACGGAACATTTTGACAACTTCCACTAGACGCTATAAATGTCTGAAACCCATTCAGACGTGATTTCGCGTCGGAATCAGGTGTCTCCGACACCTGACTATCTCACTTCGTTTTTTTTATTTTGTATAACATTAAGGCCTTTCATTTTGCTATGTACACTGCTCAAAACACTTAGGGGAACACTTTTTAATTCCAACTTTAACTTCACTCCCAACTTTTTAATTTTTATCCTATAAATCTGAAATTTGTTAAATAGGTTCACTATGCATTCGAAATGAAATGGTAAAAAACAGGAGAAAAAATCTTAAGTTTTTAATACTTAAATTTAAAGGGGGGGAATGGAATAATAACTTTTTAATAAATTATAACAATAATTTTTTCAAAACTTTTTTTTAAAAAAATAGTTGAAATATATTTTTAAACATCTAAAAAATGCAAGCATCAATTTAGGGTCAATTTATTTTCCAAAACTGTTTTAAAGTGAAATTTATTTTACCTTATTTTTCATTATCATTCATTTTATTAAATTCTTCAAAATACGTTATTCTTCCATATAATGATGTATCTAACGATACATAAGTTGCGAAGTTAACTTAGTCAGAAAAAAATCACCAGCTGATGATTCCCAATGGAATCATTGGGAGCGAAAAGGTTTAAAACATGTGCTCCCCTAATTGTTTTGAGCAGTGTACTTTCTAAACATATTTCTAAAAAAATATATATATTTTGTTTTTTATACTTTTTCCTATGATATACTTTTGCTAGTGAAAAGTTGTTTTAAAATTCAGGTGCTATATTTAATTTTAACTTTTATAATTACTTTCTAAAAGTTATGAACAAAGTTTTAAATGGTTTATACGCCACACGCTAATTCGTTCAAAATTCAAACCAAAGATTTTATTTACATTTGTTACTTGCGTAAAAAACATTAAATTTATATTTATATAGACTTATTTCAATAGGTTTCCCTTAATTATTACATCCATAAAACTATCATTTTATATAAATGTACACACTAACAAACAAATGAAGAGCTCATTTGAAGAACGTTAAAAAGAACAAAAAAAAGTGAAAACGAAAAAATTAGTACTTAAATACGTTATGAATTTTACTTTTAAAAGACAAAAAAATCTACCTAATTTTAAGTTTATGAGAAAGATGAAAATTGTTATCTTTAAAGGATAGAATAGACTTGTTTCGATAAATTTTCATTCATTCTTACATCCATAAAACTATCATTTTATAGAAACACTAACAAACAAATGAAGAGCTTAGCTGAAGAACGTTATAAAGTACAAAAAAGTGAAAGCGAGAAAATTAACCCTTAAATCCGTTAAAAATTTTACTTTTAAAAGAAAAAAAATCTACCTGATTTTAAGTTTATGAGAGGGATAAAAATTGTTATCTTTAAAGGATAGAATAGACTTGTTTCGATAAATTTTCATTCATTCTTACATCCATAAAACTATCATTTTATAGAAACACTAACAAACAAATGAAGAGCTTAGCTGAAGAACGTTATAAAGTACAAAAAAGTGAAAGCGAGAAAATTAACCCTTAAATCCGTTAAAAATTTTACTTTTAAAAGAAAAAAAATCTACCTGATTTTAAGTTTATGAGAGGGATAAAAATTGTTATCTTTAAAGGATAGAATAGACTTGTTTCGATAAATTTTCATTCATTCTTACATCCATAAAACTATCATTTTATAGAAACACTAACAAACAAATGAAGAGCTTAGCTGAAGAACGTTATAAAGTACAAAAAAGTGAAAGCGAGAAAATTAACCCTTAAATCCGTTAAAAATTTTACTTTTAAAAGAAAAAAAATCTACCTGATTTTAAGTTTATGAGAGGGATAAAAATTGTTATCTTTAAAGGATAGAATAGACTTGTTTCGATAAATTTTCATTCATTCTTACATCCATAAAACTATCATTTTATAGAAACACTAACAAACAAATGAAGAGCTTAGCTGAAGAACGTTATAAAGTACAAAAAAGTGAAAGCGAGAAAATTAACCCTTAAATCCGTTAAAAATTTTACTTTTAAAAGAAAAAAAATCTACCTGATTTTAAGTTTATGAGAGGGATAAAAATTGTTATCTTTAAAGGATAGAATAGACTTGTTTCAATAAGTTTTCATTCATTCTTACATCCATAAAACTATTATTTTATAGAAACACTAACAAACAAATGAAGAGCTTAGCTGAAGAACGTTATAAAGTACAAAAAAGTGAAAGCGAGAAAATTAACCCTTAAATCCGTTAAAAATTTTACTTTTAAAAGAAAAAAAATCTACCTGATTTTAAGTTTATGAGAGGGATAAAAATTGTTATCTTTAAAGGATAGAATAGACTTGTTTCGATAAATTTTCATTCATTCTTACATCCATAAAACTATCATTTTATAGAAACACTAACAAAAAAATGAAGAGCTTAGCTGAAGAATGTTATAAAGTACAAAAAAGTGAAAGCGAGAAAATTAACCGATAAATCCGTTAAAAATTTTACTTTTAAAAGACAAAAAAATCTAACTTATTTTAAGTTTATGAGAGAGATGAAAATTGTTACCTGCGTTCTTCAACTAAGCTCTTCAAATATCCACAAAGAATTTAAACACAATCGTTTTCACAAAATTGCAAACTTAAAATAAATATAATTCTTACAACAAATTAAACTGAACTGTCATGCAATAGTTTCGTAAATGTGAATCATAAATCGAATGGAATAGTTGCATTGTATATCATAATTCAGATATTTAAGCAATCACGGCATTATGCTCTATTATGGACATTATCTTCCCTATTTAGTAATGAAGTTTCCATTTATGCAGTACAAACCTAATGACACACAGTCATTTCACTGTCGCAGAGTGCACAACTGATTGTGGCATTAACAAATTATGCAAAGCAACACAAGGCTTTCGAGCGCTAAATAGTGTATCCCAATCGGTTATTAATGGAAGTGCGATCCTCTAATGTATAGGACATATCGTGAAAAGACACGATAACTAGTGATAGGGGGCCCGGGTGGCCGAGTTGAGCATTACGCTAGCAGTCTGCGCGCTGTAACGGATGCGGGTTCGAATCCCGCCTCCGCCCAAGTGTACTTCCTTTCTTTGTGATAGTAAAAATTCTTTCTGTATTTGTTTTACTTGACGAAGGCTTATAAGCGGGTCCCTGATCAAGCACACAAAATTGGGAAATTTGAAAACAAGTAAAATTTTTATAAACTTTGTAAATGTAAATTGTGTAAAGGAAGGTTTCAGATTTACTTAATACGAACCGGCTGAGTTGACAGATTTTCTGAAGGGAAAATCTTGGGAACGCATGTCATGTGATCATGCGGCATGTAAAAGACCACTGAGTACCCATTTAAATTGGGTTATCTCTGTAAAATTAAATGTCTGTTGTAGGGTTGAATTAGTCGCTGGTTCGAATATGGTTGATTACGAATAATAGACTACGCTGAATAGATACACGCCAAGCTAGTGGACTGTAATTTCTTTAATAAACGACAAATAGCTTTTTACAACTTGAATAAAACAACTACTTGTAAATGTTAAACTCACTTAAAATAGGTATAGCTAATCACATAGAAATCTTCGAAATAAGCAACAACTTTTTGAATAGAATATTAGCACTACACTTTGTTAATCTCATATAACATTCTGAATACTCAAAAGTGAAGTTCAGTAAAATCGGCAACGCCCCTTCTTCCTATGACATCAGCAAACCTGGAAACGCCGCTGATGCCATCTAACAATCAACCTAGAAATAAACTACATATACGATATCCAACATCTGTATACTTTAACCCTTTCAGTCCCAAAAATTTACTACACTACAGAAACATCTGATATTCACAAAATAAACTTATTTTAGGTCAAATATAAGATTTCCATCTGAAAAAAAATTTATTTTAATTTTTTATATGGTTTTTAAAATAATGCCAAACTTTTTTAACTGTGGAAAACAACAAAATAAAAATATATATATTACCTAAAAACCCTTCGAGTTATATATTCTAAGGCAGGGGTTCCCAACCTTTTTGCACCTGCGTACCACTTGACTTTTTGAGAATTTATGGCGTACCACCAGACCTCAATATTTTAATAAACATATAATATTTACTCTTATAAAAGTGTTCAAAGGGATTTTGAGAAAAATTCCTGATGATTAGATATTTATTTATTTATTACTTGCTTATAATAAAGGATAAATGGAAAGATTAAAATGGTATTAATTATAATTTTGTTTATTACCTATAGGGATGAAATCAGGCAAATACAAAATAGTATCAACTCGGCAAAATCCGATCCAGAAGTTAATTAAAGATTTCCTCTTTAATATAATGTTAATGTTTAAAATAATGAGTTATATATTTGCGTGCTCAATATGCTTACAGAAGCTATTTATAGCATGTTGCTCACATCACTCACGAGTACCACCTGAAATGTTCCCGCGTACCATCAGTGGTACGCGTACCACCAGTTGGGAACCCCTGTTCTAAGGTATCTGACCATATTATTAAAAAAATTTAATGATTATTTAACCGAAATAGTTTAAATTGTGTTTTAAATATAAGGAACTGAAGTGAACTTTTCAAAAATCAAGTGAAACGCTTGTTAGCTATTTTCTGAATAAAAAAAATTGTAGTTCTGATTTCTATTGAGATTAATGTAAAATATTGTCGAATAGAACAGGGTGTGTAGAATCGAATGATGTGTGTTGGATGTCATAACGGAGCATAAACATTTAGAAAAAAAATATTGAAAGTGATGATGCCAAATGGCATCACTGGGACTGAAAGGGTTAACATACACAGAGAGCACATATACATTGTAATCTGAAAGTAAAAATTGGCAGCGAGAGTCACCTAGATGGTAAAATAGAGAAATGACTCTCAGTTCTGGTTAATATGCCGAGCCTGCAAAGGCATATTCATCTAAATAAAATTGGTCCCAAGACCGCGCCCTGGGGCCCACCGCTCTATTTCGGTCCAATATGACTACCCATTGATATTAGTCCTTTGCATTCAGTTGGCTACGCAATTTTCAATCCGAAGATCACTGCATTTCCAAATACAAATATGTTCATATTGAATAGCAAAGTTTCATGATGAACTGTAGTGAGGACACTTCAAATATATTCTTTAAATTATTTAGTTGAAATGTAATGTATATGTAACCGTCAAAACCCGAAATCAGCTAGAACTAAAATTAACTAGTGAAAACAAGTTTTAACTGATGCCATTAGTTAAAACTAGTTTCCACTATTGTCAATTAATACTAGTTTGGACGAAATAGATAGGTTTAATCTAGTTTTAACTATAACTTAGCTTATATTGGATAAAATTTGAATTAACGGAAAATAGCTAGATTTAGGATAATAGGTTTGGATTAGTTAAGATAATTATTGAGGTGAAATGTAATGAAAGTGTTTGTATATTGGAAGACACTCCATTAAGAACCGGTCATCTAGTTTTTTAAGCACTCCATTGTCGTAATAAAATTATAAAACTAACGATCATAATAAAAAAAAGTCAATCATTTGCAGTTTATTTTAGTTTTATCCAAAACATGCTAGATAATTCTAGTTTTGACTAATTACAACTAGTTTTAACCAAAGCAATTGGTCAAAACTAGTATTAACTAGCGGCATCTAGTTTAGATAGAGAAAACTAGTTCCACCAATAGCTTCAGTTAAAACTAGTTCTCACTGGTTAATTCTATTTTAGCTGATTTCGGGTTTTAACGGTAACATATATAAAGAGTGTCTAGAAAAAAAATATCATTCCAAAATGAAATATCTCACAAGAGTAATAAAAATAACTATGGTTTAGGAAATTTACCATTTATTTTCTTTTGCCTAATCGACGAAATAAATTTTTAAAGTGTTTTGACTTTACAAATTTAATAAATCCTAATGAATAATTTTCAGAGATATATATTTTCACAAATAAATGCTAGTAAATCATTGAAAATTATTCTTTAAAGTTAGAATAATATTTTAACAATGATAAATGTAAAAGCAAACAAAACATTTTCTAAACTTAAATTTTCAAAAGAATTTTATTAGCAGCGCTTCTTAACTATTTTATTTCTTCATGTGTCACAAAAGCGTTCCTATTAAGCCATTTCCAATTTTAATTAACTAAAACTGCTGTGGGATTTGAATTTTTAGAAATAATTATAACGCAAAATCATTGAAATTTTATCTAAAAAGTTTTGTTTCTAAGGAGTCTGCCTTATTAAAGATCACAATTGCTCATATTGATGAATAATATTTGCGTTATTATTCCAAAACAGTCCCTCTATGTTAAAAGCTCGTTAGTCTTAGGAGTCTTAAAAATGTTCAAAGAATGTGCTAAAAAGCATAGCTAACATCATGTGTTCAATAAAGTTCTTCTTCTTCTAGTTTGCGATTCCATATAACTTTTTAATTGCTTAATATATAAGTATATTTTTTATATGTAATTCTATAAAATTTATTTATTATAAAAAAAAATTAAAATTTATGAAACTTTAGCCAAAACTAAAATAAATGATAACAAACATTAAACTATTAACTAAACAAAAACTGCATAATTTGAAAACATTTCGATTAAGCTTTCGCGCAACATTTTGAGGTCAAAATTGATGAAATGACCAAGAAAATAACTTTATATTGTACAAATATATGTACAAATATGTACATTTTTAAGACTCCTAATATCCCTTAATTTATAAAAAGTGGACTGTTCTATGTTGCTAGAGTCAATGGATATTGTTTCTACTAACGTATAGATAGAGTAGTGAAAACTTTGAAACAGGAAGCGATGAACATCTCACGAGTTTATTTTGGAAAACTGTTTGTCATCCTGCAAATACAGTTATGGGAATGTTTCAGATGATGTAACACTCTTGTTTTCCATTTTCCTCGTCCTGCAACTTCTTTTGTTGTTTCGGGTTCACTGACCGAAAATGACCGTCAAAGTTAAAAAGTAACTTTTCTATCTCTGCTTTCTCTGACAAATGATTTTAACAACCATCAGCACAGCAAGAAGTTGGAATTTCAAAAAAAAAAATAATAATAATAATTAAAATATTCTTAAGAAAACTAATTTTTAAATACCAAAACAAAAGTAATTCGTCATCCTGCAATACACCGTCCTGCAACTTCTTTTGTTGTTTCGGTTTGCATTCTCAAAATGACCATCATAGTTAAAAAGTAACTTTTCCATCCCTGCTTTCTCTGACAAATGATTTGAACAACCAACAGCACAGCAAGAAGTTGGCATTTCAAAAAATAATAATAATTGAAATATTCTTAAGAAAACTAAATTTTGAATACCAAAACAAAAGTAATTCGTCATCCTACAATACACCGTCTTGCAACTTCTTTGGTTGTTTCGGTTTCACTCTCAAAATGACCGTTATAGTTACGTGGTAACTTTTCTTTCTATACAAGCTTTCGCTGACAAATGATTTGAACAACCATCAGCACAGCTGGCTTATAAATAATAAAGTTTAATTAACGGAATAATTTTAATCAAAATTGTTAACAATTAAAGAGTACACGGGAAGAACCGATTGATTTCGTAGAAGGCTTTCCTTAACAGCCTCTTTGGGGATGATAGCGAGAAATCGCCTAAACTGGTGTAAAAGAAACCGGTTACTCACTTTGCTTATCTTTCGCGGCAACCCTAATTCACGCCAGAGTTGAGTGGAACGAGTCACACGTTTGCACCGCAAATGAAGAACCATAAGAAAAACCGGTTTCCGGTAGCCAATGTCCGCCAAGCAGAGACAATTACGGAAAGACTCTAAAGAAATCAATCGGTTCTTCCCGTGTACTCTTCAATCATGAAAATGGATGAAATTTTTATTAAATGAATAGATACATTTAGTATTTTGAATATTTAAAATGAAATTAGAGTTTTACTCTTCTTCTTTCGCTTAAGTACGTACACTCTAAAAAATGAATGCTCAAAAACGACGAAATTTTCCTTAATTTCGACGATTCCGTTACTGGCAAATGCTCCGAGTTTTCGTTTCCTCAAAGTGAGGAAATTTGAATCGTCATTTTTATGAGGATTTGAATGTCGTCTAATCTAAAGAAATATTTCGTCATTTTTGAGCATGTGAATACAACACTGGAATTCAGTTTCGTCAAAATCAAGATAAAAATCGTCTAATCACGATCGTAAAAGTGAGGATTCGCGTTTTCTCAAAAGTCACGTGATAGTTTGACGAAACAATTCTCAAAATTAGCGAAATGAGGCTTGAGTATTCATGAATCGTTAAAAATGAAAATGTTATTTCGGAGAGTGTACTAAAACAACAAGTTGGTTTGTTACAGAATCTGTCACTTACACCGCTTCCACTCAACATTTTACGCTGAACAGGAAACACACTATCACCTCAAAAAGAAATTCGCCAAACAGGGACTTTGGCTAGTTCTAATTCAAACTTCTATAAGAAAAACTAATAACTTTCTTTAATCTTCTTTTGCAGATTTGATAATTAATCTTTATCGTTTGCTAATTTTTTTGAACTTAGGAGAATAGTGACGATTTTTTTAATAAATATCTTTTTGCAGTCACAAGTTTACATTTCGAAAAACAAATTGGTAAAATTGTTGCTTTAAAAATAAAAGCGAAAATTTGCATATTTTTATGCAAATTTCGAATTTTTTATGCATCTTTCTTCCCAAAAATATAACGAACCATCAAAATAACTTTATTGTGCTATTACAACAATCCAAATTGAATTATTACACAAAAATAAATATTTTTTTCAAGTATTTTATTTTATTTTAAATAAACTTTCTCGTACGCTTGATGTCATGGCAACAGTGAAAATATTGAATAAAAATGGAATTCGCATGTTATTTCAATGTAGATTAAATTTTTAGTTATTTAAATTTTAAATAAACTTCTAATTAAATTGTTTTAATGAAATTTGGAATGTAGCCTAAACTGATTTTTTGCTTCAAAATGATGTATTCCACTTGTTTGTGAGATTTGCGGTTGTTCTGTGAAGGTTGGTGACGGACAGATAGACGAACAGACAGAACGATTATAAAACCTTCCACTTTTTACGTTATAAACGCAGTGTGGAAGCTAAAAAAGAACTAAAGGTAATAGGAATGTTTCATATGATGTAACTCTCTTGTTTCCATCTCTTCACATCCAGCTATTTCATAGGTTGTTTCGGTTTCACTCTCGAAACGACGGTCATATATGAAAAGAAACTCTTTTCTATGCAAGCTTTCTTTAAAAATTGATTTGAACAATCCTACAGCACTGCAAGAATATGGCAATTTAAGATATCTGCGCACGTTCGGACAACTTTTTAAAAAATATGGACTTTAAATAATTTTGGTAGTATTTTTGTGTGTATGTGAAAGAAAAAACTATAGCAAGTAAAATTTGGCATTCAAACCAATTTTTTTTTAATATGGTCATTTTATGCATGTTTTTTGTTAAAAAAACTTCAATTTGTCTAAAAAAACTGTTTGCCTTATAAGGGAATAAAGCAACCAAGCTAAACTGTAAACTT
Source organism: Hylyphantes graminicola (assembly GCA_023701765.1). NCBI lineage: Eukaryota > Metazoa > Arthropoda > Arachnida > Araneae > Linyphiidae > Hylyphantes > Hylyphantes graminicola. Next base: position 53,550,303 of record CM043120.1, on the reverse strand, counting down.
ATGTCTAGCTAATATACCTAAAACCAAAAGATTTTTTTTAAAAATGAATTTTTTATTAGTAGTCGAAAAAGACTGATTTTCATCATTTTTTACGGTGTGTCAAAATGATTAATAGGCCAAAAACAAAATAAAAAAATATTTCTTAAAAGTGTTGTAGGTATGTTCCCTAGACAACAGTTCATTAAATTATTTGATAAATTGATTTTTTAAATCTTTAATAATTTTTGGAGTTACCTTTTTCCAACTGAGGCTATTTATTGAAAAGCTAGAAAAACACATTTAAAGTTTCAACATTTGGTTGAGGTGCTACAGACCTTTACTAAACTAAGCACTACGTTCGTTTTAATTGCGGCATGGTTAAAATCATGACAGTTTTAGAAACATGAAAACCTGGGTAATAATAGAAACAAGTAAAATAAATATTTATTTTCTCTTTCAAAAATGCCATTTTCAACGTGTGCGGCCACCTTAAAATTTAATAAATAAAATATTCTTCGAAAAATAAGATTGATTTTCAAATACCGAAACAAAAGTAATTTCTGACAAAAAATGAAAACAAGACAGCTTGAGCTTTTTTCATTCACAACGTTAAACAACCCATTGACAAAACTTCTTTTCAGATCTAACGATTCGAATATACATTCTACAAAGAAACAGGTGTTAAAAAACTCATAATTATTCCAATAATCTCCCATTAATTGCGAACCTCAAAGTGGCTTGTAAAAGGAAGTTAATTTGGCCGTGTTCGATTTGCGATATTTCCCAAGCCACCATTAAAGAAAATCCGGCGTCTTATACACATCTGGGAATTTTAATTGCCTTTTAGAAAACCATTAAAAGCTTTCTTCGAAGGATAATAAGATAGTTAGAGCCCTTTGACATTTTTGTAAGAAATCGGGTTTTTTAGCGTGGTTTTTAATGTTTATTGATTTTTTTTAGATGTTTATCAAATCCCTAGTGGAATTTATTAAAGTGTTATTTTTTTTATTTTCTTGAAGATGAAAAGATGGTAGCATTATTAATTTCAAATGCTTGTTTGTTTTTTATTATTATATTACTGACTATTTAAATAAACTCGATGTTGTATGGATGTACCTTTAATAATGATGATTTACATGTAAGGTAAACTTTTACTTTTATTAAACAATGAATTCCTCACTGGGCAGCTGAAAAATCGCTTCACAAATGCCGCCATCAGTTCAAAAGAAGTAAGCTCCTAAAATTAAGAATCGTTACCATCAACGGTTTTGGCTAGATATTAAGACGTGACTCAGTCAGGACTTCTTCCTTTATATGTATAGATAATATTCCCGTTATTGATGACATTTGGGTAACTTGGCCAGACGGGAATTTGCATGGTTGTTTGGTAGTTACATATTTTCAGGCGTGTGTGCTTAGTCAGAGACAAGCTTATAAACCTTCGCCATGTAAGACAGACACAATACAGACACGTGAAAGATGATGCCATATATCACGCGCGACCTCAGTTTTGACATGTCCTTGAAGGGGAGAGAAGGAGTCTCCAGGGACCTGTACCCGTGGAAAACTGTGCAATGACCATCCACAGGACTTTTGGACCAACCGATTTAACGAGCGCGTACTCCGCATATACTCGACAAACACAAACATCCATATGCCTTATCGGGATTCGATCCCGGGCCCAGAAGCTCCAAGTTCATGTAGTAACTCACTCTTCATGGGGCTGGGGAGCCCAGTCGGTTAGGCACTCGCCTAGAATGCGAAGGGTCCCAGGTTCGGATCCGTGCATAGCCAAAGTAACTGCCGATCTATAAACGGACCGTACAGCTAAAAATGTCCGACAAATAATACCCCTTGTAAGGGAGTGCATGTTAAATATCCCTCAAAGTCCTAACGCTGCGTACGATGTCGCCCTTAACGGTTGCGTTGGGTGCCTATTAAGATGTCGGCTAGTCACTTGACTGTGGTTCTAAAATACGACACTCGTCGCCAATAGCCCTTGTGTAGCTCTAGTGCGACGATAATTCAAACCTAACCTAATCACAGTACATGACTTCCCTAGCAATGAAAATCTAAGAATATTATTAATTTAATAATCACATTGGCCTTTAGATACTTCCCCACCCCCTGTACTGGGAAAGAGTAGAAAAATTCAACTCGTGACGGATGGGCCCGAGTACACTGGGTCCAAAGTCCCGACGGCGTCAGCGTACGATGTCGCTCGAAGTTCCGTTGGGTGACCGCTCAGGTGTCGACCTCGTTACTTGACCAGGGTTCTAAATTACGAGGCGTTATTTGCTGTGTAAAGCTCCTAATGGAGGCTAGACACAGGCAGCCGGAAACGATTAATACTTCCCCACCTCATTTATATGCGTTTTTCTGGTCTTTATAGTTTTATGTGCAAAAATACTACGATTTCTGTTTTTCAGTATGCGGTTAATTTCGGGTACTAACACGGACACAACTTCAATAAAGATACCAGAGAAGCTCTTCCAAGCATAAGCTTAGACGGAAATTTTGACGTCACTGTTCCCAGAACCGAAGATCGAGAAACTATAATTTGGACTTATTCGTCCTAAAAATGTGGTCAGCCTTGAACGAGTGGTTTCGAACAGATTTTGAGACAGGTTGTCTTATGAAAACTATTTCATACCCTAAATTTTGTTTTCGCACTTTTTCTCCGATTTGAAAGGATCTTCATTTTAATCAAGTTATTAGGGGCCCGGAAGGCCGAGTGGTTTGGATCATTGTTACGCTAGCAGTCTGTTGGCTGTAATGGCTGCGGGTTAGATTCCCGTCTTCGGCCTGGGTGTATATTCCTTTCTCCGTGACAATAAAAATTCTTTCTGTATCAGTCTTACTTGACGACGGCTTCATAAGCGGGTCTCTGACTAAGCGCACAAGCCGGATTATATATACACCTACCTCCCTGCCTCCCTCAAGTTATTAAGTATAAGAGAGGGAATACATTAATATAATGTGTTTAGAATCTCTTTATTATTCATTGAATCCTATGCTTGTCTAAAATCAATATAAGTTAATACATATCCACATTCATTTCATGACATTTTTCTTCGACCTTTCTTTCTGTAGATATCTGGTTTTACTGTTGATCTATTCTGCCTGAATCTACATCATTATTCTTTCACATCCATGAAAGTAATGGAAATAAAAATTAAATTACAAATCCATGCAATAAAGTACAGAACTTTTAAATAATTAACTTTATATCGACGCATTAAACTAGACAAAAAAAACTTAAATACCTAATAATGCCTTCCAAGTCAAAATTAAAGACAACCATTGGAATTTTACATTATAAACCAATCAATACTCATGACAAAACTTCAGTTAAATCCTCCAATATGTTTGTAGAAGTCCATTAACAAGTCAATTTTACTTAAATCAGCACCAGCCTCGCATCTCAATATTTAAATAAGCTTATGACGTTAATCGCGAATGTTGAAATGCGCTAATTAGAGGAATCTTAAACGACAAAGAGAATTTTTAGTTTTCGAAATTTGACTTGAAGACATCAAGTTGTTGAATCGAATTATCGCGTCCTTTCGGGGACTTAACCAACGACTTAATAATGAAGATAAACGCAACAACTTATATTGGGAAGAATAATAATCATAAAATTATGAATCACTGGAATGGGAAAGAAGGCTTCTTTTTTTGGAGATTTATTGCTCTCTTTTGCGTAAACAAAATAAACCGGTAATAAAAACCGGTACTTCATTGACTTTGCTACAATCGCATTAAGTTATGCAACTAAAAATCAAACTATCAAACTTTATGTTGTGCAGATGTAATTTATAATAATGAGTTATGCTAATAAATAAAGGGAAGGTAAATAAACTAGAAATAATTAAAGACAGCTACTAAATGCTGTTAAGATTAAGGGCTGATCTAGATTAAGTGGTAACATATTTAAATAGAAATTAGTACTTTGCGTTGTTAAGATTAAAATTTCATTAATTGCAATAACCATGGAATAACACAGATGAGACCTGTCATTTTACTAAAACAATATTTTATTTGTGACTGTGATACTATGATACACAAATGTTTAAGTACTGCAAGATTAAAATTGATTCCGGAACACATTTTGAAACATGATGGACTTACCCCAGATAAACATGAACTGGACAGCCATGCTGGGTACTACGCCACTGAGTTAAGGGGCGTGGACACTGGAGGATGAGGGCTATATCGAGAGGGCTTGCGGGAGTAGAATGTCAAGAGGCTCGCTGCGGTGATGGCTATGAAGCAGGGGCTCGATGGTTGAGAGCTATGAAGCAGTGGCTTGACGGTTCCGGATATTTAGGACAAGCCCCAGGCATGTAGGACATCTCACGGTTGAAGTCGTCAAGTTGATGCGGACGCTACTGGTACCGGAGGTTAAGGAAATGCCCCAGGCATGAACCTCACGGTTGAAGTCGTCAAGTAGATGCGGACGGGAGGATGTTGGCTAGTAGCCGAGGGTTACTTCTCACGAAGTGTCTTTTAGCTAACTTAGCCAAAGGGAGGATAACTCCTTTTCAGAATCTCAGCTTTGCTGACTATCTTTTTCTCTTGTTGTTTCTTTTCTCTGCTCTCATTCTATTTCTGTCTGAGTCTCCCCTCTCCGCCATTTCCTCCTTATTTGAGTCCGGGGTGAAAATCCCCTGTAGCCAATGAAGAGCAAGACAACTCCCCCGCATATGTCTCTGGTCAAATCGTAGGCAAGTCCGTCCCACGTATCTACTTCTAGTGGTCAGTTCAGATGACCACCCCTAAAACCCGATAGGTCATCCAGAAGTATTGTAATCAAGGTGTAGGGAGCATCTTCCCCCCCACAAGCCATCAATTTCACCCACGCTTGACTGAATCTTAACATCATGGCCCACAAAAGTCCATTGTGAAAATAGTGTCAAAATCTCAGAGTTATTACTTGAAGGAGTGCGACCACCTGAGCCAAAAGAACCACCTGAGTCTAGGAATTCGACCTTGCTGTGACACTGAACTGAAAGTGTGAATTTTCCTAATTAAGCGGCGATTATTGTTGGACGATAAAATCGTGCCAACATCTAGTGATTGATATACCCAGCTCCTTACCTTAATTAGAGGAATTTTAAAAATTTCAACATTACAATATTGTGATGTTTTAAATTAGGCGAGTACCCAAAATTCTAAAATGTTTACTATTACTTTAATCTTTTCCAAATTTGGCATAGTGATTTCAAATATAATGAACAATGCTCTTTGGTCAAATATTTTTATTTAAATAGGGGAGACCGGGTCTAGTTGATACAGTCAAAATAACTCCGTAATGCGCAGGGGCAATTAACTGGTACTCACTTGACTGGACGACCGGTCCGTCGTCAACAACCACGCGTGAGCACTTAGAGGAGATTGCTTTGTTCTATGAGTTGTGAATTAAATACTGGTTTTGAGCTTTAAAAGTAAATTTTTACCCCTGTATTTGAAGTGTTATTGAAAGTTTACTTGTTAGTGGATTGTGTTATAAATAACATCACATTGTTACATGCTATAAAGGCAAGAATGTAACCTAGTAGACTTTGTTCTAGCTCTTATTGGTTTTCCGTATTTTGCGGTTTAGTGTAATGGCGACGGTTGGGTCAAGTTGATACGCTTCTTTGGGGTCAAGTTGATACGGTGTATCAACTTAACCCACAAGAATTTTCGTATGTTGCATTTATTTATAGATACCAAGAAGCTACAAGAGGCGAAATACCAATTGATATTTTTGGAAGAGCTTATGAAGAGATCAGAAATGGCAGAATGTATATTAGGGAAGCGGCCAAAATCTTTAATATAGACACAATAGCTCTTTACAGGTTCATGACAAAAAAGGGAAAATAAAACTTGAAATGCCAGAGGCTACTGACGAAGTTGTAAAAAGAACCGAAAACAAAGAACAGAAAACCTGACAAAAGAAGTTAAAAATAAAAAAAGAGAGAAACGAAGAAAAATTGAAAAAGATGAATCAGACTCTGATGAAGGCGAAGAGTCTTTTTGTTTGGTGTGCTTCAAAACATATTCAACGTCAAAGCCTGGCCAGGACTGGATACAATGCATATCCTGTAAGAAGTGGGCACACATCGCATGTGCTGAAGACAATCCATTTTACACGTGTTTCAATTGTCAATCAGATCCCAATTTCTCAGACTCGGAGTAATCAGTTACAATCAATGTAGGCCCTATCATGTAAAACTTTGTATCATATAAAGTTAAAAACCTCTTTATATTGTAAAATAAAACACTTTTCGTAATTACTGCATTTTTATTAGATATATTTTAATATTTCCTAGCACCGTCTCAGATTACTCATATGCGTATCAACTTGACCCAATGCCGTATCAACTTGACCCAGATCGGGTTAAGTTGATACACATTGCAACATTTTAAAAAACATTTTTTTTGTCAGTGAAAATTCAATTCTATTTAGATATTAAAAATATCAGGCGTTAGCCAAAGAGTTATAGTTACTAACTACACTTAGTTTGTTTCAAAATATTGACAGAAAAAAATTACAAAAATCAGAAAGTAAAAAGTGTATCAACTTGACCCGGTCTCCCCTATAATTGATTCATTTTAAACGGCGTTTTTCAACTAAAAAAAGGGGTTTACGCTAACACTTCTAGCATAAAAAGTTTTACATGAATACCGGTATACCGGGAATTTTTTACACATGCTATTTCAATATATATCTGTGCCATGAACATCTAACATCTGGTGTAAATATACAAGTTTTTTTAAAATGTCCAAGTGTAAGTTAATCGAAAAAAATATTTTTTTGTGGTTAATTTATAACATTTTTCTAAATAACTTCTTTTCTTTTAATTTGTATGTAACTCTAGAGGGTCATTGCATGCATCAGTTCAAAAAGAAGAATTAAACACATAATTAATGTTTATAGGATGAAAATTCAATGTGGTAGACTTGTCAGCGTAAACATCTTTTTTTAGTAGAAAAACACCGTGCCACTGAAGACCTACCGAGTATATGCGGAGTACGTGCTCGTTAAATCTGTTGGGTCCGAAAGTCCTGCGGTCGGTCATTGCGCAGTTTACCATGGGTACAGGTTCCTGGAGAAAATTCCCCTCCCCTTCAGGGACATGTCTAAATTGTGGAGGTGGCGCGTGATAGATGGCAGCATCTGTCACGTATATGTGTGCATGTGAGTGTGTGTGTTGTGACTGTCTCACTTGACGAAGGTTTATAAGCGGCTCTCTGAGCAAGCACACAAGCCTGAAAATATATGTATATCAACCAACCAACCTTAATATGGTGGTAGGTACTTGTATATTCCGGTTTGTGTGCTCGGTCAGAGACCCACTTATGACGCCTTCGTCAAGTAAGACAGACACAGAAAGAGTTTTTACTGTCCCAGAGAAAGGAATATACACCCAGGGCGAAAGCGGGAATCAAACTCGCAACCCGTACAACACGCAGACTGCTAGGGTAATGGTCCAAACCACTCGGCCATTCGGGGCCTATCGTGAGAGACGACGAATGTTATACCGATGCATGATTGACAAAAAATATTTAACTATATTATTTTCTTAAATATGTATAACAATATTAAAATATTTATTTTAAAGTGCTGCAATATAGTTTTGTTAAGCTTTAGCTTTAGCACTTATCTATTTACCCGAAACATTAATGAGAACATAGTGAATGAAATTTTAGAATACATATGTGCTGAGAGTGAGACTTCAACACAATTGTTGTGCTAACTATGCATTATTATTTAATCATAACACAATATTTGTCCTCAACCCAACTTGTAATAACTGGAGAAAACATGATGTTTTTCTTATTGGAAATCAACAAAAGTTTTTTTTTCTGAGTGTATGATTTAAACGGTAATTTAAATATCAAGTAAAATAGTATTAGTAGTACTGGTTCAACCTACTTGTAGTAACTGCGTGAAACACGATTATTTTCTTATTGAATATCAAGAAAAAAAATTCTGAGTGTATGATTGAAACGGCAATTTAAATATCAAGTAAAATAGTATTAGTGGTATTGTTTCAACCAACTTCTAGTATCTGAGGAAAACACGATTTTTTTAATTGAAAATTAAGAAAAGTTTTTTTCTAAGTGTATGACCCAAACGGTAATTCACTTATCAAGTAAAATATTATGTAGTGTAAGTCACGATTTAAGAGAAGATTAAAAGATTTTCAAATTAAAAAAAAATTAATTAAGTTAAATAAAGCACATTACATTACTTAGTTGTATTAAGTGTAGATCAACTTTTCCACTGTTTTTTTTTATAAAGTTGTTAAAAGTTGTAGTGATAATCCCTTTTTACAAACGTGACTTACACTACAGAAAGGATAATTTTGCATGGAATTATCCATATACATCCATTTTTCAATATTAATGAAATCGTATAAAAATATCAACTATAATAATAAAATCTAAATTTTCAACTAAATTTCAGTGTCAAAAAACATGCCAAATAGTGTCGCCAAGCTCACTGGATTGAAGCAACTGTAGTTATGTTTGACCTGTTAAGGTTGAAAATTCTCATCCTAATTTTAACTTAAGTCTTTGTTCTTCACGATTTGCACTTTTCGACAATATTTTGAATGTAATTAAACAACTCGTTTTCATGAAGCTTGTTTTAATGAAGTTGATGTTTTTTTAGCTTAACAAAACAAATTATGTGTAGTTTATTTAAATTTGTGTTTAATTATAATTTATTAAAGAAAACTAAAAATTATATCTAATTTCAGAAACTTAATAGTTGATTTTTAGTCATGCATAAAGCTGAAATTTAGTTTCATGCGTTTATTACATAATTCTAGTTAACACTAAATATATTACTATTGCTATTTTTAAGATCATAGAAAATAATTAATATTAGTTAAAATTATTAAGTAGTGTATTGTTTTGTTTAGTGGTCACAGAAATGTATTCTTTCTCTACATCGCCCCAGTGAATAAATAAAAAATAAAATAGGGTAATTACTTATAAGAATAATATTTTGAAAATATAATTTAAAGTTTATTATAATGATATGGAAAATTATTTATTATTATTTAATTTAGTTATGTCACGTGAAAAGTGAGCACCAATCTAATGAAAGAAACGCTTCACTTGGGACAAGCCAATCTGCTAACGTTGTAGGAAGTACATCCACTATTATTTTTATTTCAAATTCTGTAGATGAATACAAAAATGTCACACTCATTTTGACTCAGATTTTTAGGAGACATTGATAATTATTCATTGTTTATTAAGCTATGGGCCCGAATGGCCGAGTGGCTATTGGACCATTACTCCAGCAGTCTGCGCTCTGTAACAGCTGCGGGTTCGATTCCCGCCTTCGCCCCTGGATGTACTTTCTTCCTCTGTGACAGTAAAACCTCTTTCTGTGTCTGTCTTACTTGACGAAGGCTAATAAAGCGGGTCTATGATCAAAACACAAGCTGGAATATATATGTATCCATCATTAAACTGTCTAAAAATATCACAGGAGATTTGAATCAATTCGGGTGAGTTTTATGATTGACAAAAGCATTTGCTTAAAATCAGGTAAAATTTTCATATAAATTCTGTACAGCCTAAAAAAATTAAATATATCTTACCAAGCTTTTACTAATAGATATCAAATTTACATTTCTCTGATTTACACCTCTATCTAGGTTTCGATCGAACAAATAGTTTCTTTCGATAAAAAAAAACATTCTAATCCCTATTTAATGAAAATGTTAAGCCTTGAAATGCTCGGGTTATGCAAATATATGCTCATTGTCGCAAATCTTTTATTTACACTTTGAGTTCCTAAAGATTGCCGCTTAAATGTGACGAAAAAGAATTATCTTAAACTTGAGTTGATATTGGATTCGATAATGCTTTTTCACGTGAATTCAACTTTCATGAAACTTTAAATACACAGATTTAGAGATTAATATAACTTTTACTAAAACTATTAAAAGGTGAATTTTTATGTTTTATAAACTCTTGTAAAATGTTTTGTCAAACAATGAACTACAAATATGTAAAAGTTGACTTAAAGATAGAAAAATGTATGTATAGATATTAATTTTATAATTTAAATAATAAGTATAAACGGGAAAAGTGTTTTTAAACTTAATATTATTCACCTAATGTAAATGGGGCTATGCAATACATAAAAAAACTCAATGGTATTGGCCACAGTATGATTAGGTTCCTGATATACTGAATTGAAACAGAGTTGTCGATTTGTTTAAATTTATGAAATTATTTTTAATGCAATTTTGAATAAGTTTTGATAGATAAAATAAAATTGTTCTATTGTAATCTTGATATTACAGACTAGTATTAAGGTTACTTTATTTAAGTTCAAAATATTTATGAAATTATACTAATTACTTTTAAATTTAGTAATAGTAATATTTCGTTAGTAAAGTTCAAAAACAAAAATGCTTTCAAACTCCAACAAGGAGGCCCGGATGGCAGGGTGGTTTGGACGCCAGCAGTCTGAGCGCTGCAACGGGTGCGGGTTCGATTCCCGGATTCACCCTTGGTGTACTTCCTTTCTCTGTGAAAGTAAAAAAAAATCATTCTGTATCTGTCTTACTTGACGAAGGCTTATAAAGCGGGTCTCTGACACAAGCTAGAAAATATATGCATCTACCCATACCCCAATTCCAACAACTAATTTTTAAGGTATGCACATACCGTGGACAAATTTTTCTTCAATTTTCGAGAAAAAATTTTAATACTTTGTGAGAAGATCAGGCATATAAAAACTAACATAAAAATACTTTACTGCAAGAAAAAAATATTAATTAATAAATTCATTAGCAATTAATTAATTTAGTTGTGATTAACTGCGAGCAACTTAACGACATTTCAAATAGGTTGTTTCACATAATTTTTATAGAAAAGAAAACAGTAATTATCCAGGCATGTGATTATACTTCATCTAAGCTCTAAGCGAAGTATATATTTAATTATGATAGTTTGAAATAGCTAACGCTAATATATCTGATTTTTTTAATAATTTAACTTTTTACAATTCTGTAAAAAATTCAATATTTGTTACAATTGCTATAAAAATTATGGCCACATTCAATAATTCATACTCTTTAAAATACACCTTTAATTCTTTTAAATCGAAGCATATATATTAATTTAAGAGTCATTTTTATAGCTATCTACACTGCTCAAAACAATTAGGGGAGCACTTTGCGTATTTTTGTTAACCCTTTCAGTTTCAGCGCTTTGTTTTTCATTCTAAATATCTAAAGTTTGTGAAATAAATTCCTTATTCATACAGAATGAAATGGTAAAAAACAGGTACAAAAATATAATTTTTTAAACTGAAATTTAAGGGGGGAAATTGGAATCAAAAATTAAGAATAAATTATAACAATAATTTTTTTTAATTTTATTTGCAAAAAAGAGGTAAAATAAATTTTTAAACATCTGAGAATGCAAGAGTGGAGAATTTAGGGTCAATTTATTTCATAAAAATTTTTTGGGAGTGAATTTTATTTTGCCATGTTTTCATATTTTCATTTGATTTAAACAAACATTGTTTACATCCTCAAAACACATGATTCTTCCATCTAACGATAAGTTAGTGCACTCTCAATTTAGCGAGAAAAAAATCGCAAGCTCATGATTCCAAATGGAAACTCTGGGGTTGAAAGAGTTTAAACCATGCGCTCCCCTAATTGTTGTGAGCAGTGTATATGTAAAGTACGGAGCTATTGTTATTTTCTCTTTAAACTATTCTTGAATGACTGAGATTATGAAGGAACACGCAACAACTTTATTTTCCCTATCGATAAAAGAACAATTTATTACTTTCATTGACATAGATAATCCTTAATGCAAATACCAAAAAAACTTAAACGGAAAATAATTGTACGATAGCAGAAACACAAAATATATGGAAATATTGCGGTAAAAAAATGTAATTAAACTAATATTTACCTTGAAAAAGTAATTATTAGAAAGAGTATTTCATAAGATCGAACAATATTTACACTAACTTAAAATAAGGGTTACTCGTATAAAAGCAAGAAAATAAGTTTTAGTTGGAAATTATATCAATAATCCAATATATATATAATCCAATGTTTACACTATCCCTATAAATATTTACTCAACATAGTTTTAAATTAAAGAAACCCTTTAAACATTTTTATACGTGTATTTCAGCGATATCTCAACCCATTTATAAGATCCGTAACTTTATTTCTTTTTGATAGAATGATCGAATAAACACAACATCATTTTATTTCGCAGTATAAATTTCGTCAACATATCTGAAATCTTTATTGGCTGCGAAGCTTTCCCGAATAAAAACGTCAAGAGACATGTAATTTAATGCGACATTGCGAGCAAAATAAAAGTCATAAAAGAAAAGAAGCTAACCCTAAGCTGTGTGATATGGAAAGTAGTGTTTTTTGCTCTATATGAAAGAGAAGAGATATTGCAAAAGATACTGGATGAATTCTCAAGAAAAATAAAATCGAATTTTCCAAGTATATAGTCTGGTGTTTTTACGGCATGATCTAAAATGTTTGAAAGGACTATTTAGTTTTTTACCTAACGTATAACGTTTCGGAATAATATTAGATTTACGATTTTTCTATGATATTATGATGAACTAATAAATTTTACTTTAGGTTTAAGTATAAAGATGCTAAGTTGTAAAATCTATAAAATATAATTTGTCAATCTATGTGTCTAAGAAATATTTTTACGAGGGGTTTTATTAAGTCCATAAACTGAAAAAATAAAGTTTTAAATTCTACGAAATGAGTTGTAATTTATTTAATGTAAAATAAAAATGAAAATAATATTTACGTTCTTACGAAAAATTTTAAAAGTGTAAAAAAAAACTTTGAATTGATTCAAGCGTGCCTTTTAAATCATTTGAGGCCACAATTCACCATGTTTTAACGCTTATTTTGAAAAATTCAACTTGAAATATTTGATTTTGATTATCTGCAAAATTTCCATAGTTGGAAATATTAATTAGAGGGACATACAATGTTGATAAAATCATGTTGCTAATCAAGTGTACAAAACAAATTAGTTTCTTCAAGGTATTTCTTAAAACTAGTTGCCTAACATGTCCTGAAAATATAATCTTCTTAGTAGAATATTTATGTAAAATTTATATTTTAGCACACAAATACTAATTTTTTTGACACTGTATACAGTTTAGCCCAAATAGGTTAACAGTAATGCTGCTCCAAATGTATCATTGGTAAGAATTTTGGGTTATTTAGAACAGGTTATTGACATGGTCGCCGTGTTTAGTTTGTTGATTGGCTAAAATTGTGCCGTAATACAGCGTATCGGATTCAAAGAGTAGTAATTTGTGGGCATTGGATTGGATTGGATTGGTTTACATATATTTTCAGGCTTGTGTGGCTGGTCGCAAGGACCCCCTTATAAACCATCGTCAAGTAGGACAAACACAAGACACACACAAACACATATGACTGATGCCGCCATCTGTCGACAGATGGCAACATCTGTCTCCACCTCCACAATTTAGACATGTCCCTGAAGGGGAGGGAAATTTTCTCCAGGAACCTGTACCCATGGTGAACTGCGCAATGACCGACCACAAGACTTTCGGACCCAACAGATTTTACGAGCACGTACTCCGCGTATACTCGGTAAGTCTTCAGTGGCAACCGGGGCCCGAACTCTCAACCTTTCGATTTCAAGTCCAGGGTCCGGACCACTAGGCTCCTTACAGCCCCATTTGTGGGCATTGTTTGGTTAAGTTTTCGAGTTAGCTTCAGTTTCTTTGTTTGGGGCTCGAGCTAATATTGTCGCCAGAGGAGGTAACTTCGAATCCCGTCATTTACCAGTTGTAATTCAAAAGATTTGTGCTGGTGGAAAATCCACGCTTTTTGTTTATAACTGTAAACCATTTCTGAAAATCTGTTCACGAAGCAGCGCCGGTGAATCTTTAAAATGCGAGGCCCAGGTGGCCTAGGGGTAAGGATCGCTGACCATTACGCTAACAATCTGTGCGCTGTACCGGGTACGGGCTCATTTCTCGCGTAAAAATTCTGTCTGTCTTACTTGACGAACACTCTTGAAACAAAAGAGTGAAATCCACTTCTATAAGATAAGTGCATTTTCGACACTGGTAAGGAGTGAAAATTAACTCAGACTGAGTTAAAATCGTCCGTTTGTTTTAAGAGTGAAGGCTTATAAGAGGGTCTCTGATCATGCACACAATCTGGAAATACATGTACCAACAAACCAACCTAAAGATACGGAGACACGCAAATAAAATCGCAATAAAAGTATAAATAACTGTTGCTGCATAAAAAATTGTATGCCTATCTAACTGTAAATCTACTTTTGGGCAACTCTGTATAATTAATCCTAACATTTGTAGTCATCTATTATAATTTATAACTTAACAGATTTTAAATCAAACTTTGATGAGAGTTCCTTTATGATATGGCACTGCATCCACACAAAAAAAAGACACCATTTTAATCGCCAGAAGCCACATGCAATCTAACTAAAAAAAGCAGAAATAGAACACATTTTTGCAAGTCAAATAAAAACATTCCATGTCCAAAGGCACCAACTACAGTCGATGACTAGTACAGGAAACGAATGAAAGGGCAAAAAGAACAACACAGTTCAAAAGTGAAAAAACTTGAACTTTATATTTTATTCGGAGACAGAGACATCCAAAATAGAATGTTTTATACATCATGGAACTCAATTTTAGTGTGCTATATAGGGTTTTTTTTCGTTGTCTGCTTTCCCCGATACCCTAGAGGCGTAGATGCGAAGATAAGAAGTTGGTGAAGAATACTTGGATGCTTTTACTAGATTTGTTTGTTCCGATTGGTTGGTAAGGTTTTTCATAGTTTTTGAATTGGTGTTTTATAATGGTGTATTGAATTAGGATAAGAAGTTGGCTATATCTATCACTTACATTTGATAGTTTTGTTTTTATATTAAATAATTTTATACTATTTTAAGGAAATCAACAAAACAATAGGATATTTACTGGCTCTTGTGATAGTAAATATGACAAGCTGAGCATCTTTATGGCTTAATAATGCCATGCATGTTATAGTGCAGGGGTTCCCAACCTTATTGCACTTGCGTACTACTTGAGTTTTTGAGAAATTTAGGCGTACCATTAGACCTAAATATTTTAATAAAAGTATAATATTTACTCTTCTAAAAGTGTTCAAAGGTGTTCTAAAAGTGTTCAGTTTAAAAGCATGTTTTTAATAAAGGATAAATATAAAGATTAAAATGGAATAAATTTACAGGTTTATTTATTACCCATAGGTCTAAAAACATGCAAATGAAAAATACTTGTTGTTGTTTGCCTGTGATTAAAATAATAACATTAGGAGTAATGGAACTTATCCACACTTTTAAGTTCTCTTCAACACTATGGTGCTTCTATGTTTATTTTTTATGTACAAGAGCTCAAAAAGTCAACTCTCACACAAGTAACCGTACCAATGGCATCAGAAATAGCAGATCTTGAGGGAGTTCAAATTGTACCAGGTTTTACATCCCATCCAGAAGTTAATTAAAGATTTCTCTTTAAAATAATATTGTTTAATATAATGAGTAAAATGTTTGTGATCTTACTGCTTCTGCTAACAGAAACTATTAATAGTATCATGTTGTTGTTGCTCACATCACTCACGCGTACCACCACAATTTTCCCGCGTACCACCGGTTGGGAACCCTTGTTTACAGTGGATTTTTGATGATTTTTTTTTTAAATAATAGCTTCGGTCGAATGACAAAAACCGCGAAAATGCGAAAACACAAAGACGGGAAAACTGAATACTGTTAAGTTACTGTTTTAAAAACCTTCAATACTTAGTAGTTGTACTTTCGTGATTTTGCAATTTTGCGACTATATATACCATTGTCTCTTACCAGAAACGTTTTGTGTTACGTCTTAGTAAATAAAAAATTTTATGTTTAGGGGAAGAGGAATTTCTATTTTTTATTTTTAAAAAAGTAGTATTTTACAATTATTTTAAAAGTGTATTTTACAATTATTGTCAAAAAAACTTCATTGTTAAAGTTAGTAAAAAATATGGCAAAAAAACAATAGTTAGCTTAAAGTTATTTGGTGTAAAAGTTTAAAATAAAATCAGCCCATAATTGTTTTGTTTCAAATTCCAAACTAAATAATTCCAAACAAACTAAAATTCCAAAGAAAAAATGTCGTCTTACAAAAATATAGAAATTTGGACAGCAAAATTACACTTTAATAATTACACCAACACTACCAAAACCGAATGTCCGTTTCTTTCAAAACATCACTCATACATATTCAACCCATCGATGCAGCAAAATTCCAACATGTAATGACTAAACTGACCTGCGACGCATGCATTTCACAGAGTTAATATGACAAAATGGTAACCAACTTATTCATTGGAAGTTAATTTTCAATTTAAATCAACTATAAAAAAAAGGGATATTTTGAAGAAAGAAAATCGTGCATTGCTGATCTGCACTCCATATTTGAATATAAACTATGAACCTGTCCGCCTCGTAAGACAAAGAAAACAAAACAACCAATGAAATCGCACTATGAAGAGCGTGACATCATAAGAAATATTCCCCTTTAACCCTTTCAGTCCCAGTGATGCCATTTGGAATCATCACTTTCTACATTTTTTCCCCCAAATGTTTGTGTCCCGTCCAAACACACATCATTCGATTCTTCACACTTTGTTCTATTCTACAATATTTTTCATTAATCTCAATAGAAGTCAGAACTACTATTTTTTATTTAATTTAGAAAGACAAAATAATCTAATACTCTCGTATAAATTGGTATTTTAAATAAAGATGGTATTTTAAATAAAGACAAAATTTTTCGATCACTACACTCTTAAAACAAACGAGTGAAATCAACTCTAGTCGGATAAGTGCATTTTCGACACTGGAAAGGAATGAATATGAAATCAGACTGAGTTAAAATCACTCGTTTGGAGTGATCCTGTCGGATGTTTAACACACAAAGGATCCACTCCAAGAGGAGAAGGGCATTTTCAAGACTGGAGGAGTGAAAATTACTCAGACTGAGTTAAAATCGTTCGTTCGTTTTAAGAGTGTAAGTTTCTATTAAAAAAAATTCTAAGTTCGAAATCGTTAAAAAGTCATCTGACGCATTGTCATACCAAAGGGGCCATTTATTTACTGGACACTCCTTGTTAGTTGCAGACGACACTTAAACGCTGAAAAGTTCCATTGGGGTAAAAAGTCGAGCGGGGGCCCAACCATATCTTTTGTCGAGCTTGCCGTGCGGCCTCTTTTGTGGAGCTTTCAGCGCCACATGTCGCCCTGGTGTAGAAAAAAAGCGCATTTCCAAATGGAATTTTTCGTTAATGTATCCTGTTATTCATAAATGATTATTCTTCTGAAATATTTTTCTGCTGAGTCGAGTGTTTTGGAAAAATATCGAGAGGTTCTCAGAATAGTTTAAGTTTGGTTTAGTTGACGTCACACTACGGATAAGCATATGTTATTGGCAACGGGCCACATTATTTTTTACAATTTTCAAGTGGTAAGGCATATCAGTGGTACCCAAAGTACAGAGACATCGTAAAAAACTAAATGAGATTGACTCACAAGAATACTCAACACTGAAATACATAACTAACCCTTTCAGTCCCAGTGATGCCATTTTGCATCATCGTGTTTTTGATCATAATTTAAAAAAAAAAATAATAGGGTGACATCTATTGGTATTAATTAAACTTATTTTCTAATAGAGAAAAGTTTGAAGAATCGAATGATGTTCTTTTTGATAATATAAATTGCTACAGACGATCAGAATTTTTTTTCTAAAATGATGATCCTAAATTGACATTGGCACTGAAAGGGTTAAAGTAGCCTTATATACCCATCTTTGCACGGTTGTACACTTAGTAATTATCAAATAGCTATAATACAACGATCGGTCTGAATTTGATTATTTGTGTTACGTGATAAGTACTATGAAAAAGGACAAATCAGATAAATACTCCTGTTTAATAAAACTTAATGGCGCATAACGAGTCTAACTTAATTTTTCACGACACACGCACAGACAAACAGAATGACATATTTATATCCTAACTATCCAAAAAGGGTAATAATTGCCAGCTGTAAAACACTAGCACTTAATGAAAATGATATCGTAAAAATGTATCTTAGTAGAATTTAAACTTTTTAAAAATTGGCATACTTAGAAATTCATCTACCAAGTTATTTGGGCAGTTAGTTGTATGGTATACCTAAACATCACTCAATCCATCATTTTAAAAAGTTTACATGTCATTTAAATGTATTCACATTTAGTTTTTAGAGAAATCACAAATTAACTGCACATGAAACAATAATAAATAAATATTTTCTTTACCAAATATTTCCTTTAAACTAAACTACAAAATAGTTTATATTTTTTCATATTTAAAGTATGTTAGCGATTAATATTATTTTTGTTTTTCAAGAAAAAGATATCATAAGTTTATAAATAAAATATATAAATTTTCAGAAGAAAAATACCCCTTTTAATAAAACTAAACATAATACAATTCAACGTCTTCATAGATAGAGCCATTCATTTGCAAATATACTTCGAAAAAAGATAGTCTTTTAGATCCATTTGCTAAATTTCCTGAGTAAAATACCATTTACATAAATTAAATTCCTAAAGATCTAAACAATAATTGCATCCAATTCTATTCATGCGATTCTTCCTGTACTTTCTTTCTAGGCTTTAATAACAAAAATGGCTAATGTCCTATATAATCGTCCTGGATCTAAGCCTTTTTTCTAGTACAAGGTACAACTTTGTTAGCCCAGTCCATTGGAATCGTCTCATTTCAGATATTGTTTTCCATTAGTTTGTTTTCTTCCGACAAGAAAGTAAAGTGTATTTTGTAAATTTCACAATTTATATCAAACTCTGGATCTTTTAGGGATAGTAAGGAATAACAGTGCGATATTTTAATAGATTGTTCTCCTAAAACAATATTAATTATTTTTATTGGAGTTCTAATAAGACATGTTTAAATCTATAATAATAAAAGAAAGAGTCTGCCTGCCTGTATTTATGTATGTTTGTAGGTCGTGAAAGACCTACTTTTACTTCTCAGAAAAATTTGAAGTTTTTAATATAGATTCCCTTTAATACCTACGTGTGCACCTGAAACTTATGTTTTTCATATTTGATAATTTTTTTAATTAATATTACTAGGTTTCAAGAATACTCCATCCATCTAAGAGTGAGGGACCATAACAGGGCTTGAAAACACATGGGCCGGGCCAAAACAGCGGTTTGACGTCGTCCGTCAATAAACGTGAAAATCCAGTTAGACAGCAGTTAAATAATTACTAAATAAATGCATCGTATTTTTTTCTGAATTTTATACATGTTCCTCTACATTTACGTTAAAATCTTATTGAGGATGGCAACCACTGTCTTAGGTAAATCTTAAGTAATAAATCGTATTGATACTAGCCTTTGGAGCTGCTGGGGTCGGGTTCGAATCCCGGTCTGGCATGGATGTTTGTGACAGTCAATAAATGTTGTTATTTGTCTATGTGTTGTTCATTTCTTTGTGACCGTTAAATTTTTTTTTGTGCCTGTCCCACTTGACGAAAGCTTATAAGCGGTTCTCTGAACAAGCACACAAGCTGGAATATATATGTATCATACCATACCATACCATAAATCGTATTGAAACAGATAACCCCATTCCAATATTCTATACGACAAATTTCCTATTATGTTAACGGGTTCCCAGCAAGGCGGGACCATACTGCTAGTTTGGAATAAGAGTGACACCGTACGTGACTCGGGACTTTGGAGCATATTTAACGTGCACTATCCCCTTTGATGGTGTATTTTGTCGTACTTCTTGCCAGATGATGTTGGCATTTGGTTCAGTGTTTGGTGTGATTTAGGCACTTGATGTGAGAACTAGCGTGTCTTGTGTAAGTACAGTCCGGGTTCAACTGTCAGGCTTAGCCTTGTAAACGCGATAACTTAATGCGGCCGATCTCTATTTGCCAATATGTTTCTAAAATTGCCTCGGGTGGTTAAAAGAAACATTCTTTCTCCCACTAAATTCACGATTATTCGTGACAATTCCGTCTGCATTTGTACAATTAGATATTGAAAGACCAAATCGTATATCTAAAGTTATGTGGTTAGGTTCAATTAAAGTCTGAAACTAACTACACAAAGAAATACTACAAACAATATGCTAGTAAATACAAACCACGGTCAAGTGGCTGAGACGGTACCTAGTCTAAAAACGACATTTTAAGGATATTGGATGCTGATGGATAATATATGCTTTATTAACTCTTTCGTCCCAGATTTAAAAAAAAAAATTACCAGATAGTCTTTTTATAGAAAGCCAAAGATACACTGTTAAATATTTTGTGCTTGCTTTCACCATAATAATGCTTCCTAGTAGCTGCAACGGCTGTATGGTGAAATGTTTCGCCATATTTCCGGTATTCAGTCCAACCGCTTTTCAAGTTTTGGAAATAGAAACCTGAGAAGTGGTTCAACCCAATACCGAAAATATGGTGAAACACTTCACCACACAGCCGTTGCAGCTACTACGAAAAATTATTATGGTGAAAGCTAACACAAAAGTTTTAAGAGTGTAGCATGCATTTCGAAAGCCTGAAGGTCTGAAAGCTAATATCTTACGAACTCTGAGCTGTATGAAAAAACAAAAATTGAGACAAAATTTCAAAAAAATTAAAATAACTGAAGCAAAAAACAACTATTCCCACAAATGACTAGAAAAGACCACCTCTCCAATCTCCAACCAAATGGATTTTCTTATCAATGCCATCGGACGAACAGCATACTAAATACGTCACGTTGACAACTAACCTTTGCAGTTTTATTTTCGTACCTAAATCAAAGAAGGTGATATTTCCCAATGCCATAGCATAGAACAATAGGCCTTTATTCTGCGTTAGTCGAGATTTCTTAAATCTCAAAAGAAAGTTCTTTGGGTAATGTTATGGACTTGAAAGAGAAATTTCTAATTTAAATGCTAAAATGTAGAAGTTCGTTGTATGAATAGATGATTGGGTTTTGGCATATTGCGGGGACTGTTTTTCAAAATGAAAGGATTCATAGTTTAAGATTTTCGAGTATCTTTTTTTTTTGTTATTTATATTACGATGGAAGCACTCAACTAAAGAATTAGAGAAAAACATAATGTACTTTTTTAAAAAAAAACTATTATAGAACTCATTTTAATACAATGTATACATTTCTTGTACTGAGGACGAAAAATTGAATCGATAAACTGGATTATAATATTTTAAACATTTGGTAATTCAGTTTAAGGAAGTTACATACCTGCTATATAGTCTTCTAAGACTAAAACCAGGGGATTTTTCAAGATGATTCTTCTTCAAATTGGGTTATATTACGACCTGAGCCATCTCTTCTTTGAATAGCATTTTGAATCACATCCAAAATCCAAATATTTCCTAGCTGCATTTGTTCGGGCTGTATATTTTATTGATAACATCTACCAGACCTTTTATAGAGTTATGGTCTAGTTCTTTAGTATGGATGATATCTAGAGTACTCAGTCGAGTTCTTAATTTGTAAGTTACTTCTGCAAGTCGATTCAGAAGTCATGTGTTAACCCTCTAATGCATGAATTTTTATTCTCATCCCCAAAAAATATATATGTATCTTTTAATACTCACACATTATGGGAAAAATACTTATGGGAAAAATTTAACTACATTCGAATTTAAATAATTTCAATTTTTAAAAAAAATTCCGTATGACAAAAAAAACAACTGCAGAATTCCAATTTTGATAATAATGACTAGAAAGTTACTAAAAATATATCAAAATAACCCTTTTTAACTATGATTAATGTTTCAAAGCAGTTAATTAGTATTTAGTACTAATATAATAATTCTTTGAATACTGCCAAAAACGTAATTTCACAAAAATTAATAACCTCACTCCTTAATTTTGAATACACTTTTACTACTGTCATCTATGAGGATTATTAGTAACTAAAACTTTAAAATGAAATGTAATAAATGAAAAAAACACAGATTTGTCTAGGAGGAGCTCTAATTTAATAGAATAAAGTGGATTATGTTATTTGTTACCAAACGGTAACAGTATGCATTAGAGGGTTAAATCAACTTTAGATATGATGAACACTGTATAATTTTTTTTAATAAAAATATTTTAGTTGTTACAAATGTAACCTAATGTGTTTTTTTTAACGGCGAATATGGCAATATTTTGTGTTTTATTTTTCTTACTCTCGAATTATTTTTGTGTTGGTTGGTTGGTAGAGATAATCTGGATTGTGTGTTGACCAAGCAAAGCACACTAACCTGAATATAAATCTAACAACCAACCAATTTAACCAAAACAAAAGAAATTCAAGATTAAGGAAAACAAAACCGCAGAGCTATTGCCAGATTCACCGTGAATTAACCCCATTATGTAATTAACGCCTTTTCAACAACAATTTAAACTCTAATATTCAACGTAACTCAAAATAGTATTCCCGCATATAAATGAAAAGAGCTTATTTTTTAAGTCAAAATGTTTTGAATGGCGAAGCATTTTAAACGGCTTAAAAGCAATTATACATTTCAAAGATTCAATCTGTTACAAAATATGTTTTTCGATTTAAAGCAAAAAGTAAGTCAAAAACATCGAAACTCATTCTTTCGAACTTCATTAATATAAAGGAGTTTTCTGCAAACGATTTTTTTTTCTTAAAGTTAATTTACGGTTTTGAAGGCAGATCGAAATTTAAAAAAGGAAATTTTCTGAAGAATAAAACGCAAGAAAACAAAAATACTTTCAAACACAAACGATTCGTTTAAAACTTTTGATGCAATCATGGCTTGGAATATTTTTTTTTGTGTGTGAGAGATAAGCTTCAATCGTTGCCATTTAAGAAAATGAAATTAACGATAAGAATTCTTTTGAAAAGTTCCGTAAAATGGAATTAGATTCAACTCTTTTTTGCACATTTGTATGAGTATATAAAAATCAAGAAGAAGGAAGAACCATCTACAAAATTATTCTATTGTTGAAAATTAAATGAAACGTTTTTAAAATCTCATAATAAATAAAAGAAATTATTTTTTAACATTATCTTTTTTTAAATGGAAACGACAAATGAGAAATTAAATGCTAACTTTTTGCTACAACATTGAAAAAATATTTTCGAAATTTTTTTTAGGTAATTGCATTACTCTTTGTAAGACAAAAAACTAAGTTTAAAAACTAATAATGTTTAAAAACTAAGGATGTGTAACACTATACGACTTTTAATTACCGCTTAATAAATCAATACACGAATTAAGAAGTTATAATATACCTTTTACAAGGTAAATTCAAAGAATTTAAAACTTAGAAGGTTCTATGGTATCTACCATTTGCGCATAAATGATTATCAAAAATACCTTAACACGTTCACGCCGGAGCGAATATATACGTTTATCCGCGTTGGATGGACTGTCTTATAACGTCATGCTTTGTTGGGCAGGAAAACATTTTCCGAGTTCGAAAGCGCTTAATGCGAGATTGCACTGTGATGATCCCAACTAGTGAAAATGCAAGATAGATTATGTGCTGCGAAAAAAAAGTAAAAAAAAAGTAATGAGACATACTGTAAACGTTGTACGGGCCAGCCCGCATTATGTTTGGAATATTTTGAAAAGTTGCATAGATATAAATAAATAAACAAAACCTTATAATAAATAATCATCTTACCTTAATAATAACACTGTAAAAAAAATTCAGGAACGTTACTTAGAAATAATGGGCAGCTGAGCTGCCCATTTTTTACCAGTAATGTTCCTGGAATATATCAGTATAACATTCCCCCAAAATATAGAAACAATCCCACATAGAGCCAGTAACTTCTCTGGAAAATACCTGGAACCTTTCTGGAAAATAACTGGAATCTTTCCAGAAAATACCAGGAACATTTCTAGAAAATACATGGAACCGATCTGGAAACTGAGCGTGCACCCAAAGGAACTTCGTAAAGGAACTTGGACTCCACATCAGATTTAAAGAGCACGTCTGTCCCCGTGTACTCGGGCCCATCCGTCACGGATTGGATTTTCTTCTCTTTCCCAGTACAGATATCCGATTTATAGGATGACTGGCAGTAGGTGAGATTCGAGCCCCCCGCACCGTGAGAAAGCTTCATCCAGTGCCGGATGCCTTAACCACTCGGCCACGGACTCGCATTTCATGAACTTAATTATACCAACAACGTTACAAAACAACTGATTTTGAGCAATGCCAGATTTGGAAGAGAAAACCTTAAAATCCCAGGAACTTATCACGAAGCGATGGATACTTGAAAAAGCCAGGAAAGTTTCTGGTATATATACGGAAAGTTAAGGAAATTTTTTACAGTGAAATAATCAAAAACCTTATTATAATTATTATAATTATACTCATCTACGAAATTGGAAGTGCAGTTGCTCTTTTATTTCAAGCTGAATTTAATCAAAACTTAGTTAAAATAAACTCTGCTTCGAGAGAAGTTATGACGTAACATAGACCAGCTGCCAGCCGCGATTGTTTTGAGGGCTTTTAATTTAGTCACCATTTAAATACTCAAACATTTTAAAAAATCCTGCTAAGATTTGGATAAAATTTTAATTTTAGTAGCTTTTCACCTTACTGAAATTATTAGAAGATAAATAAAAATTCCGGAAGAGCCCATTATTTAGGTGCTAGATTGTTTTGTGAGATGATTTAGTTCTGGATTGAACTGTAATTCTAAATTGAAGACCTAAATTTTAAATATATAGACTTTTAGTATTTAAATTAAATTTAAGTATTTGGTATAAGCGGCTCAGTGGCTGAGAGGTTAAACGCGTATCCGTCTCGTAAGCCCAAGATGGCGGGTTCGAGTACCGGCTTAGTCGTCGGATTTTCTGGATCGGAACATATGGAGCACGCAATATCATATGATTATGTGGCATTTAAAAGATCCCTGGAGGGCTCATTTTGGCTTGGGTTCTCTCGGCAAAATGAAAACTTAGCATACTTTAACATCCACACAGAGCTCAGATTCATTGTAATCTGTGCGCCAAAACAATCGTATTAATTCCTCAAAACAATCGTATTAATTCGATTAAAAAGGATATTTAATTAGATTGAATTTTGTTAAAGATTCTGAAATAAAGTTATTGAAAAAATTTAGTACTATTTAGTATTCTTATTAAATTTCAATGGTAATTTCATTTTATTTCTTCGTTTGCAGGCATTAGAACGTTTTTCACAAATTTAAGAAAGTACAAACTCATGTGACCAAAATCTTTCATAATCTTAGGAACTGCTCTAACCGAAGGTAAGTAATAATATTATTTCAAATAACCGAGAAAATGTATCTGAAACTGAATTTATTTAGTTCATTTTACTGTAAAAATCTGGAATGAAAATCAGATTAACGTAACAAAGATAGTAGTAGGTAGAATGCTAGAATATTCGATTTGAAATTACTGATTTGTTGGAACAACTAAGTTTTTAAATGGAAAATATAGCCAGCTCTTTTGTAGTAGATATAATAGGAATTTTAAATTAGAAATGGATTGTCTAGGATTAAAGTTTTGCTTTAAATTGAAAATTTGGAATTGTGATGATATTACTTATTTATAAATGTTATAATGAGTCGTATTGAAAGAAATTTGCGTTTTAGGTTTAGCTTCAATACCTTATAAAGGGGGCCCGGATGGCCGAATGGTTTGGATAGCTGACCATTACGCAAACAGTCTGCGCGCTGTAACGGATGCGGGTTCGATTTCCGCATTCACCTTGGATGTACTTCCTTTTCTCTGTGACAGTAAAAATCTTTCTATGTCTGTCTTACTTGACGAAGGCTTTTAAACGGGTCTCTGATCAAGCACACAAGCCGGAATATATATGTACCTACCCTACCCTACCTTATAAAGTTTTGTTTCAGAGTTTAATATTGAATAATTCTTTTATTAATAACAAAAAGGAGTATTTATTAAAAGAAGACAGAACATATTTATATTTTGAAAAACACATTGTAGCTTAAACACTGTAAAACTTTGGTGTAAGGTTAATCCAGCTATGTAGAGTAAACCAAATGCATGAAGTGACGAAACACAAATATGAAGTTTACTACGTCAAATCGTTGGAAAACTGTTGCTTTCGGTTTTATGGAGTAACGTTACACTAAATTTATGGAATAACGTTGCATCGCAAAATTGGATTAAATACTTATTGCCTTGTGTACTAATAATTCATAAATTTGATGTATGCTACTCAGTGAATTTGATGCAACGCTACTCCGTAAATTTGACATAATATCACTCCATAAATTTGAAGTAATGTTACTCCATAAAGTTGATGTAATGTTACTCCGTAAATTTGAAGTAATGTTACTCCATAAATTTGATGTAATGTTACTCCGTAAATTTGAAGTAATGTTACTCCATAAATTTGATCTATTGTTACTCCAGAACTTTGAATTAATGTTACTTCATAAATTTGATCTTATGTTACTTCGTAAATCTGACGTAATATTACTCCATAAATTTGAAACAATGTTACTCCATAAATTTGAGGTAATGTTACTCCATAAACTTAATGTAATGTTACTCCATTAATTTGATCTAATGTTCCTCCATAAATTTGATGTAATGTTACTCCATAAATTTGATGTAACGTTACATCATAAAACATCAGTATCTGGGATTCCAATAGTTTATGGAGTAACTTTACGCTACACAGTTTTACACTGAGGTACAGATCGTTGCTAAAAATCAAAGTAACTACACTCCTCATTTCCCTTCACTTCATCTCGATATTCCAGAAACCAACTAATTGCCTAAAAATCGTTTTCCTACCCCTAAGGCGATGTCGATTGTCCGACCCAATAATTAAGAAACGGTAAATGGCATCGGTTATCGAAGACGGAAGGTAAATAACTGCTTGCTTCATGCTGGAGATTATTTAATAATAATGAAAGATAGTCTAGTGTGAGGTAATCTTCATTAGTGTTTAGTTGTAGTCATAAATCGACTGGTGTTTGGTATATGTATGGAGATTTAATGGTAATGTCAGCGGATATTACTTACTGTCTATTAAATGGTCCTTATTAAGAATAGGTACACTCTTAAAACAAACACTCCTAAATTAACTCAGTCTGAGTGGATTTCACTCCTCTAGACTGGAAAATGCACTTCTCCTTATGGAGTGGATCCTTTGTGTGTTAAACCTCCGACAGGATCACTCCAAACGAGTGATTTTAACTCAGTCTGAGTAAATATGCATGCCTTTACGGTGTCGAAAATGCACTTCTACAACTGGAGTGGATTTCACTATTTTGTTTTAAGAGTGTATGTTTTAACGAGAGATATGGCCGTGGTCAGCTTAGTGGTTAGCGTCCCGGTCTCGAAATGTCCCGCGATCGAATCCCGATAAAACTGAAGGCCCACCGAGTATAAGCGGAGTACGTGCTAGTTAGATCTGTGTGTCGTCCGAAAGTCCTGTGGGATTTCATGGTGCAGTTTTCCATGGGTACAGGTCCCTGGAGACTGTTTCTCTCCACTTCATTGACAAGTCTAAATTGCGGAGGTTACGATAGATGGCAGCATATGTCAATCATGTGTGTGTGTTGTGTCTGTCTAACTTAGGGTACCTTCAATACACTGTGTGCTGTACAGGGTAACGACAAGGAGCTTAGCAGGTGCACCATGCTAGAATCGTTATCGCTCAGCCAAACTCTCCAATAAAACGAAACTAGTTATTTTTCCAGTTTTTTAGGTGTAAACATCATGTTGTTGCTTAGTTTGGAAGAAATAAGAATTTTTCAACTTTCAAGTAAGCAATGACTTTGATTTGCGGTTTGTTTACGTTACCCCGCCAACTATTGTTCCGCCAACGCATGCCAAAGACATGCCAAATACCGTCTGCTAGCTTCGACATTAAAAATTGCATTTTCTGGTAGTATAACGATAAAAAAAATACTATTTTTAGAAATGTAATAGTCCACATGATGTTTAATTTACAATACAAAGATTAAAAATTAAAGCTTTATACACTTTTTCCGAGTTCAAACAACTTTTGTATTCCATAGCAATGACACACGCCGGTATTAAAACATGGATTACAGCTTTACCGTGAAGAATTTTAATCCAAAAAAGAATGAAAATTTGAAGAATATAGATCATTAAAAAAAATCAATAACAAATAATGTTTAAATTCATTTGATTATATCGTTAAGATGCGATTTAGTAGAGCTTCGCTGAGTCACCGTGTAATGTCTACGGAGGAAAAATAACAGCTTCGTATCTCGGGAAAATGGCTATGCTCCAGCCAATCAGGTGAGAGCATCATGTCACAACCCTCATACGCAGATATTCCAGTAACCCTAGTCTTACTTGACGAAGGTTTATAAGCGGGTCTCTGACCAAGCACAAAAACCTGAAAATATATGTCTACCCACCAACCAACAAGAGATAAAATATCTATATATTTTTTAAGGTATTTCCTTCCAGCTTTCATTCTTTTACTTTCTTTAACTTAACTTTCTTCTTTTTACTACTTCTGGAATCGGTGCTCTGTTCCAAAATGATATTATTTTACCAATAAAATCTAGAAAAAGAATTTATTTTCATTCAGCATATATGTTGCCACTCCATGTACATTAGATTTAGCACAAGAAGCGCTATATATGTAAACAAAACATTGGGGAACGACAAATGTATGCAGTATAATCTCAATAATTATTCCTTCAATTAACGGAAATATTACTGGCAATATATTTCTGCCAAGAGTTTTTCCGTAAATCCATATAATTTCGTTTCTGACGGAATAAAAATGCCCTTGCAAAATCCGGAAAATATCGTCAAATAACGGACATGTTAAGGTAGAAAAATGTACGTTAAATTTAAAAAAATTGAAATTTTGAGAATTTTCTTGCCAAAAATTTATAACTGCTAATTATTAATTTAATTTAAAAGATAATAGGAAGAATTGTTTAATGTTATTGAAAGGCATGTACCGTAATAGTTAAAATGTGTCTTAAATATTTTAGGGAGAATTAAGTATTATTATTTTGAAACACTTTTGAAATGAATTAAATAATTTAATTTATCAAGTTAGTTTTCAATAATGATTTGGAAATTATAATTATTTTATTTTTATGTAATCTGAACTCCAACTGATGAAATACTACTAAAAAATAAATGTTTCACGAAAGTTAAACAAAAAACAGACATTAAAAAATATGTAAAATTGCACAAAAATCCCATTCATTACTGAATTAATCCTTTCTTACGCAATAATACGCTATAATATATACCCATTTCTAAGCATTAGCCACACAGTCAGTTATAAAATTCCAATTAACAAAATTTAAAACTCAGTCATTAGAGAGTCAAGTCATTAGAGAGGTGTTAAAGTCCAATACACGACAACAGGTGGCCCGCAAACATCCTTTCAGGCTTGCAGAGCAGGCAAATGTCCGTGTTGGTCACACCAATGCGGTGGAGAGGGGCCTGCAGATAATCGTGTCCAGTGGCCATGCGAAAGCGGGCGACTGCAGCACTCCTTTCCAGATTGATGGGGGGGGGATGAAGCCGGATGCCATCAGATCCCGCCATTGTTTACCGGAGCAGGGGCTCTTGAAATTGGCGCCGACAGCAGCGTTTGGGGAATTATTGGCTGTTCCGCCTCCGCCCCCTTCGTGAATGTGAAAAAAAAATACAAAAAAATCCACACATACTATGAAAAAAATAAATCCATACATGAAATATTTCTATTTAGGTAATATTTAACTGTGTTTCGAAGACTAAGTTGCTGTAAACGTAGAACTTTGTAAATATTACCCTGAAACCTTACCTTATTATAGAACCTTTCAACTATTCTAAACTAGCAGTATGGTCCCACCTTACTGGGAACCCGTTAACTTCGCATAGCTTCCTTTTAGAGGCCTGCTTACTTGTGAAAATACCCTCAAAACCAAAACAGAATTAAATTCGTTTGGCCCATGCGCACTTAAAAAAGCAAAAACTAATAGAAGATGAAGCAGCCTTAGGGCGAGTGCATATATCTCAACCAATCAAACTAATAGAGGATGGCGTCAAGCCCCCGTTTCAGCCCGGTCCATGTATTTTCATGTTATGGTCCCGCAATCCCACGTGGATGACGTTTTTTTTAAACTAATTATATTAATTAAAAATCACAATCAAATATGAAAAAACTAAGCTTCAGGTGCACACGTAGGTATTAAAAGGAATCTATATTAAAAATTTCGAATTTTTTAGAGCTGTCTAAGTAGGTCTTTTGCGATCCACAGACATACACACAGACAGACCGACAGACAGACTCTTTCTTTTATTATTATAGATTTCGAATTTTTTAGAGCTGTCTAAGTAGGTCTTTTGCGATCCACAGACATACACACAGACAGACCGACAGACAGACTCTTTCTTTTATTATTATAGATAATTTAATTAAAACTTCTAATGCTTTAGACATATTAACCGAACAATACTGAAACAGTTATAGTTTCTTTAATGAATTTTATCTTAAGTTCCAAAAGCATGTATTTAATGCCAGATTTGTTTAAATAGTTTGTTAGGTATTAAATATTTCAGTTTTACAATATTCAACTATACACTCAAAATAGAGACATTTGTTTAAAGTAAAATTTATGAATAAATAATTGAACAATTTAACTATTATTCAGCAACGTTTAATTACTTAAACATATTTAGCATCGAAATATTAGTATTAAATCCTATTAGACAAAAAATAAAAATAAATATATTGCATTTTAGACAATATTTTTCAATGCAAATATACGTTTTATCGACAAAAATGTTGTATATTTTAGAATCCTCATACTGCATTTCAATTTAATTTACTTTATTTCTTCATTTGTATGCAAATTAATGCATTTACATAGATTTTTCAAAGAATAAAATTAATCCAACCAAAATATTTGATAATTTACCAGAAACTGGGGTAACTGAAGGTAAATAATTCAATTATTTAAAATTAACGGGAAAATGCCTCATAAGAGTTTTCGTGAAACTTCGTTTATTTAGCTTATTTTACCGGAATAATCAGGTATGAAAACCGGATTACCCTAACAAAGATATTAGCAGGTAAAATGTTATGGGATTTACTCGAAATAAAAGAGCTGGTTTGTTAGAACAAATAAGTTTTGATATTAAAATTATAGCCCTTTTGGAGTAGAGATAATAAGGATTTTAGAAAAATTTATATTGAAAATGGATGCTATGGGATTAAAGTTTTACTGAAAATTTGGAATCGGGTAGTTTCAGGTGACGAATTTCTTCCAGCTTACAATCTAGGCTTTCTGTAATCGGTGCTCCGATTGGTTATCTGTTTCCACGTGACATGAATTTACCAATCGATGTTCAGTATGAAATTTATTTTCATTTAACGTTTTTGTGGCCACTAAAGTCCTGAAACGTACCCATTGCGATGACATGGAAATTTTTGCGATTTAAAGGTTAGTTTAGGTTAGGTTTGAATTATCGTCGCACTAGAGCTACACGAGGGCTATTGGCGACGAGTGTCGTGTTTTAGAACCGCAGTCAAGTGACTAGCCGACTCCTGAATAGGTACCCAACTCAACCGTTAAGGGAGACATCGCAAGCAGCGTCAGGACTTTGAAGGATATTTTACGTGCACTCCCTTACATGGGGTATTATTCGTCAGACATTTTTGGCTGCACGGGCAGTTCATAGGTCGACAGCTATTTTGGCGATGCTCGGATACGAACCTGGGCCCTTCCTGTGCGAGTGCCTAACCGACTGGGCTCCACAGCCTTTTTCGATATAAAGGTCTGGTAGAATTTACAAGATTTGCAACTGCTTTTATTTCTATTTTTTTTATTTCAAGTTTTTATATATATATATATATATATATATATATATATATTTAATGTCTTCTAAATATTTATACTTCAGGGTTTATGCCAAAAAGCTGTTTAGAAAGCAAGCAAATGTGTTTAAATTGTTGTAAGAGGATAAATTTTGGCTAAAAAGCTCGATTACATTTTAAACTTGGATGCATATTTAGTAGAAAAAAATATTAAGAAAAAAATGTACAGAGCAATTACACACAAATATGCTTAATAAGTTAATAGAATCAGTTCATTATTTGTACTTTCTTAAGTGATAAATGTGAAAAAGTAAATAACTCAAATTTGTCATTGTTTGAATAAGACTCCTACATATTCCATGGGTTTTGTTAATAACAATTTATTCACTAAGTTTGAAAAAAATTCATTGAGGGATATTTTTAATGAATTCTACTGTCACATATAAATATTATGAAACAATTTTGACAAAAAAAGTAAATTTGTTAATTTATAAAGTTCGTTTTCACTGCTGCTCAGTCGTTAACAATACTTTGATTTTAAATTGCATACATAACTTTAATGTAAGAAAATAAAAGCAAAATATGATTTAATTAATAGATGAAACTTATAATAAAGGGAAATATACATAACATTTACACTGCATTTAATGCCTCCTTCATCCATTAACTGTAGCTTGTTCTAAAGAGTTATACACTATTCAATCCTATTTATTAACTTCATCGTCGGTTAATATTTCAAGGGGGAAAAGTATCCTCAAACACCATTTCAGAGTCTTCTCTATTTAAGAATAATATTCCCATAAGCGATTCAAAATGGCAACGCTTTTATTTCAACTATTACATTCAAACTACAAAAAACACTGTATTGTCACCAAAACCCTACCTTGAAGTCCTAAAAGCAGCCTTAACAGAGCCGCATAACGTTCAGTATCCAATTGAGAATTCCGAAACGCGTTTCTGGTGTGGATGTTTGCAGCCATGCAGTAAAAGCATTAAGAACGATTTATGGAATGCGCTATACCCTTTTTTTTATTTCCTTCTTTTTATAATTTATGTGTGGGTTTATGTTGTCTTCTAGTTTAAATATAAATTCTGCTTTCGAATGCTTTTGAATAAACGTTTGAATCAGAGGAATATTTTTTTTTTGCGTGTTTGCTTGTTTATTTTCTCGTGCTTTACCTCATGTGTCTTTAAAAAAATATAGAATACATACAATACAACTCAAATAAATCTGCAGGGTCCGTAACAAATGACTGACCATTTTTTAATACATATCTTGACATCAAATATCGATAGCACAATGAAAAGAGCTATGGTATGGTACACATATATTTCGGCTGGTGTGCTTGTTCAGAGAACCGCTTATAAGCTTTCGCCAAGTGGGACAGGCACAGAAAGAATTTTTACAGTCACCAAGAAAGGAATAACACGCAGACAAATAGCAATATTATTGACGGTCACAAACATCCATGGCTGACCGGGATTCCAACCCGACCCCAGCAGCTCTAATGGCTAGCTTTCTAACTACTGCACCACTAGGGCGGCATGAAAAGAGCTACGTGTTGCGAAGAAACGTTTGATTTGTCCTGAATTAAAACTAACAAAGAAAACCGAAATAAACTTATGCTTATGAAGAATACAGGGGAAAAACAGTTTGATTTCGTAGCAGGCTTTCCTCAATAGGCCTCTTTGGCGAGGATAGTGAGAAATCACCTAAACTGATGTATAGAAACCGGTTACTCACTTTGTTTTTCTTTCGGGGCAATCCTGATTCACGCCAGAGATCAGTGGACACGAGTCATACGTTTGTACCACGAATGAAGAACCGAAAGAAAAACTGGTTTCCTATCACCATTGTCCGCCAAGCAGACACAATTGCGGGAAGACTCCTAAAAATCAAGTGGTTTTTCCCCTGTACTCTTCATATAAGATAACGGATCTCTTTGCCTTAACGCTTTTGAGAATGGATTTGGTAAACTCTATAAATGTTATCTCATGCAAGATTTTTCTAAATTTAAGCCCAGAAACAAACTTTACTTTAATTTTACTCAATTATTTCCCCATTTCAAATTAATTTTTCACCAGGAAAAACTTACATGATATTTGAATTAACCCCCACCCCCACTCCACGTCAGATTTGGTGGTATTTTGCTCAACCATCTCGCTCCATAGAAAATAATCCCATAATTTATGGACACCCTCTAAAAAGATTTCCCATATGAAGAGAACAGGGGAAGCGCCGCTTGATTTATTAGGAGTATTTCCGTAGTTGTGTCTGCTTGGTGGACATTGGCAACTGGGGACCTGTCTTTCTTTAAGTTCTTCATTCGCGGTACAAACGTGTGACTCATGTCCACTGATCTCTGGCGTGAATCAGGGTTGCCACGAAAGAAAATACAAAGTGAGTTATCGGTTTCTTTTCATCAGTTTATTCAATTTCTCGCTATCATCGCCAAAGAGGCCTTTTGATAAAAGCCATCAACGAAATCAAGTGGTTTTTCCCCTGTACTCTTCATATATTCAACAGTGAGATTAACGTGAATAAAAAAACAGCAGCAAATTTCTTATCGCATACTTTAGGGGATTATTCTTTATTTTATTAAAAATATATTTTGCAAGACAAAAAGTTCAAGCAGCATTAAATGACTTGTTTTCCGGGAAGAAGTAATTTATTTTAAATGTATTCGAATTCTATAAAGATTTAGACAAGCTGATAAAATTTTACAATACCTATTTTATTGAATTTTCAATAAAAAAAATCGAGAATTGCTTACGAATAGCAATATAATAAATATATCTGAGAGCATTTTCGTTAAAAATTCAAGGTAAAGCATTTTTCTAAGAAGTTTAATTTAGTTAAAATGTTTTCTCTTAAAATATTTTTCTTTAGACGTAGGTATCAATCTATAGCTTTTGTAATTTGCTTCTTTCTTTTTCACAAAAGCAATTTATAATATTTTATTTTTCTCTCGAAAAAGAATATCGTTTATTTTTATAATCCAATATTGAAGAGTGAAATTTCAACAAACAAACATTTCTTGATACGTATTTTGTATGAAGAAAAGCTATTAAAACTAAAATTAAAAGTGTTTTTCTTATTTGATGCAATGCTTTTACTGAAAAGTTATTCACTAAACGAGTGTTAACACATTTGTTTGTTATTTAACATAAATTATTTAAATAACCTTATTTTACGTTTAAATTATTTTTAATAACATGTTTAATATTAATTAAACTTACAAATGTTACAACCCAAACTTAATTATAACCCTTAAACTTATACCAACATAAAAACACAATAACTTAAAAAATTTAAAATCTTACAAAGACAGAGAGAGATATTTGACTATTATGAATTTCGAAATTAAATTTTAAAATTCATTAGTAAAAATAATTACAATAAATATTTTATTCCTTTGAAAATTCACTGTTTACGCAAAATTCCAAATTTAATCTTTTCAGTAACAACAAAATCTTCTCGCACTCTACCCAGGAACATTTTCAAAAATTGGCAAAAATACTCAAGTATAACTACGTCGCATATCATAGTCAAAATGGCTCCCAGTTAACTTTACTCAAGTTCGAAATTTGCATGTACCCCCATACCTTTACTCATGAATAAAACACCTTGTATTCCATGTTGATGGTGTTCGAACAGAACTTTAAACTGTCTAAAAATAGACTGGATTCTTTTTTCTAATGATCCAATCTATGTACTTTTAAAAATTCTATTTAGCGCCTGTAAATTCTCTACAGGGGTTCCCAACCTTTTTGCACCTGCGTACCACTTGACCTTTTCAGAAATTTTGGCGTACCACCGGACCTAAATATTTTAATAAACGTATAATACTTACTCTTATAAAAGTGTTCAAAGATACAAAGGTTTTTTAATTAAATTCCTGTAAAACTTCACATTTAATCGCTATGTATTTGTTTATTTATAACATGCATCATCCAACAAAATGTACTTTTATAAATCTTTGGTGTGAAACTTGTTGTAAGAATTAAGAAAATCCGCTCTCACACACAAAAAAAAACCTCGCATAACAAATAGGATACAAAATAGCAGAACTTGCCGGAAGATCAAAGGGTACTAGTTTTTTTTTATATATCAGACCCAGAAGTTAAAAGATTTCACTTTAAAATAATGTTAATGTTTAAAATAATGAGTAATATGTCTGCTTGCTCACTACTCATGTGAATTACACAAGCTATTAATAGCATCAAGTTGCTCACATCACTCTGCGTACCACCTGAAATTCTCTCGCGTACCACCAGAGGTACGCGTACCACCGGTTGGAAACCCCTGCTCTACAACATTTATACTTAGTTACTTAGAAAAATTGTCTATTTACAAGTCTGGGAGAATATACATGCTTCGAAGCTGCTTTTTTATTCAATTCCTTTTTCGTACATTCATTATCTTTTAAATTTTTATTCTTTGATCAGAATTTATGCCAAGAAGCTGTTTAGGGAAAAATGGTTTAAATTACTGTTTGAGGTTAAATTTAAGCAACATATGTCTTTGTTTGCATGAGACTCTTACATATTTCACAACTTTTGTTAATAATAGTTGATTTATGAAGTTTAAATTAAATTAAATTAGTTAACATTAAAATATTAGGGTTGTCTGAAGGATATGTTAAGTGAATTATATCTCCACTTATAAATATTGTAAGACAATTTTGAAAAAAAGTAAGTATTTTAAATTTTAAGGTTTGTTTTTGGTACTGCACAGTCGTTTACAATATTTTTATTTTAAATCGCATTCATAACTTAAGGGGGAATGGGCGTGCAGGACCGGGGGTCTCCAAAATCAAGTACCTAAATGTTAATCCAATGGTGAGAAAATTATTTTCTTTGCCACATTTCTCCGGCTGTATTGAATATTTTTACAAGCGGATTTTTTATGTGATAAATGTAGCTGACCTACAGGTCCCGACAATCCCACTTTTTGAAATTAGTACGAATATTTTTTTTTAATATTCAATACATTTTTTTACACAAAATATTCGAAGCAATTTCGAAAAGTGGGAAGATAGAGACCTGTAAGTCAGCTACATTTATCACATAAAAAAATCCGCTTGTAAAAATATTCAATACAGCCGGAGAAATGTGGCAAAGAAAATAGTTTTTCCCCATTGGATTAACATTGAGGCACCTGATTTTGGAGACTCCCAGTCCTGCACGCCCATTCCCCCTTAACAGCAAATAAATATTATCAAAAATAAATTTTACGTAACATTTTAATTAATAGATGAAAAGCATGAAAGGGAAAATACATAAAATATACACTGTATATTGCCCAACTATTTTATTCTATAAGTGTAACTTGTTCTAAAGAAATATGTAATATTCCTTCCTATGCATTAACTACATAGAAGGTTAATATTTCAACTGCAAAAATAATCCTCAAATACTTTTTAAGAGAATTTACCTCTCCATTTAAGAATAATATTCCCATAAGCGATTCAAAATGGTAAAGCTTTTATTTCAACTATCACATTCAAGCTGCAAAAAACAGAACACAGTACTCTAATGTCGCCAAATACCCACTGCGAAGTCATAAAAGCATCCTTAAAAGAGCCGCATAACGCTCAGTATCCAATGGAGAATTGCAAAACGCGTTTCTGGTGTGGATGTTTGCAGCGGTGCAGTAAAAGCATTAACAACGATTTATGGAATGCGCTATACCCTTTTTTTATATTTGCTTTTCTTTTTTTATAATTTATGTGTGGGTTTATGTTGTCTTCTAGTTTAAATATAAATTCTACTTTAGAATGCTCTGTGTTTGAATCTGAGGAATACTTATTTATATTTTTTGAGTTTTGCTTGTGTGTTTGTTATCTTTTGTTTTACTCTATGTGTATTAAATATAGAATGCATACAATGCGATTTGAAGCAATTTATAAAGTTTTTAACAAATAAATAATTTTTTTTTTAAAAAAATAACCCGACATATAATGTAGATGGCACAATGAAAAGAGCTACACGTGTACGCAGCAGCGTGCCATTTGGCCTAAATTGAAACTAATGAAGAAAGCAGAAATAATCGAACGACAATCGGATCACTCTCAGAAATAACACTTTCATTTTTGGCCATTCATGAATCCTCAAGCCTCATTTCGTTAATTTTGAGGATTGTTTCGTCAAACTATCACGTGACTTTTGAGTAAAAGCGAATCCTCGCTTGTACGAGCGTGATTTGAAGATTCTGTATCTTGATTTTGAGGAAACAGAATCTCATTGTTGTACTCACATGCTCAAAAATGACGAAATATTTCTTTAGTTTAGACGACATTCAAATTCTCATAAAAATGACGATTCAAATTTGCTCACTTTGAGGAAACGAAAACTATTAGCATTTGCCAGTAACGGAATCGTCAAAATTAAGGAAAATTTCGTCGTTTTTGAGCATTCATTTTTAGAGTGCATAAAAGAACTGATCCCTTTGTCCTAACAATTATGAGTATTGTTCTAGCAAACCCAATGAATGATATCCGTATGTTTTGCCAAATTTAAGTCCAGAAACAAATTTTATTGGAGTAGAACTCCATGTTATCACCAAGCATATTTTTTGCACCACACTTTTTGGCGGATACATCTTTATTTTATTAAACATATTTTTTTGCAAGACAAAAAGTTCAATCAGTATCAAATGACTTGTTTTCATCGGCGAAATAAGTTATTTTATTTGTATTTGAAGTCTAGAAATATTTAGAATGCAAGAATATTAATGTTATGACATAAAATTTTAAAATGTTTATTTTATCGAGTTTTGAATAAAAAAATTGGGAATTGCTTACAAATGGCAATATAATAAATTTATCCGTGAACACTTTCGTTAAATAGTAAAAGTAAAGTGTTTTTCAAAATTAGAAGTTTAATTTAGTTAAAATACTTTCTCTCAAAATATTTTTCTTTAGACAAATGAATCAATGTATAGCTTTTGTAATTTGCTTTTTCCTTTTTCACAAACACAGTTCATAATATTTTATTTTTCTCTCGTAATAGAACGTTTTTTATTTTTACTATCTGGCCTTAAAAATTTTGTCGTCGTCAAAATTTTACGTCAACAAATAATTACTTGTTTATTATTATTTTGTATAAAGAACAGTTATTAAAAATGAAATTAAAAGTGTTTTTCTTATTCGATACAAGCAATTCAAGAAGCAATTTCAAGAAGTGGGATTATAGAGACAAATACACGCAAAAAACTGTCAGGTACGTACAAACGAAAATTGAGTTCTCCCAACTAAACTGTTCGATTGCTACAGGACTGACAGGACTGTCTAGTTGCAAACCCCAAACACGTTTGGTTTGAAGCGTTAGGCTGACGCAAACGACTAGTTCGGTTGAGAGAACTACACTGATACCGCGCAGTTTAGTTTTCACACAGAGTTTAGTTGTCTCAACCGAACTCATTGAGGCAGTCTGGTCCCGTTGACTAAACTCGTTCAATCGAACGAGTATAGTTATGGTAACTAAACTGGTAGGTTTGAAAGAAACCACCAGTTTGGCTGTGCCAATTAAACACCCTTCAACCGAACTTGGTTGAGTTGCAGGACCAGCCCATTTTTTTGCGTGTACAAGTTTTATACATTTATAATTTTAAAAAAACGTTTGTAAAAAATTCATTACAGTCGGAGATATGTGTCTTTGAAAATAATTTATTTCCCATAGGATTAACACAGAAGCATTTTGGTTTGGAGACCCACGGTGCAGCAGGCTCATTCGCCCTTAAACATAGCTTTGACGCGAGCCAAAAAGCAATGCATTTTAACAAATAAATTTCTTTTAACTTAACTCACAAAAAAGTAACAGAAAATGGAGGTTTTAAGAAACTAGTTGCTTTGATAATGAATTCACAGAAATAAATTGAACATAAAAAAAATATTTATGGCTCTTAAACTGTCCGGATTATTCTAAAAAGCAACTCCAAATGCACCTTTTTACTCTTTTCATCTAAAATTCAACTTTTTTTTTGTTATTTTTTTAATCTAAGATGCACTGATTTTATTGATTAAATTTATTTTATTTTATTTTGTCTAAACGAATGGAAAATAGTTTTTTTTTTTCGTACGAAATAGAATTTCAGAAGATAAAGAATTATCTTTTTGCAAAGCATTTTTTTTTTATTAAGGGAGAGTAAAAACTGATTTTAAAGAAAAGTGTTTAATTGTAAATTCTGTTTTAAACACTTAATTTATTTTGGAAAATGATAAAATGTAATTTTATGTTCAATTGTAAATTCTGTTTTAAACAATTATTTAGAAAATGATTGGAAGTAATTATTTTAATACGAATCTACGGCAATGAAAATAATTTTTTCTTACAATAGTAATTACAAAATCTTTTCTTTTTTCCAAATTAAAATGTCGTTCATTATTTCTATTAATGAAATAAGGTTTTGAAAATCTTTTTTCTGGAGTCAAATAAATTATGCAGCTTAATAAATTAGTAAATAACTGCACAAGAAGTTCTGAAAGTATGCACTAGAATTTCCTACTTTTCTGAAACTTAAATACTCACAAAATTCGTATAGTACTGGCAGGCAGACAAAATTATAAAAGATAAGTATCTTGTCACTTAAGTTCCCACATGTGCTATCTCCCTTTGCTCAGTGATAGAAATTTACTGAACGATAACCCTTGGCGAGCTTTCCAAAATCGCGCCAAAAGTCGGCCGAAAACTCAACCGAAATGAACAAATAAGTCAGACAGGTTTGTCGGAAAACGTCATCGTTGTAAAGTCAAAGAATTCGAATCATCAGCAGAAGTCAGACAGTTGCCACACAAAAATATTTATCGCCAAATCCTAAAAAAAATTGCACCAAGGGTTACCGTAGAGTAAATCTGATCCTTACACAACAATGATATAGCACATGTGGGAACTTAAGTGACCATCTTATGTCATTCTTTTAAAGCAAAAACAAGAATTTTAATGGTCGAGCAGTCAGAACGGTAATTAAAATTTACCGTTTAAAAGCTAAATGAACAAATGGAGAATAATGCGCACAGACCAACCCTCAAAAAAGTAATACGTAAGTTTCTGGTGTCATACCTACCTAACAATAAACAATTGTTAAAAACGCATAAACAGAATAGAGTGTGAAAGGGGGTAAGGATGAAGAGACCGCCAGAAATCTGCTCTGTGTCCATACACTCTTAAAACAGAAGAGTGAAATCCACTCAGATAGGAGAAGTACATTTTCGACATTGGAAAGGAGGGAAAATTAACTCAGACAGAGTTAAAATCACTCGTTTGGATTGATCCTGTCGGAGTTTTAACTAAGAAAAAGAGTGAAATAAACTCCAATAGTATAAGTGCATTTTCGACACTGAAAAGGGTGAAAATTGACTCAGACTGAGTTAAATTCACTCGTTTGTTTTAAGAGTGTACTTTTCCATTTTCACAACTGCGTTCACACTACGTTCATAACGTTAAAAGTGGATGGTATTATAATCGTTCAGTCCGTCTGTCACACAACTTCATAGCCCATACAAGGCATGAGTGATACTTCAAAAAAAAAATT
The DNA here is from genome assembly GCA_023701765.1 of Hylyphantes graminicola. Lineage (NCBI taxonomy): Eukaryota > Metazoa > Arthropoda > Arachnida > Araneae > Linyphiidae > Hylyphantes > Hylyphantes graminicola. Next base: position 53,508,865 of record CM043120.1, on the reverse strand, counting down.
CGGCGCATCGAAATGAGAAGACATTGAAAATCTCAGAAAAAATGAGTTCGAAGTACTTTAATTATTTTTTTTAAAGAAACTGAAAATGTTATGCTCATTTAAAAGCTTAAGAGCCATTTTTTTTAAAACTTGGCCAAATTGAATAGGGGCGTAATAGTTGATGTCTTCGATTTTCTTGAAACTTTCAGGATATGTTAGTAGTACTATGATAAGAAAAAGTGAATTTCAGGTTTTCTTAAATTCGACTTGTTTGACCTTGGGAGGAGGTCAAAGTTCGAGGTAATGGACCAATGGCGTACACTACATCATCCTTCTACTTCCAAAGACATGAGTGTTCCAAGATTTTTTTTTAAATATGGATACTACTTGATACTAGGTACATGTCAGCATAATTAGTTTGGTGGGGCACTCATGCCTTTGAAAAGGGTCATTTTCGTAGATTTTTGTCATTTTTCTGCCTAATTATCTGCTTAAACCATATGCTAGCAACAAAAATAAGTATTGGAGTAGTTGCACACATTAGGGTAGTACATAGAAAAATACAAAACGCCATGGGTGGCCCTTTAGTTTAGTAGTTACAGAGTTTCAAGGATGACCATTTTCGAAAAAAGGCCATATTCAAAGGTCAATAACTCGAGAAGGCACGAGTCAGGAACTTTGAGACACAGCTGTAAATACACTTCGAATATTGTAGTTTTAGACCCAGATGAAAAACCTATGGCAACTCACTTATTTTTTTTTATTATAGTCCATTTTGTGCAGTCCCTTTTGAACATTTCCAAAAAGTATTCAAATTTAAAATTCCATTACTCTAGAAGCACTAGTACTATAACTAGGTGACACAGTTGTAAATGCACTTCAAATGTTGTTGTTTTAGACCCAGGTTACAAATCCATGGCACCTAACTTACTTTTTTTTTATTATAGTCATTTTTATATCTTCATTTCTCAACTGTGTACATTCTAACTATACTTTAGTTCCACGCTTCACATATTCGATCATAGATGGCAGCATGATACAAAATCTTTAAACTGTTTAGAAATGATCAAAATAGATAGTATGAAATTGATTGTAATACAAAAAGCAATCACGATGCCATTTATTCGTAACCTGGGTCTAAAACAACAATATCCAAAGTGTACTTACAACTGTGTCACCTAGTTATAGTACTAGTGCTTCTAGAGTAATGGAATTTTAAATTTGAATATTTTTTGGAAATGTTCAAAAGGGACTGCATAAAATGGACTTTAATAAAAAAAAAAGTAATTGAGTTGCCATAGGTTTTTCACCTGGGTCTAAAACTACAATATTTGGAGTGTATTTACAACTGTGTCTCAAAGTTCCTGACGCGTGCCTTCTCGAGTTATTGACCTTTGAATATAGCCTTTTTTCGAAAATGTACAGCTTTAAAACTCTGTAACTACTAGATTAAAGGGCCAACCATTATGTTTTGTATCTTTCTATGTCCTAATGTGTGCAACTACTCCAATAATTGTTTTTGCTGCCAGCATATGGTTTAAGCAGATAGTTAGGTAGAAAAATGATAAAAATCGACGAAAATGACCTTTTTCAAAGGACCCTGACCTTCAAAGCCATGAGTGCCCCACCAAACTAATTATGCTGACATGTACCTAGTATCAAGTAGTATCCATATTTCAAAAAAAAATCTTGGAACACTTATGGCTTTAAAAGTAGGAGGATGATATAATATACACCATTGGTCCATTACCTCGAACTTTGACCTCCTCCCAAGGCCAAACAAGTCAGATTTAAGAAAAACTGAAATTCACTTTTTTTTTTATCATAGTAGTACTAACATATCCTGAAAGTTTCAAGAAAATCGAAGATATCAACTATCACAAGTTGTCCCCCTTTTAAAAAAATGACTCTTAAGAAGCCATTTTTATTAGAATAAAATCCCCATTGCCATTCACAACAATCGCTCGAGAAGCTTTAATTCTTTTGAATAATAAACTAAACAAAATTTATTTCTGCGATATCAATCAGTTTGAAATGACGATAAATATATTTCACTAAGATATTCTTTGTCTGTATGTGGATATGAAATGTTTTGGTTCTATTTAAAAGAGAGGAATAATACGTATTCATTCTTTGAAAAATTAATTTTTGCAAAAGATGGCAATTATTGAATGATTATTAAAGAAATAATTATTGAATTTTTGAAATAAAATGAATGAAGCTAGCAAAATTTAACGTGTAAATATTTATTATAAAATTAATATTGTGTTTGGCGATTTTTCTTCCTGTTGAGCATAAATATTGTATGGATGCGGTCTAAGTGGCAGGTTCTGTTACAAACTTACTTGTCGTCTTATTTGTCTTACTTGTTTTTCAATATTTCGATTTTTTTTAAGTAGCCGAGAAATAAATCTATATACTTTGAAACGCACTTCTTCCACGAAAATCCAATACATTACTACAATTCCTCTTTTTCATAGCATAACTGCCGAATTACAACACTTTTTAATACTTGATATCTAACCACTAGGATTAGGTGTTACCAATACAATCGCAACTTTACCCTATTCTACTTAGAGGCTCCCCAGACGGAAATGAGCGCCAAATGCATTATTTAGCACCGGTAGTCGCCAAGTCGACTCTTTGCATGTTAATATTTGATTAGGTAGATACAGTGTTTCGCATTTGTTTACCGAAGAGAGTTAGTTATACTACTACGTAATATGAAGAGGCGATGTCTTAAACAAAGGTTATTGGAGAATTGGGAGAGTAATTGTAAAAATCGATTTGCAGAAGTAATGCAAAGGTATTTAGCAATTACACTCTCAAATCAAAAAAGTGAAATCCACTCCAGTTGGAGAAGTGCATTTGCGACACTGGAAAGGAGTGAATATTAACTCAGACTGAGTTAAAATCACTCGTTTGGAGTGATCCTGTTGGAGGTTTAACACACAAAGGATCCACTTCCATAGAAGAAGTGCACTTTCAAGACTGAATTAGTGAAAATTACTCAGATTGAGTTAAATTCGCTCGTTTGATTTAAGAGTGTACCTACTGATAATTGATGTTTGTACAGCAATATTTTTGAACCAGTATTTTGTATTTTTAATTAATATTTGACTTTTTAAAATCTTTAATAAGTTCAAATCCGTATTTGAGATTTTTCAGACACTATTTGATATTCTAGAAGTTATTTGATATTTTCATATAAAATCTAATCTACTACTATCTAAATCTACTACTATTTAAATGATTTTGAATAAATTGTCCAATAGAATTTGTTCATTTGGCATGACGAGCAAAGTAGGGGAGAGCAGGGGAATCCCGCCACAGCGGGCAATGCCGCCACCCCTTGTATCTCGCCAGCTGTGTGTGCGGGAGGGGGGCTGTGAGTGCTGACCTGTAGCGGGAAGCAAAGTTAATTGTAGTAGAGACGCCAATGGCCGTGTGATGAGTTGGTGTAAAGTTATCTTAAAAATACTGTTTTTAGAGATTTTCATCCAATTTTGGGCCTTCTGAAATTAAGAGATAAGTGACTGTTATCTCTATGTTAAATAAATCAGTTACATATCATTGAAAAGAGTAATTATTTTACTATGTTATCACGTTGTTAGCTTGAACGCTAGGCAATCTACTTCCTCTAAACAACCCGTCTGTGCCATTTTGTCTTACTGGTGTAATGCCGCCACATCACTCTGGGGTTATGCCGCCACATGCAAAAGGATGGCGGCATAATCCGTAAAATAGAAATTTCATATATTGGCCCTACATTCTATTAGTTTTAGTTCCAGATCCCACGTATATAGAAAAGAATAACTGAAATTGCCAAATACACTGCGTTGCAAAATGATAGCACCACCTTGTTTCTTCCGAGTAAAAACTGTATAATATATTTTTGAATAAGTTTGTAATACTTCCAGAAACTAGAATAGTATAATTAAGTAGAATGCAAGATATCAAGCTGTGAGAAGTTTTTAATTTGGCTTAATAAGCAAATTTTTAAAACAAATGGAGATTTACTGTTGCAAAATGATAGCACCACTCTTACTTTTAAGTAAACAGGCGAAATTGCATATGTTAAAGCTCCTCACGGAGGATAGAAATAGGCAACCGGAAACACTTCTAGCCATAAAAGCTCTGTTTTATCTAGTTAAACTAACCTTGTTTGCATTTATTGTGAATAAGTCAAATAAATTGATTTGAAAAGGTGTTAATTAAGTATGGGTAGGAAAAAGCAGTTATCAGGTTTTGAAAAGGGGCAAATTGCAAGCAGGATTGTCGTCAGAGAATATAGCAAGACATATTGGACGTTCACCGCACGTGGTTAATAACTTTCTCCATCTTAGATCAAAATATGGGAAGAAGAAATCAACGGGACGACCTCGGCAGCTAACAATTCGGCAAGAAAAATTAGTTGTAAAGAAACTAAAAGTCGGGGGAGCATTGACCAGATTATCACGAGACCCAACCATCAACGTTCACAAGTCTACTTTATCAAGAGTGGTTAGGCGTAACGAACATCTTGTGTACAAGAAAAAGAAAACACAACCGAGACCTACAGAGCTTCACCAGCGAAATATTATGCAATGGGCTAAAGAACATATGACTTGGAAAGAACAGTAGCTTCAATAGTATTCAGTGACGAAAAAAAATCAACTTAGATGGTCCTGATGGATGAGAATACTATTAGAGGGATCTACGAAATGGAGAAAGTGCTTTGTCTAAGAGACAGTGGAGGGGGACGATCGCTAATGGTTTGGGGGCTGGTTTTGGAAGCTCAGGGCAGACCAACAATGTGTTCCCCTCTGATCGAATGATAACAGAAGACAACCAAGACATGTTGGAAGACAATTTGTTGCCGTTTGGAGAAAAAATTGATGGTCCTTTTTGGAAATTCCAGCATCATAATGCCAGTATTCATGTTGCCAACTCGTCTTGGCATTGTTTCCTGGATAACGGAGTGCAGGTTATTTACTGGCCAGCTTGTTATCCTGATTTGAACAAAATAGAGAACGTTTGGAGTAACCTAAGCAGGGCCGTATACGCCAGCGGAAAGCAATATACAATTGTTCAAGAATTGAACGACGCTATTATAACAGAATGCGAAAATATTAATGCAGATGTACTTAAACGTCTTGTCAAAAGCGTGCCTGATCGAATTTTTGAAGTTATAGCCAAAAAGGGTTCTGTAATTAAGTATTAATTATGAGTGGTCCTATCATTTTGCAACATAATATTTTCTTTTTTATTTCATTACACGAAAAGTTAAACAAGTATTATGTTTTTATTCTGCTATTTTCATTCTTATTATGTATATTTCCAATAAAAGTATTAATTTCACTGACTTCTTTCAAGTATTTTATGCTATATTGAAAATACATGGTGGTTCTATCATTATGCAACGTGAATGTTATTCAGTTTATATTAAAGATTTAAATTTTAAAAAATCACCACAAGATAGGTTATGAACTGTAGTATGCTATGCTCATTACAATTTACATTAAATGAAACACAATTCTGTATGAAAATTCAATTTCCCTTAAGGTGGCGCCATTCCCCTTCTCTCCCCTATATATCAAATAAAATGATCTTCTTAAATAAAAATATATAGTTTAAAAAAATTACTAAATAGGAAAATACAAATATCACAAATTTAGTTATATAAGGACGGACCCCCAAAAAAACTTCCTATGAGAAAAATAGTTCAAAAATAGCAAAATAGCAGATATCACTTGTACACACGTTCCTTTAAGCTCTAATTAAGAATCCGAAATTTTGCTTCCATTTTTAATCGAAATTAAATTCTTTAAACAACAAAACAATTTAAAATAAATCATTTATTAAAGAATAAATTTTAATAAAAACCATAAATTCAAATACCACAGCTAAATCTTGGTTTAATTATCAATGCTAACCCTTCCTATTGCAAACTTTTTTTTGCAGATTAAGTAAAACGTAAACAAACGTTAATCCAATAAAACAATTCAATGCCAGTAAAAAATCAAACGATTCTATATAAACCAAGAATTATTGAGGTGGGTAATGCTATCTCTATATTTTCTTATTTGCTATTTATTTCTCTTGAGTATAAATTTGCATTACCTAAGCCGCAGAATCCTTTAGAAAACCCAAAACAATTTAGAACGTTTTATTGAAACTAAAAAAAATAATATATCAGTTTAGAGTTTTAGTGACAAAACCCTCATTCATTGAACTTTACATTTCTTAAGGAAAAATAATAACAATTTTTACATCTTTATTTTAAGTTGCAGGGGTTTTTTGTACTCTTCATTCAAAAATGCTAATTTGCTTTAAAAAATGCTTTTTGTAATGCTATGAATGAATTATTTTAGTGAAAGGTTATTTGTTGTCAAAAAACATTTTAAATGCATCTTCTATAGTAACATTCGAATAAACAATTTTAAAAGTCATTTTGTTTAACCCTGTTGCTCTTGTATTTAGAATCAAGAGATACTGAGAAGAAACACATACATTGTTAACAAATGTGGAATTTCAAGCATGAACATAAAGTTAATGAATTTTACAGCTAACTTAAGGTAGGCGAATACCCAAAATTCTAAAATTTTTACTATTACTTTAATCTTTTCCAAGTTTGGCATAGTGATTTCAGATATAATGAGCAATGCGTTTTAGGCAATTTTTTTTATTTGAATATAATTTGTTTATTTTAAACAGTGTTTTTCACCTAAAAAAAGGGGTTTACGCCAACAGTTCTAGTATAAAAAGTTTTACATTAATTTACCTGAAAATTTTTACAGATGCTATTTCAATATATATCTGTGCAATGAACCTCTAACATCTGGTGTAAATATATAAGTTTTTTTTTAAAAAATGTCCAAGTGTAAAATAATCGAAAAAAATCATTTTTGTGGCTAATTTATGACATTTTTCTTAATAACTTATTTTCTTGTAATTTGTAGGTAACTCTAGAGGCTCATTGCATGCATCAGTTCAAAACGAAGAATTTAACACATAATTAATGTTTATAGGATGAAAATTCAATGTGGTAGACTTGTTAGCGTAAACCTCTTTTTTTAGTAGAAAAACACCGTTTAAAATAAATGAATTATATTTGAATATTAAAAAATGCCTAAATAGCATTGTTCATTATATTTGAAATCACTATGCCAAAATTGGAAAGATTAAAGTAATGATAAAATTTTTAGAATTTGGGGGAATTTCAGGTATTCGCCTACCTTAATACCTTTCACTTTACCAACTACACTATAACAACGAAGGCAAATTTACAAAAAAATGAAACTATCAAAAATGTATGCGACGAACAAAGAAGAAATACTGGTGTCTTTTTATGAAGCATCTCTGAAACCTCATTTCTGTATATAATCTGTAAATTGATAGGAAAATTTATAAGAATTTCAAATAATAAGTGTGGAATTCAGTCTAGAATATTGAAAAAATACTAATTAAGAATTTAAACATTCTTTAGAGAAGGTATGTACGTTTGTACATTTTTTAATTTATAACCTTTCAAATTCCCTCAGATAGTAAGTTTCTAATTTAAATTTATGTAACAACAATGTGACGCATTCATTGTTAGCTTTAAAAAACAGGCTTCTACTCAAAAAGGTGAATGTTTGAGATAAAAATTATTTAAATTAACAAGTACGAAAATATATTTATTTTTAGTACGAAAATATGTTTAGTTTTCAGCATTAATTTTATATTTAAATCTATATTTTTAGCTAACTAAATAGTTTTAATTATTTTATATAATATCAAACATCAAAAATATTTTAGGTATATTTTGAATTATAAAAAACCACATAACACATGTTCTTGTAACTTACAACTTTATCTTCAGATACGTTTAATATTAAACTACCACAAACGCAAATGAAAACGTAAAAAGGTTAAAGTAAAAAACCAACTTTGATTGTTTAAAATGCCTTAAGGAATTTTCTGAAAGTAAGCTAATTAAAATTAAACAAAACCAAATTAATTGCTTACTACTCTTCCTTATGCGTATAAATAAACTTCTTCGAAATTACATTCGTTAACAAAAAATTTTAATTAAATGCTTGATTTCATTTGAAAAACGTGATGAATACGTTAACTTTAAAGCTTTGAAGTGAAATTTTTATTATTTATTTAATAAGATTGACTTTAATTCTAAAATTCCTATTTTTTGTCGTCAATTATTTATTTATGACTTCATTTTAAGAAGGTTAGCATTTAATCGATAATTGTTTTTTTGCTATTATATAATGTTTATCTCTTCTTATTAAAAATTTTACAGATATATTTCTAAGGGGAGATGCCTAGGAATAGATGTACCTAAGACCATATTTGTTCAAATTTCCATAAAATACAAAGGAAGGGCCAAAGTTTTATGTATATTAAACATAATTAACATAAAGTATTAGATCGGCAGATCACTTGACCTCAAATGCTAACGACGGGACGCGCATGGAGATCAAAATCCGAGGGGTATGGGGCCAGTCTTGTTACCCATTAAGGAGAAAAATTCTACAAAAAAATAACATTAAACTCTTAAATTACAAAAAAAATATTATAAAAATGCTGAAAAAGCGCTTCAAGTTATTTTAAATGTCACTAAAAGTATTCCAAACTGTAGCTAGTATTTTTATGATATATATTTTTTTTATTTTAGAATTAAATTGTATTTTTTCGTAATTCTTTTCTCCTTAAAGTGGTGGCAACATTGGCCCCATACCCTTCCAATTTCGGTCTCCATGCGCTTTTGCATATTTGGTTAGCATTGGAGGTCACGTGATCTGTCAATCTAATACTTTAACTATGATATATATGTACTTAACCAAATGAATTCCACTATTACCAGTTATTATACTCAAACTAAAAATATAGAGAAAATACCTTAAAATATTTGTAAATGACTTCACTTTCACATGCAATGACAAATGACAGTGAATGCGCCCTCTAGAAGGGGAGAGCATAGGCTTTATAGCCCGTTACCCCGCTTGCCAGAAGTGACACAGTCACAAGAGACACACAAATAAAGGACGACACAAACACATAGACAAATAATATTTATTGACGAAAACAAACATACATGCTTTACCGGGATTCGAGCCCGAACACAGAAGCTTCAAAGGCTAACTCCCTAACCGTTGTACTGCCGGATTAATTCACTCCCATGTAAACTCTAAAGAACTATTTTTTGTTTGGGTTACAATTAACGTTGACCAAGAGTTTCGTGAGAGACGGGTCTCAGACTTTCGAACTGCGATCAAGGGTAAAAAACCTTTAATTGCAAAACTCCCATTCTTCAAACTGTAATATAGGGTCCAGTCCGCTCATTGACGACTTCGTCTATATAAATTTATGACTGTCAAAATGTCAGTGTAAGTATTCAACTAGATTCTTCAAATATCTATTTTTGTTTATAGGATAAATATGACCAGTGAGTGAACAGGCCACAGTGAATGAACATTTGGTAATTATAATTAAAAAAATAAGGATTGAAAATCATTCCATTAGATGGATTGGCAACAAAGACTTCCTCCCATGTAGTAGGAAGATATCTGACGTATGGTTGGTCGTCCTAGTCATTATATCCTGGTGTTCATTCACTGGCGAACGCAGTGCCTTAAACGTTCATTCACTGGTTAGTCTACCCTACTGGATTACACTTTTAAAAAAAAAGTCAGATATATTACTGTTCGTGTAATTGTTCAGTAGTCCATCGTTTTCAGTTTCAACTGTTTAAAATTACCGGTCGCATTATATCGATCAGACATCAAAGTAACAACGTATAATAATTATGTTAATTCGTATACCCAATCGGAATTTTTAATTTTACATTTTATAGCATTCATTCTTATTACAAATGTATCTATTCTTAATCGACTTTAAAAGTATTATTACATTTTTGAAACTTTAATACAAAAAAAAAGCTCAACTTTCATAAATTGTCAAATATCTGTTAATTTATTTAAAGTGATATAGTTTTTTTTAACTGAGTGTATTTAAAAATAAATACTTATTTAGTATATACAGGGTGGTTATAAAACAACGCTCGCTATTCGGAGTGGTTTGCAGCATTAAAGAATAATCCAAATGCAAAAAACTTTGAGCCACTTACTAATCAAGAAGAGGGGGGGGAGAGAATGGAATCATAAAAAATACAGAATCCTAAAAAATAATCGTAAAAAAATAATCATTAAAACAAACTCGTCTTTTAACCAGAGTTCTAAATTACGAGGCGTCGTCAATTATGGCCAATTACGGCCAACACAGCTAGTTACCCCTCGTAATTTAGAACCCTGGTCAAGAGACGAGTTTCTTTTTTTCGAAAAAGAATGGAATCATAAAAAAGAAACTCGTCTCTTGACCAAGGTTCTAAATTACGAGGCGTAAACAATTATGGCAAAAAACGGCCTACACATCCAATTACGCCTCGTAATTTAGAACCCTGGCCAAGAGACAAGTTTGTTTTTAATGATTCCATTCTTTTTCCCCCTTCTTGATTGGTAAGTGCCTCAAAGTTTTCTGCATTTGGATTATTCTTTAATGCTTCAGACCACTCCGAATAGCGAGCGTTATTTTATAACCACCCTGTACAATCACAATATTCAACTGCAATTCCTGACTTACCGAAACACATCAGATACAAGAATAATCCTGACATCTCTACTCTAATAATAATATGCTAAGCTCAAGTCACCTCTTTGCTGTTCTTTGCCATTTTGAAGCTACCTTACATTCGCGGACTGTTTTTTTTTTTTTTTGCACAGAGCAGAAATAAAAGACAATAACATAACTTTAATTCTCTCTCGTTCTATGTTTATGGAAAACTAGCAGTATGGTCCCGCCTTACTGGGAACCCGTTAACTTCGCATTGCTTCCTTTTAGAGACATGCTTACTTGTGAAAATACCCTCAAAATCAAAACAAAATTAAATTCGTGTTGGCGCATCCGCACTTAAAAAAGCAAACACTAATAGAGGATGAAGCAGCCTTAGGGCGAGAGCATATCTCAACCAAACTCAATCAATCAAACTAATAGAGGATGGCGTCAAGCCCCCGTTTCGGCCCGGTCCATGTATTTTCAAGCCCTGTTATGGTCCCGCAATCCCACGCTTATGACGGTTTTTTTAACTAATTATATTAATTAAAAATCACTATCAAATATGAAAAAACTAAGCCTCAGGTGCACAAGTAGATATTAAAAGGAATATTAAAAATTTCGAATTTTTTAGATTAGTCTAAATAGGTCTTTTGCGATCCACAGACAAACAGACAGACTCTTTCTTTTATTATAGAAGTACATTTATCGGAATGAATAGGGACCGATCACAATTTAAGGGGTCTAAGGAGTCTTAAAAATGTGCAAAGAAGGCACTACAAAACATAGTTTGATCTTTCATGTCATTTTTGAACTACTCAATGTTTAAGTATAATTTTTTAATATGTAATTCTACAACATTTATTTATTATAAAACAAGTTTTAAAAGTTATGAAACTTTAGCCAAAGCTAAAATAAATGATATTAAACATGAAGCTATTTGAACACATTGTGATTAGGCTTGCGCGGCAAATTGTGAGGTCAAAATTGAAAAACTGACCAAGAAAATGATTTTATATTGTACAAATATGTACAAACAAAGACTTATACCTAAATTCTCTGCTCAATTTTAATTAGAAATTATTTAAAAAAGAATTTAAAATCAAAATTTTTAAATTTTTATTAATTTTTTTAGAAAAAAGTTCTTAAAATAATTTCTAATTAAAATTGAGCAGAGAATTTAGGTAAAAGTCTTTGTTTGTACATATTTGTACAATATAAAATCATTTTCTTAGTCAGTTTTTCAATTTTGACCTCACAATTTGCCGCGCAAGCCTAATCACAATGTGTTCAAATAGCTTCATGTTTAATATCATTTATTTTAGCTTTGGCTAAAGTTTCATAAATTTTAAAACTTGTTTTATAATAAATAAATCTTGTAGAATTACATATAAAAAAATTATACTTATACATTGAGTAGTTAAAAAATGACATGAAAGATCAAACTACGCTTTGTAGTATCCTCTTTGCACATTTTTAAGACTCCTTAGACCCCTTAAATCAAATTGAAAATCCAAATTTCGGATAGGGGTGCTTTTCAAATTAGTGTAAATTTAAATTAGTTGGTTGGTTGGTAGACATATATTTTCTGGCTTGTGTGCTTGGTCAGAGACCTGCTTATAAACCTCCTTTAAAACACATCTACATATGTGGCAGCATTGTGACGTACCGTTGGACTACTGCGGCACTGTGATATTGTGACGTTGAACATCCGGGCAATTGTTAACTTGTATATAATCAAAGTGCACTGTAAATATTTTGGAGCTATATTGTTTTGATTTTGTTATGTTTAGTTTCATTAAAGTTGTTGTTATTACGAAATGATTGTTCTTTTGCCTGATCCCTACACGACCTTTAGCTCCCAAATCTGGTGACCTCGGACTTTGGGATATGACGGCTTCAGTCATTTTCGTTAATTTTAACTTTTATTTAAAATTCTAAATTCAAAATTAGTTTATTTTCTTTAACAGTTAATCACTTAATGGTTGGTAAGTAACTTTTCTTTGGTCTGCTGCTTTGTGTACTTTCAAATACTGTCTTGTTTTTGGTACTAGCTGTAAGTGTATTTTACTTGTATTTTACATTAGTGTTATTGTAATTATAATTCAAAATGTCAACCAGTAAAGATGTTATCGAACCTTTAGAGACGGCTAGTGAAACTAGTGATATTCATAAAATTTCTGCTCGTTTGCCTTCATTTTGGCCGGAATCTCCTGAACTGTACTTCGCCAGTATTGAGGCAAGTTTCCAATTGAGCGGAATTGTTTCTGAGTCTACAAAGTTTCTATCCCTTATTGCAGCTCTTGACCAACAAACCATGTTGGTCGTAGCGGATTTGATCCGTTCACCGGATCCGAAAATACCGTACACGGTTGTTCGGGATAGGTTGATCAAAGAGTATACTGTCTCTGAGGTTCGGCGCATTCAAACTGTACTCAAAGACTTGTGTTTGGGAGACCTTAAACCTTCTGCCTTTTTGCGTCGAATGCGTGAGCAAGCCGGGTCAGGTTTTTCGGAAAGTGGTTTAAAATCTATTTGGCTCTCTCATATGCCCAGCTCTGTCCAGTCTATTTTAAGTACGCTGGATGACAAGGATTTAGCTGGCTTGGCTACAGTAGCCGATAAAATATTTGATGTAACCAACTTCGAAAAGAGTCAATTTTGCGACTCGATTCAAACTGGCTTGCAAACTAGCACACCAGCTTCCAAACTGGCTCAACTGAACCCAATATTTTGGCCTTGCAGTCCCAAGTTGATGGACTAGCAGCAGAAGTTCAGTCTCTCCACAGTAAAATTGACATGTTGCTAAAAAACCAAAAATTTCGTGGTCGTTCTCGCGGCCGTTCAATTTCACGCAATGCGGCAGAAGGCACTCCGTCAAAGGAATTTGGTCTTTGTTGGTATCATAAAAATTTTGCCGATAAAGCTAAAAGGTGCATTCAACCTTGTTCTTATGCTCCAAAAAACTAGGTAGCCCTTGTTCGGAGTTGGTAACCCCGGCTGAAAGTGGGAACCTTAGTCACCGATTGTTTATGTCTGATCGTAGTACTAGATTACGTTTTTTAATTGATAGTGGTTCTGATGTAAGCTTACTACCAAGGACTTTTAAAGGTAGTCGCACACCTACAAGGTATACTTTAAATGCTGCTAATGGTACATGTATAAAAACATACGGTTCAAAGTTGCTTGTTGTCGATGTTGGGCTCAGAAGGAGGTTTGCCTTTACATTTATCATAGCTGATGTTTCCAAACCTATTATTGGTGCTGATTTCCTACACAAATTTGGTTTATTAGTGGACGTTCGCAATAAGCGATTAATGGATCCTACAACTTCTTGTAAAAGTGTAGGTCAAATCTTACCCACTTTATCACCTAGCGTAAAAACTGTAATTAGCACCGTTGGTAGGTTTCACGAACTACTTAGCGAGTTTTCTGATATTACAAAGGTCCAATCTCAGCCTCTTAAGATTAAGCACGATACAGTGCATCATATTCAGACTGAAGAACCTCCCGTTTGCTCAAAAGCTAGAAGGTTGCATCCAGCTAAACTCAAAGCAGCTAAAGATGAGTTTGCTTTTATGCTCGAGCACGATCTGTAGACCTTCCAAAAGTCCTTGGGCCAGCCCTTTGCACATGGTCCCAAAAAACAACTCTGATTGGAGACCGGCGGTTGACTATCGCATTTTGAACTCTAAAACTCGTCCTGATAAGTACCCATTGCCTAATCTTCAGGATTTTACTCAAGGTTTGGCAGGCAATAAAATCTTCAGTAAAATTGACTTAGTCCGTGCTTTTAACCAAATCCCTGTCTTCGAGCCTGACATCGAGAAAACTGCTGTCATTACACCTTTTGGTCTTTTTGAGTTTGTATTTATGCCTTATGGATTATGTAATGCGCCGCAGACCTTCCAAAGGTTTATCAACGAGGTCCTTTTTGGCCTTGATTTTTGCTTTGCTTATCTTGACGATGTTCTCATTGCAAGCAAGGACGAGGTTGAGCATGTTAAACATTTAAGATTAATTTTTGAAAGATTACTTAAATATGGTCTTACTATTAATGTCAATAAGTGTACTTTTGGAGTAAGTGAAGTGTCCTTTCTTGGCCACTTGGTGGATGATTTTGGATGTAAACCTCTTCCCGATAAAACAGAGGTGATCACAAATTACCCTAAGCCTAAAACCATAAAGGATTTACAAAGATTCCTTGGTTGTAACAATTTTTATAGGCGGTTTGTTCCACATGCAGCTGACTTGCATGCTCCATTAAATCATCTACTTCGTGGTCGCAAGAAAAATGACAAAAGCCTAATTGAATGGACACCACTTTTAGACGAGACTTTTGAAAAATGTAAACTTTCAGTTGTAAATGCTACACAATTAGCCCATCCTGAGCCAGATTGCGATCTTGCTTTGTTTACAGATGCAAGTGATTTTGCAGTGGCTGGGGCTTTACATAAAGTAACGCCAAAAGGTTTTGTTCCTTTATCATTTTTTTTCTAAGAAATTGAATAATGCGCAAACTAAATACTCCGTATTTGATAAAGAACTTGCTGCTATTTATTTGTCAATTGTTAATTTTAGATACATGTTAGAAGGTCGTATTTTTCATGTGGTTACTGATCACAAACCTTTGACTTACGCCTTTGCACAAAATTCTGAGAAGTATTCTCCGAGACGTTTACGTCAATTAGAATTCATTTCACAATTCACTACTGACGTACGATATATTGAAGGGTCTCAGAATTTTGTTGCGGACGCTTTGTCAAGAATTGAATCAATTGAAATGCCCATAATATTTGATTTTTCTGATCTTGTAGAAAAGCAGCAGACCGACGATGAGTTACGTGAACTTTTGGATGACCCTTCTAAATCCAGCCTTTGCCTTAAACATGTTAATTTACCTGGGATTACAGGGGCTGTGTGTTGTGATGTGTCTGGCGATAAAGTACGTATCTTTATACCTAAAGCACTCAGGCGCAAGGTATTCGAATCTGTCCATAACTTGGCACATGTCGGCACTCGTGCAACCATCAAGCAGGTAACGGCAAAGTATGTTTGGCCGTCTGTAAGGAAGGACTTAACTGAGTTTTGCCGCTCATGCCTATCCTGTCAAAAGGTTAAAGTGCATAGGCATACGACCTCTCCTCTTGGTTCTATCCATGTGCCTAATGCTAGGTTTCAACATATCCACTTGGATCTTATAGGTCCCTTGCCTTTGGCCAGAACGTTCAAATATTGCTTGACCGTAATTGACCGTTATACTCGCTGGATTGAAGTGGTCCCACTTGCTGATATGTCCACCGAAACGGTTTGTTGGGCTTTAATTTTTAACTGGATAGCCCGTTTTGGAACCCCTTCGCAAATTACTTTTGATCAAGGAGGTCAATTTAGATCATTTACCTATCTAAATTTCTTAAAGTGTTTTGGAATAGAGGGGTTACGGACAGCAGCTTATAATCCAAAAGCCAACGGTTTCATTGAACGCACGCACAGGACCATAAAAGCGTCCTTAATGTGCTATACGGATTCTACTTGGATTGATGCTTTGCCACTGGTGCTTTTGGGATTAAGAACTGCCATTCGGGAAGACTTTGGCCATACTTCAGCAGAATTAGTTTATGGACAAACTTTAAGGTTGCCTGGCGAATATTTCACTAGCCATAAGCATGATATTTCACAACCCGAGTTTGTTTCTAAGTTGCAGAAAGCTTTTGCCGAAGTGCGCCCTGTCCCCTCAAAGAGGCATAGTTCACGTTCAATTTATGTCCCTAAAGATCTTGATTCATGTACTCATGTTTTTGTTAGAACAGATGCTGTACGTAGAAGCCTACAACCTCCATATGAAGGACCATTCCGCGTTATTAAACGGCGCCCAAAGGTTTACTACGTGGAGGTAAAGGGATCTAAGAAATGGATTTCCCTTGATCGTCTAAAGCCAGCATTCTTGCCCACAGATAGGTCCCAGCAGGATGCCGAAGACCCTAGCCCTAGTCCATCTCCAAGTCCACCGCCACCTGCTTATGTGACGAAAAGAGGCAGAACAGTTCGTTTCCGGTTTCCACCCGAAAACTCCGGGGGGAGTACTGTGGCAGCACCGTGACGGCATTGTGACGTACCGTTGGACTACTGCGGCACTGTGATATTGTGACGTTGAACATCCGGGCAATTGTTAACTTGTATATAATCAAAGTGCACTGTAAATATTTTGGAGCTATATTGTTTTGATTTTGTTATGTTTAGTTTCATTAAAGTTGTTGTTATTACGAAATGATTGTTCTTTTGCCTGATCCCTACACGACCTTTAGCTCCCAAACATACACTTTAAACACATCGACATTAATATATTAGAGTTATACTATTTCCTGACATTATACCACATCCTTCACACTTAAGAGTTTTAAAAGTATCCAATGGAAATGGAGATGCTAATTTAAAAAAAAAAAAAACGCTGTGTATTACAACTTTTCCAAAGGGGCTGGGGAGCCCAGTCGGTTAAGCACTCGCTTAGCATGCGGAAGGTCCCAGGTTCGGGTCCGGGCATCGCCAAAATAGCTGCCGACCTATAAACGGTCCGTGCAGCCAAAAATGCCCGACGAATAATACCCCGTGTAAGGGAGTGCACGTTAAATATCCTTCAAAGTCATAACGCTGCGTACGATGTCGCCCTTAACGGTTGCGTTGGGTGCCTATTCAGGTGTGGCTCGTCACCTGACTGTGGTTCTAAAATACGACGCCCGTCGCCAATAGCCTTCGTGTAGCTCTAGTGCGACGATAATTCAAACCAAACCAAACAACTTTTCCAATGTCCTATCTTGTGTTGGCTGTCACTGTTTGTTTGTTTTTTTATCTCACGTTTTAACGCTATTCCATATTAATTTTTTATTAGTGTTTCGTCAAAAGAATCAACAAAACTAAAATACCAGTGGTTTTGGCTTGCTTTGAATTATCGTCGCACTAGAGCTACACGAGGGCTATTGGCGACGGACGTCGTATTTTAGAACCACAGTTATTTGACGAGCCAACACCTGAATAGGCACCCAACGCAACCGTTAAAGGCGACATCGTACGCAGCGTTAGGACTTTGAAGGATATTTAACGTGCACTCCCTTACACGGGGTTTTATTCGTCGGACATTTTTGGCTGCACGGGCCGTTTATAGGTCGTTAGCGATTTTGGCGATGCCCGGACCCGAACCTAGGACCTTCCGCATGCTAAGCGAGTGCTTAACCGACTGGGCTCCCCAGCCCGCCAATACCAGTGGCATTTTATTGAATAAACGATCATTGTTGTTGAATAATAACGAATTATACGATCAAGCTTTGATGTTGTAAACTCAAAATCCCAATGTCAAAATTTTATCGGATTGACATCGGAATAAAATCAAGTGACAAATTGTACTGGTAAGATAATTTACTCTGATATGACGAACAATCAAGTTGACTGAAGTGTGAAGTTGTTTTTTTCACTGCATGTAAAATACTTAAACTATCAACTAAAGATTTATTTTTATTTCATATCTTTAGAACTATATTTTGGTAAAAAAAAATGAATATAATTAATTCATACATACTTCAAATTTTGAAATTTAGTAAAATTATAAAATTTATACATTTTTAAGAATTATATGTGTTTCTAGAAAACCTGATTGTCAGGTATTGGGTTTATATGTACGTCTGTATCCCTTAGCGAGTTAAGAGGGATTGTCAGTCCTAATACATTAGTTTTAGAATTACAACTTCAGCAGAAGTATTGCTTGGCCATATTAGCCCTTTTTCCCAAGAAAAGCAATTCTTTTGCAAAAAAAGTGATTTCAAAACGAATGCATTGGCCTTATGGGACGGACAGTCCTTCTTAAAGAACGAATTTCAACAACCGGAACACAAGAAAAATGACTTGTTCCCTGAAAACAACGTTCAAGTCCCATATCGCAGTCGCCTTTTCAATAAAGCGACAAAAATCCTGCCTTTGTTTACAATCCTGAAACATCCGCTTTATTTGCCCACTTTTATCCTGCTTTCACAGGGGAATCGAAGCACGAAATGGAATTTGGGCTCGATTTGGCCTTATTTGTGTTATTTTTTTATGCAGCTAGAAGTGTCAGGAACTTTGAGATATTGCTTTTTGGGTTTATGTGTGAGTGTAGTATACGCATACATCAAGAGAGTATACGGTATTGGTAGCCGCCCCGGTGGCTCAATTGTTACAATGCTGGCCTTTGGAGCTGCCGGGGTCGGGTTCGAATCCCGGTCAGGCATGGATGCTTGTGACCGTCAATAAATGTTGTTATTTGTCTATGTGTTTGTGTCGTCTTTCTTTGTATGTCTCTTGTGACTGTCTCTTCTGGCGAGCTGGGTAATGGGCTATAAAGCCTACACTCTCCCTTCTAGAGGGCGCAATCACTGTCATTTGTCATACGGTATTGGTAAACGTGTTTTTTTGTACTGATCGATACACTGATTCAATGTTCGATAATATTTGGTTGGGGATAATTGGAAACTTCCAATATTAACGTCGATGATTTTTATATTTGCAAACATTGAATCCGTGAGTTTAAACAATTTCTAAATTCATTAAAGAAAAAAAAATTCCAAATTCCTCCATATTTTTTAACTTTTTTTAAAACTTTTTTCTTTGTCATGATTGATGATTTATGTTTTTTAAAATACCGTATCGGCATAAAAATGGCTCTGAAAATTTTAAAATTTAATTTGGCCTATACATTGTTCCTGCATTCAAAGTATTTTTTTTACAAATCGGTAAGTCTTAGGAAAAGGTGACACTCCATTATAGAAACTAATGAATTCAATATCTTTCATATCCATTTTCTTATCTCCAAAATTAAAAAAAATAAACATTCTAAAAAATTATCCATTCAATTTAGATTTATGATACGTATACCTCAAAAAAGTAATCAATCATAAACACCTCAAGGCGGGATCTTTTTATTTTATCTTAACATCATTTCCCACAAAAGAGAGTAATTTCAAATCCGCTTAATAATAGACCCTTATAACATGAAAAGATTATGAATTTTTTAAGTAAAATTGTGGTTACAAAATAACCATCGTAATAACCACGCAGTGTTGGAAAAATGTGTGTTGTTAAAGCTATTTTAAGGACATTGAAAAATTCCGCATTTTAATGTCTTCTTTAGAGAAATGTGATTAATTTTATGTAATAAAGAATTTAGTTTTTATTTAATTTTAAATTTAGCACGGCAAACCCCCATATCTGACGATGAGAAAGATTTTGTTTCGAATCGTTAAATGTAACGAACTTTAAATAAGTTTATTTACCGAGTAGGTTTTGGTAAACAGAAAATGAATTCTACGAAATATTCAATAATAAACGAGTAAAAGTAGCGGGTAAAGTTTTAAAAATTTAACAAAAGTATCATTTGGTTTTTAACCGGATAGAATTTCACATTTTTGTACTTTTAAATTTTCATGAAATTAAAATTTGTTTGGAAGTGTCAATTATTATCTAAAGTGTGCCGCCCCGGTGGCTCAATCATTAGCACGCTGGCCTTTGGAACTGCTGGGGTCGGGTTCGAATCCCGGTCAAGCATGGATGTTTGTGACCGTCAATAAATATTATTATTTGTCTATGTGTTTGTGCTGTCCTTTCTTTGTGTGTCTCTTGTGACTGTCTCTTCTGGCGAGCTGGGTAATGGGCTATAAAGCCTTCACTCTCCCTTCTAGTAGGCGCAATCACTGTCATTTGTCATACGGTATAATGTTTTTGTCATATGGCAAACGTGTTTTTTTTTGTACTGATCGATATACAGATTCAATGTTCGATAATATTTGGTGGGTGATAATTGGAAACTTCCAATATTAACGTCTATGCTTTTTATATTTGCAAACATTGAATCCGTGAGTTTAGAAAACACTTAGAAAGAAAACACTAAGAAAATAAACGTCCAAATTCCTCCAAATTTTTAACTTTTTTCAAAACTTTTTTTTTCTTTGTCATGATGGATGATTTATGTTTTTTTTATACTGTATCGGCATAAAAATGGCTCTGAAAATTTTAAAATTTAATTCGGACTGTACACTTTTTTGCAATCAAAGTATTTTTTACAAACCGGTAAGTCTTAGGAAAAGGTGACACTCCATTATAGAAACTAATGAATTCAATGTCTTTCAAATCCATTTTCTTATCTCCAAAATTAAAAAATAAACATTCTAAAAAATTATCTATTCAATTTAGATTTATGATACGTATACCTCAACAAAGTAATTAATCATAAACACCTCAAGGCGGAATCTTTTTAATTTATCTTAACATCATTTCCCACAAAAAAGAGTAATTTCAAATCCGCTTAACAATAGACCCTTATAACATGAAAAGATTATGAGTTTTTTAAGTAAAATTGTGGTTACAAAATAACCATCGTAATAACCACACATTGTTGGAAAAAATTGTGTAGTTAAAGTTCTTTGAAGGACATTGAAAAGTTCCGTATTTTAATGTCTTCTTTAGATAAATTTGATTAATTTTATGTAATAAAGAATTTAGTTTTTTATACATTTTAAATTTAACACGGCAAACCGTTACATCTGACAATGAGATTGATTTTGTTTTAAATCGTTAAATGTAACGAACTTTAAATAAGTTTATTTACCGAGTAGGTTTTGGTAAACAGAAAATAATTTCTACGAAATATTCAATAATAAACGAGTAAAAGTACTGAGTAAAGTTTTAAAAATTAAACAAAAGTATCGTTTAATTTTTAAACTGATAGAATTTTACATAGTTATACTTGTAAATTTTCATGAAATTAAAAATTCGTTTGGTAGTGTCAGTTTTATTATATTATCTAAAATGTTGCCTCAATAATATGCCCTGAATCGCTTGAAATTTCAGTTAAAATTTTTAATAAAGCTAATCAATTAAACTCCATGAAATTCTAACGTTTTTTAATATTTAAATTTTTATTGAAAAATTTATACTGCATTTTAACAAAATAAATTATCAAAATAAATAAACCAAACAGAAAAGCCGAAAATCCTTTCAAATTCTCATTAGAAAATAGTTTTTCATCGATTCATATAAAATATTTCTAAAAAATGTTTTTTTATTCATCACATTAAACATGATAATTAGTTTTAAAAAGTATGTTTTTAATTATTCAAACTTTTATTTTACATAATTTTGAATCATGTTTTACAGTAGCACTAGTTAAAGTGATATACTATATCTAATAATTTATTTATGTTGTTAAGCTGTCTATATATTTTTCTATAAAAGCCATAAATTTTATGTTGCTTTTTTTTGCTTCAAACAAATTTTTGAATACGTTAGCTTTATTCCTCATTTACAAGAAAATATTTAATGACGATTGAATGTGTTTTAATTCAGTTCTATCTAGCTACTATATGATCTTGAAACAAATGCAGTTATAAGTAAGGCATAAATAAATATATTAATAATGATACAATGATCATAAATTCAACGTACTTTTTTCATTTTCAGTTAATGAAATAAACTGGAAACATTGAACTATTTTTCAACAAAAACACATCAAAATAAAAAAAATTGATTTTATTTGCAAAAAAAAGATATTAAAAACCCATTTTTCTAAAAAAAAATAATTCTTTGTTAAATTATTGTCCTAAATGTGTTTTATTCTGATAACATCTATTTAAATCTCTTTTTAATGACATTTCTTTTGCTTGTTTTCCCTGCATTGTCACGCCTTATAACAATGAGTTAATTACCAAATCAATATTTTTAATGTAGATCCGTACTAAGGCACATGATTTAGTGATAATAGGCAGGTAGTACAGAGAGATGCATTTAATAATTTTTCCTATCCTTATGTTTTCTCTCTTTTATGAGTGAAAATAAAAATATAATTGAACACACAAAAGTCTCAGTAATTTAAATCAGTAATCGTGCATAACAAAGTAACTCATTTTAAAAAACACCCAACAAAAAACGTACTTAAAATTGAGTTTTTTATTAAAGTTTCGTAAAAAAAAAACAGGTGCTCAAACGTTACGTTTAAACACTATTAAGTAGGGTAGGTACATATATATTCCGGCTTGTATAAGCCTTCGTCAATTAATCCTTTCAGTCCCAGTGATGCCATTTGGCATCAAGTTTCTGATCAAATTTTTTTTAAAATATAATAGGTCTAAATATTTATTGGGATTAATAAAACTTATTGTTTAAGAAAAAAAGTTTGAAGAATCAAATGATGTGCTTTGTGATATCATAAATGGCCATAGAAGATCAGAAAAAAATTCTAAAATGATGATTGCAAATTGTCATTGGGACTGAAAGGGTTATGACAGACACAGAAAGTAATTTTACTGTCACAGAGAAAGGAAAGTACACCCAAGGCGAAGGCGGGAATCGAAACAGCACCCGTTACAGCGCGCAGACTTCTAGCGTAATGGTCCAAACCACTCGGCCATCCGGGCACCACACTATTAATTACAGTTTACAATAAGTACAGTAAAGTACAGTTTTTGCGTTGTTTCATCCTGTATTACACCTACATTTTAACGTGAAAACAACAAAAAAAACTATATCGAGTGTTAGATATTTGAAGTTGTTTTAGATGTTGTAACCATCCTGTTTTCATTTTATTTTTCTGCTATTTCATTGGTTTTTGTGATTTTTACTCTCAAAATGAGCGTTTTTTCAAATAGATAAGAACCGTTTGTGTAAATTTTAATTTGTTTTTGATCATTTCAGAAACCAGACAATTGATTTGTACTTAGGGGATGCGGTACCCATATATTGTTAAAAATATCGATTTTGATTTTTTTACTTTTTATTATTCACAATATCTTTCAGAACATTTACTGAAAGCTTCATAATGATATCTTCTGTAGAGAGAAAGTAATTAATATTTTTCTGGAGTCATTCCTTGAAGTTTTAACCGTTTTTCGCTTGCTTTCAACCTGTTTTCTCTGTTTCGCGTTTTTTCAATTATTGTGTTCAATAAATCCCTAAGGCTTTTGTGCTAAAGTTAGAATTTTTATATTTTTAACGTGTGTTCTTATATGAGTGGTACACAAAATTGTGCATGTAATAAGGTCTACTATGTATAGATTACTAAAAAAAAAGTTGAAGTCAATTATTCTCTTTTTCTTAGCTTTTTTGAGATTTTCACTATAAATGCATGTTACTTTTTTAAACTGTAGCTCACATTTTAAAATCCATGAACAGTCCTCGAACAAATAGTGTTGAAAACAAACTATAAAAGTTTGGTGGATTTGGTCTGAAAGTTGAAAGAGAAGTAGCGTTTTAAAAGAGTTTGAAATGTTACATTTAAAAAAAGCCGCCTCGATGGCTGAATGGTTAGTGTACTAGCCTTTGGAGCTGCTGAGGTCGGGTTCGAATCCCGGTCAGGCATGGATGTTTGTGACAGTCAATAAATATTGTTATTTGTCTATGTGTTATTCATTTCTTTGTGACTGTAAAAATTTCTTTCTGTGTCTGTCCCACTTGACGAAGGCTTATAAGCGGTTCTCTGAACAAGCACACAAGCTGGAATATATATGTATCATACAGGGTGTTCCATAATTGACCGGAATAGTATAGGACGCAATTCCTAAATATTTACCCGGCCCCCGCCAATGAAAAACGGCTAACTAATTGGCCGCCCTTTCGGTCGTGCATGAAATCTTGCACTGGAGCTACACAAGAATGTAGTACTTTTAGTTTGGTTTGTTTGAATTTACATCTGATAAAAATTACAGGTTCAACTAGTTTTCAAAAAAAAAAAAATTAGGATGCTGTTCATTTTGATAGGTTGTTGCATTATTGTTAAAAAAAACTTGATGTTGACCATCAGTTTAAACATAACAATTATTGTATTTTTCATATTTATGCTGGGTAGGTATGTACATATATATTCCGGCTTGTGTGCATGATCAGAGACCCGCTTATTGGTTGGTTGGTTGGTGGACATATATTTTCAGGCTTGTGTGCTTGGTCGCAAGGACCCGCTTATAAACCATCGTCAAGTAGGACAGCACAAGACACACACAAACACTTATGACAGATGTTGCCATCTGTCGCCACCTCCGCAATTTAGACATGTCCCTGAAGGGTAGGGAAATTTTCTCCATTGACCTGTACCCATGGTGAACTGCGCAATGACCGCCCACAGGACTTTCGGACCCAACAGATTTTACGAGCACGTACTCCGCATATACTCGACAAACACAAACATCCATGCCTGAACGGGATTCGAACCCGGACCCAGCAGCTCCAGAGGCACCCGCTTATAAGATTTCGTCAAGTAAGACAACCACAGAAGGACTTATTACTGACAGAGAAAGGAAGTACACCCAGGGCGAAGGCGGGAATCGCACCCGTTACAGCGCGCAGACTGCTAGCGTAATTGTCTGCGATCCAAACCATTACAACATCCGGGCACCTGCTTATTTATATTAATAAAAGGAAAAAAATAGTAAACAGCACAAAGAAGGAGGGTTTGTATGGCTTAACGGTGCATGTATGTGTAGTGGTTCTGCTATTGTTTTTTATGGGTCGATCCTAAAAAAGAATCGACCCTTCAAAAATTTGTTCATGTGTTTGCAAATAAAGTTGAAAACAAACGAAAATATAGGGTGGGTGAAATTATGTGTTTACTCATACTACGATATTTTCTACATATCCGCCATTAGCAGCAATAACGTGACGCAGTCTTAGAGCAAAATTACCGGCCGCCTGTTTGAAAATTTCTGGTGGGATGGCGTCACATGCAGCAGAGATGTATTGCTTTAGTTCCTCAATTGTTTCGGGATTGCGACGGAACACTTGATCTTTTAAATATCCCCACAGAAAGAAATCACAGGGGGTCAAGTCTGGTGAAAGAGGAGGCCAATCCATACCACTTCCTGTATGTGTGGGATAGTCCAATGCAATCACACGGTTATTGAAATGTTCGCTCAAGAAATTAAACACGTCGGCCGTGCGATGGGGTCGGGCACCGTCTTGCATGAACCACGAAGTGCTTTCAGCGTCATCTAAGGCATTTTGAATCGCCACAAATTCACGAAGAATCTCTAGGTAGCGGAGGGCAGTAATAGTTCCGGTTCTGAAAAAGGGGCCAATGAGTCCTTTGGACGAAATGGCGGCCCAAACCATTACTTTTGGTGGATGCAGAGATGATGGAACTGCAACATGGGGGTTTTCTGTTCCCCATATGCGCCAGTTCTGTTTATTAACGTAGCCATCCAGCTGAAAGTAGGCTTCATCCGAAAACCAAATGTTGTCTACATTTATATCACCAACATCAATCATTTGCACCATATCGTTAGCGAATGTCTCCCGTGAATTAATTGAAGCAGCGGTGAGAGGTTGCCGAGTTTGAATTCTGTATGGAAACATGTGCAAGCCCTGCCGCATGAGACGATACGTCGACGTTGGCTTGATTTGAACCGTAGTTGCAACACGGCGGACGGATATACAAGGCTGCTTTCGTATTACTGTTTCCACCAGCTGAGCATTAGCAGTGGTTGTTTGCGAAAATCTTCTCCCGACAAATCCAGCTCTCTCATCATTCACGTTCCCAGTTCGTTGAAATTTTTCAAACAGCATCCTTATTGTGTCGAATTTTGGTCCTTTGGTAACATTAAACTTCTTTTTGAAACTCCGTTTTGTTGCATTAACATTGTGTTCTAGGCGGTGAAATTCCAACACCAAAAAAATCCTCTCCTCTAAAGAATAAACCATATCTTCACAGCAAGCTGGAGATTAATGAAAAGCACACGCTTTCAGCAGAAAGGCGATTTAAATATTCCCCGACTCCTCGCGACACTTTTCCCATCAGCCAATCAGGTGAATCTGGTGACTGTTCGCTACACTGACGTCATGGTTCTGTTTTGTTGAAGCCAAATGTTCATGTCATATTGAGCCAAGTTGCCAAGCTGTAGTTTATTTATTTTACAAGCACGACATTTTGATTTTCAATCAGAAGTATAATTAGTATTTGACAAAAA
Source organism: Hylyphantes graminicola (assembly GCA_023701765.1). NCBI lineage: Eukaryota > Metazoa > Arthropoda > Arachnida > Araneae > Linyphiidae > Hylyphantes > Hylyphantes graminicola. The sequence continues at coordinate 53,482,331 of CM043120.1, read as the reverse complement.
GTGGAAATAGAAATATTTTTTTGACATTTGTTCTTATTTTTTCGATAAAAAATGTGGAAAAGTCGTTTTTTTACAAAAAATTGTTACTTAGAGCCCATTTTCCACACAAGATTTATTTATATATCTTAGACAAAAATCATTTAGCACAGCTTTTAGTTCAATTTTAAGTGTTATAAATAAGCAATTTTTATGGATTTTCTTTCTTAAATTCAATTTATATACATAAAAGGCAAAGTCCTAACTCACTGATTGACTCACTCAACGCCTAGCCAAAATTACTGAAGGTACAGCTACCAAATTTTATTAAAATATTCTTTTTATGTCGTAGGTGTCACTTGAATAGCGATTATAATTTACCGATGGAGTACTGGCCAGTGGGGAAGGGATCAATTGGTATAAAATAATTGTTTACATAAAAAAAATATCCGTTATTAAGGGTACACCCGTGCAACGCCGGGTTTATAAAGCTAGTACTTTTATATATCATTTGCAATAAGTAAAGTAGATGGGTAAAATTGCCTCTTTTGTTCTAAATGTGAAAGCTAAACTTCATATCACCCTTTAATTTAATTTTGAAAAAAAAATTGGGTAGTACCCTTTACAGCGCGCGGACTGCTAGCGATATGGCCTGCGATCCAAACCCCTCGGCCATCGATCCCCACATGACACCCTAAATTGTCTCCGTGTTGGTAGATGGTGCGATTGGTAGGTTCAGTCTCTACCCTACTATGGAACTAATTGGTCCCAACACATGCACATTTCGACAAACTGTACACTTCTATCGCAAAACGTTTAGCTCCTTCCAATTTTCAAACATCCAGCTCGAATTTGAAACACACCAAATTATTTAAATCGAAATCCAAACACAAAAATTCCATTTTCGTAGTTATTAATCATTTTTAGCTGTTTTAGGAACTGTGATGTAACAGAATCTGCAAATTGTAAAATTACTAGGCAATATGTCGATTCAACCAAACCGAACTCAAAACAAATGCATCCCTTCGTCAACACATTCTCGTGCTGCCCTAGTTCAAGTATGCAACCACGACCAAAACCCGTGATCAATTGGCTTTTTACTATTTTTCGGAGGGGCCGGCTCAATATTTCGGAATTGCATCAATTCCTATTCCGGTCAATTATGAAACACCCTGTAATATACCATATTTAAAAAAATCCTTGTTAATATTTTTTATTGCTGTAAAATGTTTATTTAACGTAATAACTTTATAAAAACACAATAATTTACAAGTTTACGTTATTACTTCTAAAAATAAGGTTTTGGGTACCGTATCCTCTTAACTGATTTTTGAACTAAACCATCAAATATTCTCAAACATTTATCCACAAATAAAAACTAATATAATTGAATTTAAAACTTAACTTCACCCAAATTTTGCATGCGAATCAACAATTTCTCGTTTCTCATGCGACTCCGCTTCGCAGGTTTTAATTACCAAACATTCCAATTAGCTTTTTTGCGAACTAATTACATAAGCCGGTTTTAATTAAGATAATACAGTAGAGCATTTATCTGAATTTGCAGTTATTATAAAGACAAGAGATTAGTTCGCGCGTTGGATTCTACTGTTTTTCTTTCGTTAGTTACTTTAATTAGTACATATCTTTGCTGCTGTTTGTATTATAGGTGATAGTAGTTTTTTTTATTGTTAAGTACATAACTTTTTTTTCACAATTTTTAAGAAACTAGATTTTTTTCAATTGGGTATTTTTTTTGTTGCACGTTTTAATTTGTCATAGAACAAATAATTATCCCTTTTTCTTAATAAAGAAATTCTTAAAGTTTTTTGGGGAATGGGGATGTTGAATGATTTCTACTAAATATTAATTGTTCAACATTTGTAAACAAAAAAAACTTAATTAGATTTATGGTAGTTCATTTGAATGAACTAAGAATTATTTTTCTTTTTATAGGGAATATTTTAACCGTGGCGTTTTCTGCTAATAAAAAAAACTACGGCTACAACAATTCAAATTCCACTGTAAAAAAGTATGTTTTTTTACAGATTAAACTGTAAAAAAATTATTTTCAGTTTTAATAATTTTCTGTTAGTGTGCCAGAAAAATTTGCTGAGAAAATCTGTTTATTGTATACGAACATTTTGTAATTTAAAAGCAAAAGCTGCTCTTTAACAGACAAATTAAAAAAAAAGTCTTTAAATTGCTTATTTTTATAGAAAAAAAACCTGTTTAAGGAAATAACAGTATCTTTCTGTAAATACATGTTTTTTATATAATTTTTTTAAAAAATTACATTGTTTATCCGATTTTTGCACCAAATATATTAGAAAAATTGCTAAAAAAAGTTTTGAAACAAAAAAGAATACACACACAAAAAAGCCTTAAGTATATATTTATATAATCTACAAATTTAAAACATAAACTTTTTAATTTCGATTCGATACAGGTTGACCAGCTTTTATTTCACATACATTAGCTATGCAACGGTTTGCCGCCCCGGTGGCACACTCGTTAGGATTCTAGCCTTTGGAGCTGCTGGGGTCGGGTTCAAATCCCTGTGAGGCATGGATGTTTGTGACTGTCAATAAATATTGTTATTTGTCTAAGTGTTTGTGTCGTCTCTTTCTTTGTGTGTCTCTTGTGCTTGTGTCATTTCTGGGGCTTAGTACAATAGACTTAAAAGTAGCAGTGCTTGGCGATCTTGCCCCCCACCAAGAAAGTCAAGTCATGCAACGGTTTCGTCAAAAAGTTTAATTTATAAAAAAAAACTATTGTATGGTTTACCCCTAAAAGAAGTAATACTTTTACTGGTAGACCTGCTTCTATTTTACATATTGGTCTGCAACTGTTTCGTCAAAAAGATTAATTCATTAAAAAAAAAACTAATGTATTTTTTAACTCTTAAAGAAATAATACTTTTACAGGTAGACCAGCTCTAATTTTAAGAATTTTAGGTATTCAACGGTTTCTTCAGAAAGATTAATTTATAAAAACAAGTAATGTATTTTTTAACTCTTAACGAAGTATTACTTTAACAGGTAGACCACTTTTATTTTAAGTACTTTGGGTATTCAACGATTTCGTTAAAAAGATTAAATTATTAAAAAAAACTAATGTATGTTTTATCTCTAATGGAAGTAATACTATATTTAACAAATTGATAAATTATTTAGAATCACTAATATTTTTTTTAATAATTCTTATTATTATAAATTAAAAAAATAAAATTAGAAATAAAACGTTTTAAAAAACTTCGTTTTTGGTTATTGGTAAAAACATGATATCATTTATTATTGATTATTTCTTAATTAGTTACTTACCAAAATCACCTCGACTACATTCTTTAATAAATTTTAAAAGACTAAATTACATCACTCCTCTTTAAATTAAAATTTATCCTTTTGTCACAGGACATGCAACAGTAGCATAAAATTCTTATGCCATTAATTAAACTTAATATTGCTGACACGTAAAGATTAAAATTAATTAAAAATTGATACATGTTTTGGACACACACAATATAAACGAAAAAAAGTATATAATTAGTAATTTATTTCTAATTCTAAATAAGGTGAAAGATTTTGATTAAAAATTCCTTTTTTCTATTTTATGATTAAATTAAGGATATTTGCTCGGCTAAAAATTTAAAAAAATATTTATTTCATAAACATAATATTCTGCTGATGGTATTTTTTTAAAAATAACATTTTGTACTAAAAATAAAAAATATATTAAACATTTTAATTTAGAAATATGTAAATCTTATGCAAACAAAATGAAAAAATAAGTTGTATCAATTCAAATATGTGTTGTTATTTTATCTGAGTGATCAGTTTGATTAAGTGATCAATTTATCAAGATTGGCCATCAAGCATCTAGTTTAATCGAGAAGTATAAAAGGTATTTTTAAGAAATGCTTTATTTGCAGAATATTTATGTAAGAAAATTTTCGTGTAATAAATGAATCAGAAAAGTATTAAATATTTTAATAGAGGAGTAAATAAATTGTTACTGCTAGTATTAGCAGATTTGTTTCACAGATTTAAATTTGCCATCAATCATCTAGATTCTAGTTTAATCGAGAATCGCTATGATATAAAATCGTCATTTATATTACATTAATAATTAATTACGTTGTTTTTGCTTGAATCGTTATTAAATTTTGATAATAAAAATTTACTTACGCTGAATACGTAATATAAAATATGAAATTGTCCCATTAAATTTTCATCAATAAAATTTACTTACGCTGTTTTTGCTTGAATCGCTATTAAATTTTAATAATAAATTTTACTTACGCTGAATACGCAATATGAAATCGACATTAAATTTTCATGTTTATCCTTCGCGGCAACCCTGATTCAAGCTAGAGTTGAGTGAAACTAGTCACACGTTTGTACCGCAAATGAAGAACCATAAGAAAAACCGGTTTCCGGTCGCCAATGTCCGCCAAGCAGAGACAATTACGGAAAAACTCTAAAGAATTCAATCGGTTCTTTCCGTGCACTCTTCATATATGCTTCAAAATATAATTCACACCAAGGTTTTTTTGCTAAATTAAGGATTAAGGGACATTAAATCCTAAGTTCGATAGATTTAAGCTTACGATGAACACTTCAAAACTTATTTTTTCAATCATTTAAATTTCACTAAATGTTAAAGATAAAAAAAAGAATATAAAAGATATTAGTAGTGTTAATTTTATACGCACAATTCAAGCATAAAACAATACACAAATGCGTTTTTTTATGTCCAATGCATCTGCAAGAAAAGCGAAATACTAGATGTTAAATAAATTAATATTATTTATTTCTTAAGTACACAATTGTTTTAAACCAACCAATTGACCAGCCAGCCAATAAAAAGTATTTAACAGTATGTCAATCATTAAACTTCTGAGAAATATTTATATTATTTTTCATAACTAAAATCCCTAACCCTGACACCAATTATAAAATATTTTGAAAGTCGAAATCAGAAAGATTGACTTTTCCCTCATTAGTGAGGCTCATCTTTTATAATACCTGCTTAAGAACTTTCCAAATGTCAATTCTCTAACCTATTCATGGAACTAGGATGTGTAACAATACATTTAAGGGTAATTATATACCCAACTATGCTTATTTCAATTCTTTTAAAACAAAAATGTTCTATGGCAGCTGCTAGTTGCGCATGCGCTAATTTCTCAAAAATTTTATTTTGATGTCTGACAGGGTACTATGAACTCGTGTGAATGTGATTTTGAAGTCTGAATCCCTTTCGTTTTTCAGTAATAATGTTAAGTAATATAGTAGTCTAATATTACGCCTGAATTCGTAAAATGTATTAATTTTAGGAAGGTTTTTGTTTATAAAAGTAACTACTGCAATGTGTATTAATTTATACATTACATGCACAAATCTTCTTAGTTAAAAATACTTTAGAAGCAAACTTTCTTACAGTCCGTGCCAACATAACTTGGGTAAAAACAAAGAAAAAAAGGCAGAGGGAAAAGCGTGATTGGTCCGTTAGTTGGAAACTCTTGTAAAGTAATATTTACATACAAAATATCTGAATACAATTTAACCAAAATACACTTTTCATTCAGATAAAATTACCAAACATTCTCAAATATTATCAAATCTGTTAGACTATAAACGAAATTAATAATTCAAACATGTTTTCTGGATGGATTCACAAATAATTTATGGAACTATTTACATGCGCGGAAGTATCTTCTCCATAGCATATTTCCATTTACCCAACTTATGTTGGCAAGGAGTGTATACAGTTTTTTTTTACACATACTCTTGTGTACATTACTTTTTTTACACTTTCACTCCCAGTTATTCCATTTGGAATCATCAAACTTGCGAATTTTTTTTTCTCCCCATAAGTTAAACTCTCATTTTATTTCAAATAATTTTTATTAAATTCTGTATACATTTTTTTATAAAAATACATTTTCGTTTGGTATCGATAAATTGAAGAATAAAGTATTTTGAAAAATTAAATATTGTTTGTTAGAGTTAAATATGAAATTATGAAAAACATGGTGAAAATAAAATTCAGTCTGGAACAGTTTTATTAAATAAATCGACCCATAATTCTTCATGCTTGCATTTTAAATGTTAAAAAATTTAGTTGTAACTATTTTTACCAAACTAAGTTTCGAAAAATTATCGTTAGAATTTATTCAAAAGTTATGATTCCTAATTTCTTTCCCTGAAATTTTGATTAAAAAATTAAGATTTCTCCAATGCTTTTCATCATTTCATTCCCTACGAGTAATATGTTTATAACACAAATTTTAGATTTTAAGAATAAAAAATAAAAATTTCGAATTGAAATTGTTAATCACAAAAACATTGAGAGTTTATGACATTTTTCTTAAGAATTATCTGGTAATGGTAGCGTAATCGTTTTCGGCTGCCTATTTCTAGCCTCCTTTCGGAGCTTTAACACAGCCAATAACGCCTCGTAATTTAGAACCCTGGTCAAGTGACGAGGTCGACACCTGAGCGGGCACCTAATGGCACTTCGAGCGACCTCGTACGCTGACGCCGTCGGGACTTTATACTAAACGGATTTAACGAGCTCGCCTGTCCCAGTGTACTCAGGCCCATCCGTCACGAGTTGGATTTTTCTACTCTTTCCAGTACAGATATCCGATTTATAGGAATACTGGCAGTAGGTGTGAATCTAACCTGAGAAGGTTGAATCCTGAGGCTGATGCCTTAACCACTCGTTCACGGACGGGCAAATTGTCTGGTACATAATACTAATAAATTATCTTGTGCAATAAAAAAGAACTAACGGTACGCATTTACTAAAAGCAATCAGAACCTCTTCCACAGTAACTAAGATTTCCTTTTGATTCTAATTAAAAGAGGCAATTGTGTAAGACGTTTTAAAAAAAGTTGAGCATATGTTTAATTAATCTTTAGAACTTATTTTCAGTGGATGAACATTTTTTTTCTTTATTCTTCGAAAAGTTTAAGTGCGTTTTAAAGAGCGAAAATCCGTTGCTGTTTTTTTTTGTTTAAAATTACTTAACATTTAAAAGAGTTTTATTATTTTTGGTATTGTCGAATGTTTCGCTATTTTATAAAAAAAATATATAAATTTTGTATTATTTTATTGTTGATATCGAAGATTTTCTTTTGAATTTAAAGTGAAACGAAAGCGAAGAAATTATAATCAAAAAATAAAACCAGATTCGAAATTGAAATGTCGAATTTCTTTTGAAAGTATGGAGAACGTTCAATCGCATATCTTTTTGCTTGAATCAGCTGCTATTGTATATATTCAAATCTAAATAAATAAACATGCTAATAATATTAGTTAAATTTCAATCTTAATTTACAATAACGTTGAAATTTAAGTGTTAATTTTCTTTAAAAAAAAATATATGAATATTATTTCCAAAACAGTGGTCCGTCTGTTAGAGGCTAAGTGAATAACTGTTTGTTAGAGACTAAGCTACTCACTAACGTAATAATTAACAGTTTTGAAAAAAAGTGAGACTTTTGAATTAATGAACATATTACTAACTTGGGGCCCGGATGACCGAGTGGTTTAGAAAATTAGGACAGCAGTCTGCGTGCTGTAACTGGTGCGAGTTCGATTCCCGCCTTTGCCCTGGGTGTATCTTCCTTTTTCTGTGACTCTAAAAATTCTTTCTGTGTCACTTTAATTGACGAAAGCTAATATAAGCTAGTCTCTGATCAAGCACACAAGCTGGAATATATATGTACTTACCCCCATCCCTATTACTAACTTTTTTATATAACGATAACAAGTTTCCACTTTTTCATAAACTTTAAGTTTAGTATATTTTTTACACTTAACACATACCGTTTTCAATAGATCTTAGTGCAAACGATACATTTAAAAGCTCATTTTCAACATTTTGTCACTTATTTTTTCACTCAGCTCTTCATTTGTGCAGCGGCTCAGTGGCAGAGAAGTATTACGCGCATAAGCCCAAGTTTGTGGGTTCGAGCCCCGGTTTAGTCGTCGGATTTTCAGGATTGGAAAATCAAAGGCACGCATATGGCATATGATTATGGATGGTGTATAAGATCCCTAGATTACCCATTTGGCTTGGTTGTGTAGGAAAAATTCAAAATCTCGCAATACTTTGATGTCCACAGATAGCTCATATTCATTGCAATCTGCGCGTCACAATTGGTTTCAAGAATCGCTTGCACTCTTAAAGAACGAGCGGTTTTACTCAGTCTGAGTTATAATTTTCACTCTTCCAGTCTGGAAAATGCACTTCTCCTTTTGGAGTGGATCTTTTGTGTGTTAAACCTGTGACAGGATCACTCCAAACGAGTGATTTTAACTCAGTCTGGGTTAATATTCACTCCTTTCCAGTGTCGAAAATGCACTTCTACTGGATTGGATTTTACTCTTTTGTTTTAAGAGTGTAGATGAGGTGCCACAAAAAAGGCCCTCAGTTCTGGGGAATGTGCCTCTTCTGCAAAGGCGTAACCGCCAATAAATAAAAAACCACCTGCTGGAAATAAAAAAGGTCTTCTGTTGTAAAAGAAACAATATTGGCAAAAAAAAAACTGATTCTTGCAATTCAGTTATCCCTAAATACAATTTCCCATTAGACTAACTGTTAAAGAAGGAATATAAATTCGAGTAGATTGTAAAGCCTGTTCACCATTTTACAGACTAATTGAAGAGGTTAGTGGAAAAACGTTCTAAGTGACATTTTTGAAAAAAATTGAGATTTTTGTGCCAATGAACATATTATTCCCTTCTCAAAAGATAACAAGTCCTCTTTTTTCATAAAATTTAAGTTAAATATATTTTTTACCTTTTGTTTATGACGTTTTTAATGGATCTAGGTGCAATAGATAAAACTTTAACTTCTTAAGACCCGAGCATAATGTTATACGTATATTCTTATTATCTAAATAAACTTTTCATACCAATACATTCTCAAAAATATGTTTTGCAAAGTAATTTTTTTTTTATGTTTTAAATAGTTACTGAGAAACACGACTTAAGCCCTAAAAGTACAATTTTTTGTGCTATGAATGCAAAAAAGGCGTATCACTTATTTGTTGTTAACCGTAACTTTTAACGTTGTTTTTAGTGCAAAATGCCTTTAAAATTAACTACTAAAAACATTTTTGGAAAAGTTTGCAAGAAATTTAATTAATTTGTTTAAGAAATCTAATATCGTATTGACCCTAGTTCAACTTAATTTTTTATAGAATTAGATGACTGATACCTGTAATAAAATTCTGAAAACTAATATTTGGATCTTCTTCTACCGGATCAGGTCAATTTCGGAACTAATTAAGATGTTAATTGTTTGTAGGGAAGTATTAAAAAATGTCCTCAAATGGGGACGCCAGTTCTCAAGAGGTTAAAGCTGATCTTCTCGTTCTCATCTTTCTGTCACTTAGCACGTTTTTAAACTAAACTCCTCAATTTAATACTGAGTTTCCCCCTTAGGCGACAAACAGGACTAGGAAAATGTATTATTGAATTGTAAACGCATTTGAAGCAATTTAATTACAATATCAAGCTATTTCGGGAGTTTTGTGTCATGGCTAAAAGAGTTATTTAAATTCTTGTTTTGGGCTGCAAAAGGTGTGGAATTGGAAGGTTCAATGTAAAAGGGATTTTTTTTTCATTTGCATGTTGTTTGCTCTTACATGCGTACGGTTCCTTTATCCGATGTATAAAGAATATTTCATCTTATAAATTGGCTTAAAAATCCCAACGATTTGTTATTTATCATTGCCGATAAAAGTACGTATTTTACGGAAATTTAAAAGAACTCATTTAAAAAAATAAGTTTTTTAAAGGGGAATGGGAGTGCTGGAACGTGGGTCTCCAAAACAAAGCTCGTCAGTGTTAATCCAATGGAGAGAAAAATATTTTCTCTGCCACATTTCTCCAGCTTTATTGAATATTTGTAAAAATGGATTTATTTATGTGATAAATGTAGCTGATTTACAGGTCCCGACAATCCCACTTTTTGAAATTGGTTCTAATTTTTTTTTAATTTTTAATAAATAACTTTACTAAAAGTATTCGAAGCATTTTTAAAAAATGGGATTATAGAGACCTGTAAGTTAACTATATTTATTATTTTTAAAAAAACGCTTGTAAAAGTATTCAATACAGCCGGAAAAATGTGGCCGAAAAATTGTTTTTTCCTATTGTATTAACAGATTTAAAATCTATTGTATGAACACTTGGAGACCCGCGGACAGGCGCGCCCATTAACCCTTAAGATATAAAGATTGATAAAATTTTATTGGAAAGCAATTCATTCATTGGTTAAATATCATTTTTGCACACAAATAATGATGGTTGGTTGGTGTCGTGCTAATGGGATAAATAATGATAAACAATTGAATGACATTTTGAAAAATCGTTGCATTTTTTTTTATTTCAATAACTAACCAATTTATGAAATAAGTATAAGTAGCTTTATTTTTTTTCTTGTTCAAAGGCAGAGGTTTCTGAATGTTTTTGAATGTTAAATCGCGATTAAAATGATCTAAGCCATTTCTGTGAAACAATGTTCTCTCCCTTGTATTTTACTAAGCATGTTAGAGCATAGATGCATAGATATTTTAGCACATATAGCACTATTACTAAGCATGTTATTCGATCAAACAAGTATGATTAAAACTCAATTTTTTCGCGTTCGGGTTGAAATTATACTTTTATTGTTGAACTGATTAGAGTCTAGTGTTAATTTACTAAGCCAACTCATTTTTTAGACTATAGCAACTACAGGCCAGTTGAAACCGTCTTCAATTACTTTTAAGCTAACACGTAAATTCTCAAAAGAACACAGAATAATTGTGTTCAAATATTTATTTTGTCGAAAGAAGTTAACTTAAGATTTTTATTTGTTTCGGCTCTGCTTATTTTTTTGTTGCTGTTCCTTCTTCTTTATAGTTATATCCAAGTCAAATTTAGATTACAGAACCAAAAGAAAGTTCGAAATGCCAACTACTCAATGGCAGCTTGATGTAACTACATTTTTTTCGTAGATATTTCTTGTTTCATAACATTTAGTATAGCACGCACGTTTAGAATGTATGGCTAACAGCGCTTTGTGGAAGTTTTTTCAATCATTTGAAGGTAGTCAGCTTACTCTGTAATTGATGTCACATCGAATTAAAAAATCATAGCAATTTTTCATTTTTTATTTACAGAATACAATTCGTTTAAAACTTAAAAAATGGCAGCTTTAACTGAAACTCCAATCGAATATTTTTCAAAACAAACGAAATAAGTTATGAGTTGTTTGATTTTGAAAATATTTTGAAAGAGAGATTAAATTTCTTAAATTCTTGGTTTTACTTTAATACTGCTTACTTAAGTTTAGTAACATTTTGTAATTTTGTGTGGAAATGGCTCTAAATACGTAATGAGTCCATTTACTTAAACGTGTAAACAAATAATTGTACAACGGGGAGAAGGGGATGCAATAAATAAATAATAATAATAATTCAACTTGAGCCAATTAAAAAAAAGCTCAAAGGTGGGTGTAGATTATAAAATTAATTATGCTATCCCTTAACAAGTTCCTTTATTATATACAAAGCATTATTGTAAACAATGTATAATAAATTTTTAACATTAAATAACTTTATAACAACTTCAAATGTTGACGTATATTTCAACATTATCTAGTTTACACACTCTTTGTATTGATTACCTTGAAAGAGGAAATCTATTTTCAAATACATCCTTAAAAATAAAACCGTTTTCCGAAACATTGGGGTTCCTGTTATTTAATATTGATTTGATTACATATAGAAAACTTTTGGAATATGTTTTCCAATTATTTGTCTAAAACAAAAAGATAGGTATTGGATTTTCAAATTTAAAATGCGACCTTAACAGTATAAGAGAAAAAATCCACTGTTTTTCTTTGTTTCAGTATGAAAAATATTTTGAATTATTTAAAAACTATTTCTTGACATAAATATTTAGTTATCAAGTAGATTTTTTACATATCAACCTTAATTTAATAGAAAAAGAAATATGACAAATGACAGTGATTGCGCCCTCTAGAAGGGAATGGCGTTGGCTATATAGCCCATTACCCCGCTCGCCAGAAGAGACAGTCACAAGAGACACACAAAGAAGGACGCCACAAACACATAGACAAATAATAACATTTAGTGACACACACAAACACCCATGCCTTACCGGATTTCGAGCCCGTACCCAGAAGCTTCAAAGGCTAGCTCCCTAACCGTTGCACTGCCGGATTAATTCACTCCCATGTAAACTCTAAAGAACTATTTTTTGTTTGGTTTACAATTAACGTTAACCATAGACAAATAACAACATTTATTGGCAAACACAAACATCCATGCCTTTACCGGGACTCGAACCCCAGTCCAGCAGCTCCAAATGCTAGTACACTAACCATTGCGCCAGTGGACCGGCAGAAAAAGAAATAAGTTTCAGTTAGAAAAATATTGATTTTTTTTTTAATTATTTCGTGTTATAAAAGGAGTTATTTACTTATCATGAAGATTTGTATGCATTGGCCTCAAGCCTCAATTATTAAGGTAGGCTTGGCCAAGTTTCTAAGTTTTAAAAAACAGTAAATTTTAAACAGAAAAGGCGTTATTTATATTATCACTTTTATATCCTTGTTGCCAATAAAATGTCCATTAATATGTGCTACAATATGAAATTTTTAGTGTAATTATAAAATTTATAAAAATAAAATATTCGGAAAGCATGGAAAAAGGCACACTATTTCCGTTAATTGCTGACCTGGCGGCGCAATGGTTAGGGTGCTAGTCTTTGGAGCTGCTGGATTCGGGTTCGAATCCCGGTAAGGCATGGATGTTTCCGTCAATAAATGTTGTTATTTGTCTATGTGTTTGTGTCGTCCTTCTTTGTGTGTCTCTTGTGACTGTCTGTTCTGGCGAGAGGGGTAACGAGCTATAAAAGCCTACACTCTTCCTTTCTAGAGGGCGCACTCACTGTCATTTGCCATTTGTCATTTACGTTATTTTCTTGCAAAACATTTCGTGTTTTGAAACTGCTGCAGTTGACTTCAAAATAAAATCCTTATTTGTGAAACGCTGCTTACGATGTCGCCCTTAACGGTTGCGTTGGGTACCTCTTCAGGTGTTGGCTCGTCACCTGGCTGTGGTTCTTAAATACGACGCCCCCCTCGTGTAGCTCTAGTGCGACGATAATTCAAACTCAACCTAACCTTATTTGTGAAACGCTTATTTTCTCGGTAAACTAATAAAATGTATAACCACCTATACAAATTGCACCAGTTGAGAACAGATTTTTCTTTTTTTATTACTGAAAGAAAATTTGAAGATTACAAACTTCTTACGTGGTTGCGATGAGTGATGGATGTGGGGGCGAGATAGTATGTGCAAGTTAGTTGCCAAAAAGTCCTTTTGGTTAATCGGATACGGAACCCAAAAATTGGCCAAAATATCGATTTTTTTAGTTTTTACTTCTTATTATTCAAAATATATTTTTTGAACATTTACTGAAAGTTTCTTAATGGTATATGCCGTAGAAAAAAAGTTATTAAATATTTTCTGGAGTCATTGAATGCGTATTTCGTATGCTTTAAACTTTTTTTCTCAGTTTACGTTTTTCAATTCTTGTGTTTAATCCCTATGGCTTTTTTGCTAGTTAGAATTTCGAAATTTCTAACCTGTGTTCTTATATATAAGGTGCATAAATGGCCCGTGCAGTCAAAAATATCCGACGAATAATACCCCGTATTGTAAGGGAGTGCACGTTAAAAATCCTTCAACGTCCTAACGCTGCGTACGATATCGCCCTTAACGGTTGCTTTGGTTGCCTATTCAGGTGGCTCGTCACTTGACTGTGGTCTTAAAATACGACGCCTGTCACCAAATAGCCCTCGTGTAGCTTTAGTGCGACGATAATTCAAAACTTACCTACCTTACCTATATTTATGGTGCACAAATTTGTGCATGGAATAAGGTGTACTATGTATAGTTTTTTTTTTTAATGTTGCATTTCAATAACTTAACGTAAATAAACTAATAACGTAAATTTTTTGTGATTTTCAGTATTTATGAATGTTACTTTTAACTGTACCTCACATTTTAAAATCCATGCAAAGTTCTTGAACAAACGATTTTGCCGCCTCGGTGGCTGAATGGTTAGTGTACTTTCCTTTGGAGCTGCTGGGGTCGGGTTCGAATCCCGGTGAGGCATGGATGTTTGTGACAGTCAATAAATGTTTTTATTTGTCTATGTGTTACTCATTTCTTTGTGACTGTAAAATTTTTTTTCTGTGTCTGTCCCACTTGACGAAAGCTTATAAGCGGTTCTCTGAACAAGCACACAAGATGGAATGTATATGTATCATACCATACCATACTATCTTGAACAAATAGTACTGAAAACAAACTATAAATGTTTGGTGGATTATTCTCAAAATTGAAATAGGAGTAGCGTTTTAAAAAGCTCAAATTTTGACTTTTTTTAAATAAATGAAAAACTACTTGTAAATATTTATTTTTAATGCTATATAATGTTTATTTAGAGTGTGCATTATATAAAACCACTATAATTTACAATTTTATATCATTATTTCTAGAAATAATGATTTGGATACCGTGTCCCCTTAACAGAAGCTTTAGTTTTAGCGGAACAATAGCCCAAACTAATTACTGCATTTTACCTGCCCACGACCAGATTACTGCAAACCAGATTACTCCAGTTTACCAACCCACGCAGAGTCTCAAGTCACTAAGTTGGCAATTCTTCTTGGCGAGATTCATTTAAATTAGTGTTTTAAAATTTGTTACTAATTTTATTGCTAGATAATGTTTATTTAGATTGTGCATTATGTATATAAAACCACTATAATTTACAATTTTATATAATTATTTCTAGAAGTATTGACTTGGATACCATGTCCCCTTAACAGAAGCTTTAGTTATAGCGGAAACAATAGTCCATGTCATTAGTCCAAACTAGTTACTGCAGTTTACCTGCTCACGCAGAGACTCAAGTCACTAAGTTGGCAATTGTTCTTGGCGAGATTCATTTTACGCGAGATTTATTTTCTTGGCGATATTCATTTAAATTAGTGTTTTACAACGGGTTACTATTTTTGGAGAGGATTTCAACAGTCATTATTAAGACTTATTTGTCTTGTGACTCTAAAATACAACTTAAATATTTTCCTTTCGAATTTTATTTAAATATTGGAGTCGAAAATAACTTTCAGAGTCTTCTTTTTCGGAATCTTTTTCTTTTTAATCCCGAAAATTGACGTCACGTTTTTCCTGGTCTTATCACGTATACCCAATCTCCTTTTTCTTCAGCAACTCCCGAGTACATCACTCATTTAATCTCGCTTTCTTGAAGAAAAAAATTGGAAAAAAAAACTGGAAAAGAACAAAAAAAAAAGTACCAAACTTCACCAAGAAGCCAAGAAAAACGCAACCAAAAACCGGAAAAGACGGAATTTTTTTTTTCTTCCTTACTTGGAGGCACTTTTAACGAATAAGCTGTTGATGCGACTGTGATATTTATTTACGCTTCTCAGATTTCAAGTCCAATCTTGTGGATCGACTCATCTATCAATGACGCGAGTCACGTCGCGGGGGAGAAGGCGGCTAACAACTCAACTCGCTTAGATGAATTAGTCTCGAGACCAGGTCTTTTCGAGAGACTTTAGTCGTTCGGGAAGGTTTCGAAAAAAGGTTTTGTTCTTTCGATCATGTCCGAACCGACACCTATCGTCGATCCATCTTCCGTGATCAGGAATATATATCTCCTTTTATTTCGTAGTATTATTCTGAATTTTCTTTGAAAAAAATGGGGGGGGTTTTATCACATAGTAAAGTTTTGTTAAATCATTATGCCTAAGAAAAAGATTAAACTTGTAAAGAGTATAATTTTTTCTGATGTGGTTGTTTCACTTCGTGGATGGCAATAGCTCCAACGGCTTGGCTTCATTTTTTACTTTTAATTACTAATGCTTTGGTATTCGAAAATGAGTTTTCTAAGAATATTTTATTTAATAAATTTGTAAATTCTTAAAAATGAAGCCTATCTATATCGGTCATTTTGAGAGTGACCAACCAACGGTATTTTTTTTTATTTCATATAAGTTCGATTTAATTCTTAACAAAAACCTTGAACTGTGGAGCAAATTTCCAAAATTTTAAACTATGTTAAATTAAGGACGAAAATACATTTGCTGGTTTGTACCTTTTGTTTTAATGATATGATATTTTTATGGGATAATAGCCCATTTCCCTTTTATTTTAATTTTTGTCGCAACTCTTATAGTACGTATAAACACAGAGATGAAAAAATATTTATAATGGATAAGTATATGTTACCAAATCTTTTTAACAAACAATAAAACTATAATAGGACTGTTAGAACTGAAGTTAAAACATACCATCGTGGCCAGAAGTACAGACAGAAGAAAATACATCCAGACAAACAATTAAAAAAATATGCATATCATGTAATACTGGAGTTAAAACATACCATCGTGGCCAGAAGTACAGACAGAAGAAAATACATCCAGACAAACAATTAAAAAAATATGCATATCATGTAATACTGGAGTTAAAACATACCATCGTGGCCAGAAGTACAGACAGAAGAAAATACATCCAGACAAACAATTAAAAAAATATGCATATCATGTAATACTGGAGTTAAAACATACCATCGTGGCCAGAAGTACAGACAGAAGAAAATACATCCAGACAAACAATTAAAAAAATATGCATATCATGTAATACTGGAGTTAAAACATACCATCGTGGCCAGAAGTACAGACAGAAGAAAATACGTCCAGACAAACAATTAAAAAAATATGCATATCATGTAATACTGGAGTTAAAACATACCATCGTGGCCAGAAGTACAGACAGAAGAAAATACATCCAGACAAACAATTAAAAAAATATGCATATCATGTAATACTGGAGTTAAAACATACCATCGTGGCCAGAAGTACAGACAGAAGAAAATACGTCCAGACAAACAATTAAAAAAATATGCATATCATGTAATACTGGAGTTAAAACATACCATCGTGGCCAGAAGTACAGACAGAAGAAAATACATCCAGACAAACAATTAAAAAAATATGCATATCATGTAATACTGGAGTTAAAACATACCATCGTGGCCAGAAGTACAGACAGAAGAAAATATATCCAGACAAACAAACAACTAAAAAATATGCCTACAGTGTAATACTGAAGTTAAAACATCCATCATGACCAGAAGAACAGACAGAAGAAAATACATCCAGACAAGCAAACAATTAAAAAATATGCCTACAATGTAATACTGAAGTTAAAACATACCATCGTGGCCAGAAGAACAGACATAAGAAAATACAACCAGACAAACAATTAAAAATTATGTCCACAATGTAATACTGGAGTTAAAGCATCCATCATGACCAGAAGAACGGACAGAATAAAATGCATCTAGACAAACAAACAATTAAAAAAATATCTCTACAATATAATGCTGAAGTTAAAAATACCATCGTGGCCAGGAGTACAGATAGAAGAGAATTCATCCAGACCAACAAACAATTAAAAATATGTTTACAATGTAATACTGAAGTTAAAACATACCATCATAACCAGAAGAACAGACAGAAGTAAATGCATCCGAACAAACAAACAATTACCAAAACATGTCTACAGTGTAATACTGAAGTTAAAACAGATCATAATGGCCAAAAGAACAGACAGAATAAAATACATCTAGACAAAAAAAAACAATTAAAAAATATGTCTACAATGTATTAGTGAAGTTAAAACATACCATCTTGGCCAGAACTACAGACAGAAGAAAATACATCCAGACAAACAAACAATTAAAAATATGTCTACAATGTCTACCTTCCTAATAAAGAATTATAATTTTTAAAGTCTGATGAATAGCCGAATTTAAAAGCAGCGTACAGACAGTCAGAAATCTCAAAGATGTCATTACCTCTTTCATTTTTTTTTTATTCTTTTGCATTTAAAAACGGTAGTCCTAACAAATAATTGCAACAGTTCCGAATACAACTAAAGCTATTTCGATGTTTGTCTCTTATCAAAATGGTAATACTGCCTCGTCAAGTTCAAGGGTTTGTCTTGTTTAAGATATTCTAACTTTAAAATATTCAGAGTAATCCAAGTACATTTTTTATTTTAAATTCGCATTCAAATTAAATTTTTTTAATCTCGCTTTCTTGAGAAAATGTTCTTTTCCCAATATCTTTCATTTAAAAAAATCGTTTAATCCTTTTGTTTACATCAATAAGAAATATGCGCTCTAAAAAATTCCACATTCTTGAAGTCTAAAGCTTTGTTCTGAAATCAACTTTAAAACATTTCGGACAAACAATCAAAAGTCATTAATTCTAAGTTCAAAAGAGAAAAAAATCATCTTTTTCAGACAGAAATTAATGCTTAAAACAAAAGAGATTTTAAAATTAAGGAAACTTCGTTCAAAGGGCAATTCTTCTTTTACTGAAAGACGTTTTATAAAAAGAAGAAAAATTGTAACAATTCCATCGTAACCAAAAAACTAAAAAGGGCATTTTCAATTTATAATCGGAAAATAACTTTTTTATGCTCCTTCAAAGTTTTGTTTGTTTTTCTTTAACAAAAGAAACTTTGACATTAAAGATCGACAAAGAAATCCTATTAACTTAGTTTGAGTAATAATTGTTCGAAAGTTTGGATGCATGTTCGAACCATTAATTAATACCGGTTAAAAAAAACATAAGTTTAACTTTAATTGTGTAAACTTTTTCTCAATTTCTAATTTATAAAAAGATATTGGTTCTTGAAAATTTAATGTATTTTTGAAAAAAAAATATCTTTTACTTGAAGTATTCTGCGTTAATGAGATTAAACAACTATTTTTTTTAAATTCGTTTTTATGAGCGACAAAATATTAAACCTTTAATTAAACTTTTTTGCTGACTTTTATTTTTGCTTTTAACTTCAATTTGATATCCGTTCAGTCAAAACAAATTAGAAAAAATGAGTTATCTTGTTGTTAGTCCTACAACACATTGTAAAACTTTTTTTTAAAAAAAATCTATATTATATTCTAAAACAAATAATCACACTTATTCAAATCAATAATCACGAAAATTAAGAGGTTAAGTATGAATTATCGTCGCTCTAGACTAAGCTACACGAGGGCTATTGGCGACGGGCGTCGTATTTTAGAACCACAGTCAAGTGACGAGCCGACACCTGAATAAGCACCCAACGAGAAAAATAAGAGGATTGTCAGTAACATAGAGTTAATACATTCATTTTAGAATTACAACTTCTGCAGAAGTATTGCTTTGCCATGTTAGCAATTTTTCCCCCAAAGTATGGGAATCGACATAGCTTTAAAATGAGACAAATTTGAAACTAATATGTTATCGAGTTGTTTAATTGAGTATTCTTTAAGTTTTAAAATGCCCAAAATATACAGCAGATGGCGACACCATTTAAATACATTATCAAATAATAACTAAATAACCGGGTGTTATTTTCTTTCAATTTTGATTTAAATTTATTTTAAGATGATTTCCATCCTAGTGAAAATGGGCTACCATGGTCACACTAAAAACTTTTAAGAAACCAATGTTTAAATAGTTTATGTGTTTACGCAACAATTTAGTAGTTCCATTATTTCTTAAGGGGGTCCGATGCCCTTAAAAACTTTTTCTTTAATTTTGCACTTAGACTTTTCAATTTTTTTCCCACTTGCTAAGCACACAAATTAACAACAATTCAATATTTAAAAATATAATAATTCCTACTAATTTTGTTTTTAATTTAAATTTTTGTTGATTTTTAAGCATTTGTAAAATCCCTGCTAGTTTTTTTTCTTTGGCATATTTTTTAACAAAAATTGAATATAATATCTTTGATAATATTTAAAGAAACACATTCATTCAGATATAAATTTAAGTGAACAATTTCTTTAAAAAAAACTTTTTTTTACAAAATTTGACTGAAAAAAGATGGGTACAGTAAATTTTCAACTGTGAAGGTCATTTATAAAAATTGGTCTGGAAAAAATGAGAATCGCAATACATACATCTATTTAGTATATATTTAAAATGATAAAAACAATTTTTTTTTTACTCTAAGTATAATATTAAATAAAAACTTAGCATTTTGAATGTTCTCAAAATACCAAAAGCTACTAACAGATATATGAGATGATTTATTGGATCATGGAAGATCGAAAAAAAAAATTGATTGCCTTGTCAATTTCAAAAATTCACACTAAAAAAGTAATGGGAATTTCTTAAAATACTTTTCTGAGAATTGTTAAGAAAGGTTTGAATATTATTTAAAAAATATATTTTTTTTAAAAAAATTGATTGTTTTGAGATTTTTGGTTATCGGACCCCTTTAACTATTTTAAATAAAAGAAAACACTAAAAATGTATATGCTAATTAAAGTTTTCGTAAGGATATTTTTTTATTTTTTTTTATTCACAATCATCTTAGCACACAATTTCAATAACCATGCTTCATTAAAATTGTGAGGGGCAATATAGAATGCTGAAGAAAGTAAAAGCCTCGAGGCCCGTCCGTGGCCGAGTGGTTAAGGAATCAGCCTCAGGAATCAACTTTATCAGGAGTGTGGGGGTTCGAATCCCACCTACTGAATGTCATCCTATAAATCTGACCTCTGTGCTGGAAAAGAGTAGAAAATCCAACTACGGATGGGCCCGAGTACACTGGGACAGACGTGCTCTTTAAATCTGTGGAGTCCAAAGTCTCGACGGCGTCGGCTTACGATGTCACTCGGAGTTCCGTTGGGGCTCAGGTGTCGACCTCGTCACTTGACCAGAGTTCTAAATTACGAGGCATTATTGACTGTGTTAAAGCTTCTAGAGGAGGCTAGAGATAGGCAGCCGGAATCGATTACATTACCATTAATAGCCTCGACTGGTGAGTCAATGTCACGTGGTAACAGAATACCAATGGAAACACTGATCGAAGAACACATTTGAAACACGCTGAACACCTGAAAAACCCAATTATGAAGTAAATCACCCCCCCCCCCCTCAAAAAAAAGAATTCAAACTAAATATCTAATCTGGCGTAGAAATTCTTACAGTAGAAATCCAATTATCCGAATTAGTTCGTACCCAACCACATTTGTATTATTGGAAATTCTGAAAATTGGACTCAGCAAAGATATATTTTTAATCAATTACTCAATGTATTGTTGTGCGGGAGATAATGCTGTTTTAGTTTCGGTCGTTATCAATCCAACCAAATACAAATTGTAAAATAACGTTTGGTAGTTTGAGCCATAGCTTTTTGTAATATTTTCTTTTATTCAACTTAGGTTAAAATCTCTTAGTTTCCTAGAAGGTAATACTAGGGATGCACCGAATATTCGGTTACTATTCGGTGTTCGGCCAATTCGGCCACTTTAGCCGAATATTCGGTTTGGCCGAATAGCTTTATTATTCGGCCGAAGAGTCAGGCGAATAGTGTTTTTTTTTTTTTTTTTTCAAATTTCTTCATGTTATCATCTTCTAAAATTCCCAAACAGAATTTGTTTTCTTTTTTGATAGACTAAAATTCTTAAGTTTTGGTTATTAATAATTGTAAATAAAGCTTTACTCAAGTTGTATTTGAAAAACTTGTCTCTTAAAAACTTTAAAAAAATAATAATAATTAAAATATAGATCACAATTGTAATTTTTTCAAAAAAAAGAAAAACAAGAAGTTCTTAAAGAACTAAAATAGCCTACTTTCCTGTTACTTAAATACTTACTAAAATTCTTATCTTGAAAAAACTAGGTTCGTAACAGTAAGTGACATCAACGACCGTTTTTCCACATTAGATTTAAAATAAATTTCACTAAACGCAGCATCTTTCACTAAACACAGCTTTATTTGCATTTATAAATAAATATTTAATTTTTCGTAGAACAAAAACCAAAAAACTACTCCTCAATAAACATTTACTTGCTAAATTCGGCTAGTTTCATTTATTTTATTTCGAAAATTAAATAATTATTACTTAAATCGCTTGCAAAAATTTATATTTCAAAGAATAAATATGTAATATTCCTCGCTTTTAAATAGAATGAAAACAATTTATATCAACATACAAAGCTCTTGTAGTGAAATATATATTTGACGTCATCTTAAATTGACCGATGTCTCAAAAATAAATTTATTTTAATTTATTGTCTAAAAGAATTAAAGTTTCTCAAGCAATTGTTGCTATGGCAATGGTGATTTAATTCTAATAAAAATGGCTTCCTATGCTTTTTAAATGAGCAGTAAATTTTGAAGTTTTTAAAATAATTGAAGTACTTCGAGTTCGAATTATTTTCTGAAATTTTCAATGTATTCTCATTTCGATGCGCTGAATTTTTTGACGTATCTCACTTGTCCGTAGCATTTGTAATTAAATTCAGCCATTTAACTGACTCGAAATTAAATTTCAATGCTAATTCAATGGGAAATTCGTCGTCAAATAGTAGATTTATGTCCGTCCTATCGTACAGACAGACGGACAAAAAGAATGAAAGTTGGGTGTCCGAGGTAATACCTTTCAGATAAAAAAAGAATTTTTAAGATCGGATTGATAGAACTGATTTTGGAAGGGGGGTACGGACGGACGGACAGACGGACAGACAGACAGACAGACAGACGGACGGACGGACGGACGGACGGACATCGATCGCATGTCAATACCTACTTTTTCATTTTTTTTTAATTCTTCGAATTAAAAAAAAAAAAAGAAAAGTAAGCTAAAAATGTCATTGATATGGCTTTATTATATTTTCTTTCTAACTTTCATTCTACATCGAATCTGCCTACTTCTGTTTTAGTTTTCATGCTTTCGTTATTGTTTTCGTGTTGCGATTTGAACAAGTTTCAAGCACTTTTTGAAAGACTTGTTTCAATAACAAACGATTACTACTTTATTGTGTTTCGCTTTAATTAAAAAAAAATAATAGCTATGTTGTATTAAAATTATTGTGCGCTTGTCTACTTATATGTTTATGTTGAATTAAAATTGATGAATAATAAAAACTTACTAAGATCAGACAAAAAAAAATGGTTTATGCAGGCCGAATATTCGGTATTTGGCCAAATTTGGTATTCGGTGCATCCCTAGTTAATACTATTATATGCGTCATACACACTTTAATACTCGGGAAGGTTGATGTATTTTCCGGCTTGAGTGCGCTTGATCAGTAATCCGTTTATAAATCTTCGTCAAGTAAGACATACACAGACATACTTTTTACTGACACAGAGAGAGAAAGTACACCCAGGGCGAAGGCTGGAATCGAACGAGCACCCGGTACAGTAAGCAGACTATTAGCATAATGGACTGCGATCATACCCACAAGGCCACCCGGGACCCTTTTATACTCAGCATTTTTGTTATTGTTCGTCTCTATCGGATGTCATGACTAGTAATTTTTTTGGTTAATAAAAAAATAAATTATTAGTCATGACATCCAATAAAGACACAACAATAATAACAGTAACAGTTAGGCACAGTAAAATTTTCTCTAACACCCGGTTGATCAGCACTTATTCGGAGTTCTTATGTAATGAGAATTACTCGTGTTCCATGAACTTAAATGAATCAATCGTATTTTTCAATGTGTTATAATATTGTGTAAAAGAAAATAATTTGTTTTACACCTTGTATCCGAGCCATATGAATACATAAATAAACATAAAATTGCATTTTTTGTATGAAAAATTGATAAATGTAAATAATAGTGTGCTAAAATCTCAATAGATAGCAGCACCACACAATTTACAGATTTCAAAAGGAGAAATAAAGCAGTCGTAGACATAGAAATTAGGCTTATTTAATTTTTTAAAAAAATACGTTTTCTTTCCGTACTCTCTGACAGTCTTAAAGAAGATAATAACAGCAAAAGAAAATTGTTAATATGTTGCCTGTGAGAAGCTTTTGGATATAAAGAGAATTTAATATTTAGGTTTCTTTGACAATTAAAATAATGAAGAAAGATACTTAAGTTATGATTATTGTACTTTCTTGCTTTGTATTATTGTTTTTTATTCTTTTTTAAAATAATCAACTAATAGTAATACTTCACATAAAAAGGTAAGAATTTAAGTTTTTAGCTGAGTTTTCGTTGTAAATTATGTACAGTAGATGGCAGCACCAAAATTGTGACGGGAATTCGGGTGGGATGACTACTATTAGGCTCTCATGAAAGCACAATGCAAAAAGGAGTAGCACGATTAATCTTTGTGAGGGAGGGGGGAATAAAGAAAAGGAGCTATAACTTCCCAACTCTAGTTTTAAAAAAAATATGTGTAAAAATACAGCACATTTACCACTTATTGGCATTGCATTGTTCTGTATTTTTGCAGTTGTTGCTGTACACCTAATTTTGCAGCACAGCTAGCCAATTTTGCAGCTCACCAGCTGTATTTCCTTACTTTGTACACACGTTGTTACATTGGATAGAATTCTTCCTTTCCACCTATAGGATAAGACACTGGACTGTGGGCTTAAAAGTTACAGCACAAACTTACTAAGCACAAACGTACTACTAAGTGTGCTGTTAACAAGGTCCTTGTACTACAAGGTGTACTGTAAAAAAAAGGTTCTTGTACTACAAGGTGTGCCCAAAAAGTTATATTTTTAGAAAAAAAATCAGATTTTTCTTTAAAAAAATTACACCACTATCACTCAAATCAGATTTATTTTTTTTCCATCAGCTTTGTGTTACCATCAGCTGAAGAAATTAAATTAAACATTATTTCATCTACATGGCTTGTAAGCGTTAAAATACAGCACGCGTGCTGGTAACCGTGTCTGAAAACAATTTGCTTTTAATATTTAATTTATTGATACAGCACATTGTGTATACTTGAAAATCCTCTTTTCCCCGACTAAAAATAATTGTCACCCAAATTAAAAACCAATTCTACAACGATGGAACGTAGGCTTAATTCTATTTAACTGAAGATCTGAATGAACACAACACAAGATGTTAGTAATTCCTTTCAAAGGTAAGAAATATGCATTGTCATTACAATTTTTATTAGAGAGCCAGAAACCGTCAAGTTGATGAAGTAAGAGTGTAGTGTAATCGCTTCCGGCTGCCTATTTCCAGCCTAAATTAGAAGCTTAGTGCCATTAGGAGCTCAAGTGACGAGGTCGAGACCTGAGCGGGCACCCAACGAAACTTGCGATCGACATCGTACGCTGACGCCGTCGGGACTTTGGACTCCACAGATATAACGAGCACGTCAGTCCCAGTGTACTCGGGCCCATCCGTCACGAGTTGGATTTTTCTACTCTTTCTCAGTATACAGATATCCGATTTATAGGATAACTGGTAGGTAGGTTTGAATTATCGTCGCACTAGAGCTACACGATGGCTATTGGCGACGGGCGTCGTATTTTAGAACCACAGTCAAGTGACGAGCCAACACCTGAATAGGCAACCAACGTAACCGTTAAGGGCGACATCGTAGGCAGCGTTAGGACTTTTTTGGGCTTCACGGGCCGTTTATAGATCGGCAGTTATTTTGGCGATGCTCGGACCCTAACCTGGGACCTTTCGCATGCTAGGCGAGTGCCGAACCGACTGGGCTCCCCTGCCCTTTATACACTCTTAAAACGAACGAGCGATTTTAACTCAGTCTGATTAATTTTCACTCTTCCAGTCTGGAAAATGCACTTCTCCTTTTGGAGTGGATCCTTTGTGTGTTAAACCTCCGACAGGATCACTCCAAACGAGTGATTTTAACTCAGTCTGGGTTAATATTCATTCCTTTCCGGTGTCGAAAATGCACCTCTCCAACTGGAGTGGATTTCACTCTTTTGTTTTAAGAGTGTAGGATGACTGGCAGTAAGTGGGATTATGAAGTGAGAATATGCCAACTCCACTGTAGGCTAGCTCCATATAGAGGGTGGCGCAAATAAAAGTGGCTCCGGCATGGAACAACGAATATAGGGAGATGCTTGGCGAAAAAAAAACTATTGAAGTCGCCTGAAACCCTCAAAATCGAAATTCATAAAATATTCAAACGTTCAATGGCTTCACTTTGGCAGACCTGTTTTTTCATTGGTAGGTGTGGTTGTTGCTAGACTAGAGATGCACATGGACTATTAAGGAGTTCAAATCTTAGTGCAAGCTGGAGAAGTGTGCATCGATCAGATCAGTGCATAAATGAAGATGGGCCGCCCAGGTGTGGCGCAATCGTTAGGATGCTAGCCTTTGGAGCTGCTGGGGTCGGGTTCGAATCCCGGTCAGGCATGGATGTTTGTGACAGTTAATAAATGTTGTTATTTGTATCTGTGTTTGTTTTGTCCTTTCTTTGTGTGTCTCTTGTTTCTTGTAAAAACTCTTTATGTGTCTGTCCCATCTGACGAAAGCTTATAAGCGGTTCTCTGAACAAGCACACAAGCTGGAATATACATGTACCTACCATACCATATCATACCCTACCATACCATGAAGATGAAATACACTGGTGTGCAAAAATTATGGACGAGATGGTTTTTTCAATATAAATTTGTACAAAAGCCTTCCAATCAACACATTTAATACCGTAAGATCCCCAATATGTAAGGACATGAGTAATGTAAGCAACACTTAATAAAAGAGAAATCAGAGGGTTCAAAAGAAGCTTTATTGAAAGAGAAATGGAATTCCGTATCCATGCATCTCTGAGGTGGAGATGAATTTTGAATTTTCACTTTCGACAACTTTACGAGTGCGCCGTGAATATCGATAATTCAGTAAAACATCAAATCTACGACATATTTTTAACCTTAAAAACATCGTGCATAGCCGGGTTCATTGATAACTGATCATTAAATGTGAGAAACGTCTGTGTCGTACAAGTGTCGTCTTGTTAACCATTTAATGAATATTCACCGATATGGTCTTCTGGAGCCGCATATATCACGTATCCGTAATATATCGTTTAATGATTTTCCTCCGTCGTCGATGATCGGTTTTTGCACGGTCTTTTTTAGGCCACAGCTGTGTCGTAGTTTTAATGGTTTACTGGATTATCGATATTCATGGCACACTCCTGAAATTATCGTAAGTGAAAGTCGAAAATTCATCTCCACCTCGGAGAAGCATGGATATGGAATTCCATTTTTCTTTCAATAAAGTTTCTTTTTATCCCTCTGATTTTCTCTTTTAGTAAGTGTTTCTTACATTACTCATGTCCTTACGTATTGCGGATCTGACGGTATTAAATGTGAAGTCTTTGTACAAAAGTATATTGAAAAAACAGTCTCGTCCTTAATTTTTGCATACCAGTGTAGTTACCGGCAACTAATTAATCAAGTGTCTGTTTGGGCTTAATATTGAAGCGATCATTGGCTTCGCTACACTCGTAAAACACAAGAGTGAAATCCACTCATATAGGAGAAGTGCATTTTCGACGCTGGAAAGGAGTGAAAATTAACTCAGACTGAGTTAAAATCACTTATTTGGAGCAATATTGTCGGAGTTTTAACTGAACAAAAGAGTGAAATCCTCTCCAATAAGATAAATAACATTTTCGACACTGAAAAGAGTGAAAATTACCTCAGATTGAGTTAAATTCACTCGGTTGTTTTAAGAGTGTAGACGCCGAAGCATGCCAGACATGAATTCTAACAAACCACCCAAGCCAAGATAAGACGCTCACATCGTGGAGCAGGGCGTTTTTTAGCGCCTTAACGTGCGTTTTCGATCCTTACAAACCAGGGCTTAAGCCGGGCCACTTTTATTTGCGCCAAGCGTTTGTTTGGGCTTTCTACAAGGCGATTGCTAGCTTCACTTGCACTCTTAAGGGGGAATGGGCGCGCAGGACCGGGGGTCTCCAAACTCAAGTGCCTCAATGTTAATCCAATGGGGAAAAAAAATTTATTTGTTACATTTCTCCGGCTGTATTGAATATTTTTACAAGCGGATTTTTTTATGTGATAAATGTAGCTGACTTACAGGTCCCGACAATCCCACTTTCTGAAATTAGTACTAATATATTTTTTAATATTCAATAAATTATTTTACACAAAATATTCGAAGCAATTTCAAAAAGTGAGAAGATAGAGACCTGTAAGTCAGCAACATTTATCACATAAAAAAATCCGCTTGTAAAAATATTCAATACAGCCGGAGAAATGTGGCAAAGAAAATAGTTTTTTCCCCATTGGATTAACATTGAGGCACTTGAGTTTGGAGACCCCCGGTCCTGCGCACCCATTCCCCCTTAATACAAAAAAGTGAAATCCACTCCAGCAGGAGAAGTGCATTTTCGACACTGGAAAGGAATGAATATTAACTCAGACTGAGTTAAAATCTGTTTCCTTTGAACGCCTGAACATGGCGGACAGTTGCGTAGCAAATTGACAGTACTAAAATTGCGCTTTTTTTTTTGGAAGCTGTTATCTTGGAAATTTTTGTCAACGTGGATTGTACTTTTATGATTCATGAATCAGGATAATTTTTTGGGTAGTTCTATTTCTATTCAGTGTAAAAATTTTAACGTCAGACGCAATTTAGTATGACATTTTATGATTGGTTAGGCTTAACGATGAATATAAAATCAATAATTCCACAAATCATCAATAAACAACTATGCAAATTTTCTGTTACCTAATAATATTATTTGTGACACTTATAAAAAGAAACTCGAAATATTTGCAGTTATCAACTAGAATCAACTCAACAATCATGATTCTAAAAATAAAAACGCTATTTTAGTACTGATTTTATCCACGCCTATCGCCGTCATGGCCGCCCCGGTGGCGCAATTGTTAGTACTCTAGCCTTTGGAGCTGCTGTGGTCGGGTTCGAATCCCGGTCAGGCATGGATGTTTGTGACCGTCAATAAATGTTGTTATTTGTCTATGTGTTATTTATTTCTGTGTGACTATAGAAATTATTTCTATGTCTGTCCCACTTGACGAAGGCTTATAAGCGGTTCTCTGAACAAGCACACAGGCTGGAATACATGTAACATACCATACCATGCCGCCATGTTGAGGTGATGCTTCGACACAAAATTCCCTCTTGTTTCACCATTACGTTTCTCCTCTAGATAGTGTGTGATAGCGCACGGTTTTTCTATCTCTATGGTTTTTGCCCAGCAGCATCTACACTCTTAAAATAAATGAGCGATTTTAACTCAGTCTGAGTTAATTTTCACTTCTCCGGTGTGTAAACTGCACTTCTCCTACAAGGAGCGGATCCTTTGCATGTTGAATCTGCGGCAAGATCACTCCAAACGAGTGATTTTAACTCAGTCTGAGTTAATATTCACTCCTTTCCATTGTCGAAAATACAGTTCTAATACACTCTTAAAACAAACAAGTTGGTTTGTAACAGAATCTGTAACTTACACCGCTTCCACACAATATTTACGTTCAACAGGAAGCACACTAACAGCAGCTCGGAAAGAAATTCGCCAAACATGGCTTTTAGCTAGTTCTAATTCAAACTTTCATAGCCAAAATTAATAATTGCCTTTAATCTTCGTTTGAAAATTTGATAATTAATCTTTATCGTTTGCTTTTTTTTAAGTTCGAGGAATAATGATGTATTTTTTAAATAAGTGTCTTTTTGAAGCCTCAAGTTTACATTTCGAAAAATAAATTAGTAAATGTTGCATTTTAAATAAAAGCGAAACTTTTCATATCTGTTATGCGAATTTAGAATTTTTTATGCATCTTTCTTCATTTATTTATAATGAACCTTCAAAATATAACTTTATTGTGCTATTACAACAATCCAAATTGAATTATTAAACAAAAATAAATGTTTTTTCAAGTATTTTATTTTTATTATAAATAAAGTTTCTTGTTCGTTTGTTGTTATGGCAACAGTGAAAATATTGAATAAAATGGAATTCATGTTATTTCAATATAGATTAAATTTTTAGTTATTTAAATTTTAAATAAACTTCTAATTAAATTTTTTTGATGAAAATTGGAATGTAGCCTAAACAGATTTTTTACTTCAAAATGACGTATCCCACTTGTTTGTGAGACTTGCGGTTCGTTCTGTGAAAGTGGGTGACGGACAGACGGACGGACTGCACGATTATAAAACCTTCCACTTTTTACGTTATAAACGTAGTGTGGAAGCTAAAAGGGTGAAATCCACTCCAGTAGGAGAAGTGCATTTTCGACACTGGAAAGGAGTGAATATTAACTCAGACTGAGTTAAAGTCACTCGTTTGGAGTGATCCTGTCGGAGGCTTAACACACAAAGAATCCGCTTCTTCCGGGTAAGTGCATTTTCCAGATTGGAGGAGTGAAATGAACTCAGACTGAGTTAAAATGGTTAGTTCGTTTTAATAGTGTACAGGAGTGGATTTCACTCCTTTGCTTTAAGATAGTGTACACCTTCTTCTTAACTTCATTAGAGAAAACCATCTCTCGGGTCGAATTCAGGGAAAAGAGTCGGGATGCGCGGAAGTGTCGGATGCCGGAAACGCGACCACCCGACGCCCGCGTGGCATCGGCCACTTCTCGGAACAAACGGAGGAAGAGAGATACGTCTCGCAGACTCTTTCCCGAGGAGCCCAACTGGCACGGTTGTGGCCTTCACTTCACATTGAAAAAAAAAAATATTTCAAAATGTTACCAGGGCAAACGGGCACGTGCACGCAAAATTTGAAATCCGTAGATCTTTTAGTTCAAGCTATACACTCCTTGCCAGCCTAAGATGCGTAAAAAGGTTAGGTTTGAATTATCGTCGCACTAGAGCTACACGAGGGCTATTGGCGACGGGCGTCGTATTTTAGAAGACAGTCAGGTGACGAACCAACACCTGAATAGGCATCCAACGCAACCGTTAAGGGTGACATCGTAAGCAGCGTTAGGACTTTGAAGGATATTTAACGTGCACCCCCTTACACTAGAGGGCTCTACCTTACACGGGGTATTATTCGTCGGACATTTTTGGATGCACGGGTCGGCAGCTATTTTGGCGAGGCCCGGACCCCAACCTGGTACCTTCCTCGTGCTAAGCGAGTGCTTAACCGGCTGGGCTCCCCGTCCCCTTGGGTAAATAGAAATGTGCTATAGAGAAGATGTAAAGAGGTCCATAATTTATTTGTGAATCCATCCAGAAAGCATGTTAAAAACATTGCTTTCGTTTAAGGTCTAACAGATTTGAATATTCTTTGAGAATATTTCGCACTTTTATCAGAATGAAAAGTGTATTTTGTTTTAATTGTATTCAGATTATTTTGTATTCGGTTGTATTCGCGCAGTGGAATGAAATGAACCAGAGTTCAAAAACTTTTAATTTATTGATCCAGAAAAATCAGCTCGTTTTTCAAAGTATATAAAATATCATCACTAAACATTAACACTGCAGAAAGATTTAAAGTTACAATATTTCGTCTTATATTTGATAGTAATAATCTTATAACCATCATATAATATTTCATAATTAGTCATCTCTTAACAAAAAACTAAAGATAAAGCTTATATATATATATATATATATATATATATATATATATATATATATATATATATATATATATATATATATATATATATATATATATATATATATATATATATATATATATATATATATATATATATATATATATTACTGGGTGCTACGTCAGCAACGCCTACTACGACGCTGTGCCAATCAAATATGGTCCATGACATGATGGACAGCGCCGCAGCGAGACGACGCAACACCTCGTAATTTGCATGAAAAACAGTTATGCCAACAACATTTTGTATGTAAATATTACCTTACAATAGTTTCCAACTAACGGACCAATCCCGCTTTTCCCTCTGCCTTTTCACCCTTTGTTTTTACCCAAGTTAGGTTCGCACGTAGTGTAGAGTGGTTTCAGACAGACAAACCGGACCATTGTTCCCAGGCGCGCAACCACGGGGGGGGTTTCTAGGGTCAGAACCCCCCCCCAGAACCCATATTATAGTCAAATTTTATTTTGTTAACAATAAAAAAATTTAAAGTGAGGAAAAAAAATTCCATAGAGAAACACTATTTCGCTCGCCGCCAACAAAATAAGAAACTGTAGGGATGGCGGTTTTTCAGGAAAAAAACCGATGTTTCAAAAACCGGTTTATCGGTTATACTGAACCTTAAGACTGGCCTTATGAAAAACCGGTTTTTTGGTCGAAACCGATAGGGCAAAAAAAAACCGGTTTCAGTTTTCCATCCCCAAAGTGTTTCAAATATGGGTGGCGGGAAGTATAAATCTGTGTAAAACAAAATATTTCTAACGAAACTCTTTTCTAATGTGAGGGGGGGGGGGATGAAAAAAAGCGCCAGCTCTGATATAATGACATGTCTTGCCAAATTTATTAATTTTTTGTCATTTTTTATGAGTTGCTCTAATATTGTGCATTCAAAAAAAAATCTTGGGCTAGGATCATAACCTCTCTCCCTCCTTCCCCAGAACCCCCATTATAGTCCCAATTTATTTTGTTAACAAGAAAAAAATTTCATAGAAAAAGAACACTTCGCATTTGCGAAATCCGAGTTGGGGCTGGGGAGCCCAGTAGGCGTTCGCCTTGCATGTGATAGGTCCCAGGTTCGGGTTCGGGCATCGTCAAAATAACTGCCGACATATAAAAGGGCAGTGTAGCTAAAAATGTCCGACGAAGAATACCCCGTGTTGAGGAAGTGCACGTTAAATATCCTAGAAGTTCCGAAGCTGAGTACGTTGTCGCCCTTAATGGTTACGTTGGGTGCCTATTCAGATGTCGGCTCGTCACTTGACTGTGGTTCTAATTTAAGAAGCCCGTCGCCAATAGCCCTCGTGTAGCTCTAGCGATGATGATTAAAAACGAAAACTAAAACAAAAAAATTCTTATTCCTTTAATGTTGAGGGGGAGGGGGGATTAGAAAAAAAACGCTAGTGCCCTAAAAAAATATATATTTTGACTATTAAAATCGAAAGTCTTCGTCCTAATACTTTTTTTAAGCACCACGTTGCATTTACTTAATTTTTTTATATAACAATAACACAAAGAAAGAAAAAGATAAAAGATAAGCAATTTTGATGAAAAGCTAAGTCGTGGAGCGGGTGTGGAGCCTCTATGCCGACTCAGACAGGAAATAAGTATTACGAAAACATAATAAATATAAAATATGAAAGATTTATTTTTTGAAATCGCTATTTAAAGTGCATTTTGTTCGGTTTTGTTCGTAATACGTCAAATAATTCTCCACTTTTCTTTCTTCTTTTTTTTTTTAATTCGTATGTAATAGCAGACTTCTTTAGCCGCCTGGTAGTCCCGACGACATTCAACATACAACCCGGGATCGCCATGAAGTCGGGAGTTGGTATCTACTACCAATGTCTGGTGGTGACGTGGAACTCGGCATTTTTTCAAATAAAAAAAGTTCATTTGACTTCTTAATTAAAGGATTATTCTTATATATTGGTTGCGTTAAGTGCAAAACGATTGTGTGTCTTTGCCAGTTTAAGATCTTTTTCTTTTTAAACTGACTAGTTTTTTTTATTTATCAATGAATTACAAGTTAGGAGTTTTGTGCGTGTCTTTTTAGCGTATTCTAATCTTAAGATCAAGATTGAATAGATGTCATAAGAGAGCAAAATATTGGTAAGTTTAATTTCTTCTCTAAAGTATCTGTGAAGATGAGTAGTTTGTAATTAAGCTTGGGCGCTATTTTTTTTTTTTGTCTTTTTATTGTTTTTAAGGCTGTTCAGTTCTGTGTTCATTAGATTTCAATGGGTTTTATATTTGAAGCACATTTTTTAATAATTAATTGGTATTTTTATACAGCGCCCTAAATGCATACAATTTTTTAATTATTTCACATCGGAGATTCGCATCTATGACGTCGAAAGTTTATTTACAAATATGAATTAAATTAGCTTTGTTCAAGTTTGAAATATTAAATCATTTATTTATTTATTTTTTTGTTCAGCTTAAACTTTAAATATATGTCCTATTAAATTTCTTAGTTATCGGCCAAAACGTGATTGTGCTTATTTAAAGAATGCCAGATTGTTTTGTTTTATTAAAAAGTTAGTTTGCTAATATTGCCCCTTTTGTTTTCTTTTTTAATTTAAAAGTATAAATACCCTAATTTAAAATTATATTAAAAATAGACAAGATTTTTAATTAAATGTAAAAAAATTACTTTGTCCCAAATTACCACATCACACCGCAGCTAGTAAATTTTAATGGTTATACGGAGCCAAAAATACGTGCCAATAATTTTTTCTTCCAATTTTGGCTGATCGTCTCATGCCACTTCGCGATCTGGTCAGCCTGTCAATTCCTGAAATCAAAGAAAGATTGGACCGTTGGCCGGTTATCTTTACACCTACCCTCCTTTTATAATAAAATTAAATATTAGAAGCTTGTCGTTGGGAATATTCCTTACGATGTCACGATCTTCATACTACGATTTTATCGGTTGTTTTGTTTTCTTTTCGTTCTACTTGAAACAAGCTCATTGGTTTCGCCCTTCGAACTGCGGTTCCATTGGTTGTTTGGTTTTAAGTATACTTTGTGTGAAACAAGCCCCTTTCTGTACAGCAAATCCGGTGATTTAAATTATCTTATTAGTTAATTAAAAAAAACACACGAGAATTAATTAATTTTCTTATTCATTACACTTAATTTGTGTTTTAAAAATAAAACATTAGTTATCTATTAAATAACACAAATATGAATTATGTAAAATGAAAAATAATTCATGTTTATAAACAGTAATTAGTAATACTAAATTAATTGTAAAAAATTGTATTTATACAATAGTAATTCTAATTAAAACTAATTTTCATTAAAAGTAATTTAAATTAAAACTAGCTTCAATTAAAAATAATTTTAATTACAAATACTTTTAATAAAAAATAATTTTAATTGAAAAATAATATAAAAATTTTGAAACCCCCCCCAGGATTTTTTTCTAGTTGCGCCCCAGATTGTTCCGGACCGGACCAATGTGCAAAAACCACTTTTTTTTTAATGTTCTTGAAAATGAGTAGAGAGCACAAAATCTCCATTTCAGATTTGAAATCCTTCCCACCGCAATACATTCATTACCTTATATTTCATGTTAGGTGATTGAGAGTAAAAACAGTGCATAGATATTTTTTCACTGATAAGTATGAGTTTTAAACTTTGAAAGACAATAAAACAGAACTTTAAGATATTGCAATACTTTAGTTTTAGCTTCCACACTACGTTTATAATGTAAAATGAAGAAGGTATTATAATCATTCAGTCTGTCCGTCATCCACTTTCATAGCCCAAACTACAAATGCTACGGACAAGTGTGATACGTAAAAAAATTCAGCGCATCGAAATTAGACTACATTGAAAATTTCAGAAAAGTATTCAAATTCAAAGTGCTTCAATTATTTAAAAAAAAACTTCGAAATTTAATGCTCATTTGAAAAGCATAGGAAGTCATTTTTATTAGAATTAAATCAACATTGTCATTCGCACCAATCGCTCGAGAAACTTTCAATTCTTTTAGACAATAAATTAAAACAAATTTATTTTTGCAACATTGATCAGTTTGAAATGACGTCAAATATATTTCACAAAATGATTCTTTGATTGTTTGTTGATATGAAATGTTTTAATTCTATTTAAAAGCTAGGAATATTACAAATTTATTCTTAGAAATATAAATTAATTTTTGCAAACGATAAGTAATAATTATTGAATTTTCAAAATAAAATAATTTTTTGAATAATGTCGCACAAGTTTAAAACTGACCAAGTGGAAAAGCCGGATAAATTATTTAAAAAGTATTCCATTTAAAAAAAAAAGTTTCAAAAATGAAATTTAGGTCGGTTGATAGCATTTTCTCATTTGAAATCAAATAAATCCAAAGGAAGCCAATTAAGAGTACTGGTTTTGAAGTTATGAGTATTTTAAGTTAAATACAGCAACTTCTCGTTATAACGCTCACTGGAGACAAGCAAATTTCCTAGTTATAACCGAAAGCGCGATATAACGAGAGACTTGATAAATTTCATACTTTTGGTGTATTTACGCTCTCAAAAGTTTTTAAACCAAAGCATAGGGGAAAAAATGATAAAATTTAATCATATTAAATAATATAACTACAATAAAAAAGTTTTTTAAAAAATAGAAAGGACTTATTATTAAATACTATGAACATTACACATTATTACCCAGGTAATACTATACATATTTCACTCATTTTCTTGTTTGACAAATCCATCTAAAATCAGCTGCCTTGATTTTTCTCTTAAAACCTGTTTTTTTTTAATTATATGTTTCATGTTTACAAATTTGACCATGCGTCTCAGATCGATTTTATGGAAAGTACATATTGAAAAAAAGGGAGGAAAAAGGGGGAGATATAATACAAGACGCGATATATCCGAATGTGCGATTTAACGAGGTGCGATATAGCGAGGGATTACTGTATTATGAAATGCGTTCAGAGAGCATATGGTAAACCTAATGCCTAAACAGGGCTTAGCCCCTTCCTTACTGAAACGCCCCTCAGAATAAGACAATAATTTAACGCAATTAATAAGCATGTTTTCAAAGAAATTATGCTAGACCGTTAAATTTTTTTTTAAAAATTTGAGTTTGCATTGCATGTAAAATTTGAGTATAAAAACAGAATAAATTTAAAAATTTTAATTAGTAGATGAAAACTTTCATAAACATTTGAATGCCACACAATTTTCACTTAAAGTTTTACACAAATGTATCATTTTATTATTATAGCACAGTAAAAAAAATATTAAAATTTGTAGTGTCAATTAATAACTCATATTTATTTAATTAACACAATTGGCTAAAAGTTATTAGCATCAAGAGCAACTCAAGAAAATCCATACAAATTTGCTAACAGAAATCCACAAATTTACAATTGAAAATACATTTTTAAAACTATCTAACTAGATTAAAAATAAAAACAATCATAACATAATCAACATCAGTTGACAAGCAAACACTAAAATAGAATATCAGTTTCAAACATTCGTAATACGTTCAAATCTTAACAAAACCGACAAGAAACAAGTTATCAATTAATGAGTAACAGGATATACAAAAAAAAACATTCCTCGTTCCTAAATAGTTAAATCACCCAGCCCACAACCACGCTCTGTGATTAACCTAACATTTCATTCATAACATTCCTGAGCGTAAACTATGTACCGACCAGTAGCGCCATCTACCGGAAAAATCCTTTACGCTGGAAGTCTTTGGAGGTTTACGTTATTTTACGTGAGTAGCCGATATTTGCTGTAACTATTTTAGTTATAACTAATTGTTCCTTACACCGCTGATTGTTTTTCTTTTGCAATTTGGAAGCTAATGAGAAAAAAGACAAGTCCAAGAAAAATTAATTTACATTAAAATACTTCTTATACGTTGCGTCATTCAATCGGACAATTGAAGTTGGGTTGAATTATAGTAGCACTAGAGCTACACGAGGGTGATTGGTGACGCTCGTTATAATTTCAAACCAAGACAAGCCGACATCTTGAGTAGGCATCCAATTCAACTTTGAAGGGCGACATCGGGATTTTGGCACATATTTATTATATAAAGTGGACTCCATCTATACGAGATATTATTCTAAGAATAATAGGCCAAGCCAAGGGCTGCCCAGGCCATTTAAAGTCGATGGTCGACACTCTATGTCAGCAATCATTTTTGGCAATGCCCAGGCCCGAAACTGGGACCTTTCACATTGAAGGCAAACGCCTTACCAATTAGGCTCCCAGTCCGTTCTCTGACACACATTGTATTGCTCATTAGATTTTTTTCTTTGTACTATCTACCAAATTCAAATTAAAAATTAAAATTTATTCAAGTTTAATTGAAAAGTATTGAAATATGATATGTCGAATAAAAATGACACGCTAAATCCTGATCATCTTCAGGAACAAGTAAAAATAACATTCCATTTATATTTTGAACACTATATCACAAAACTTCAATATATAACAGGTAAACAAAAGATAACAAACCAACCAACAAAAAAAAAAAAAACTTCAACCAATAAAACCACAATATTATTATTTCGGCTCAAATCAAAATCATTAATAAAATTCCACAAGAATTTCCCACACAAAAAAAAAAAACGAGGGCACGGGAAAGGTAGGAGGGGGGAGGGGGAAAGGAGTCATCAATGTGACGTACTTCCGGTTCTGTGTGGTAAGTCGTATTTTTCATTCACAGTCTTGTTGCTACTTCGTCCGTGTTTACTTCGGGCCCTCGCGTTTGGGCTTCATATTTTGTGTATGGGATAGTCTATCCATTGGATTTTTAACTCTTTTTATATGGATATATGTGTGTTTTATATCAAGGTAAGAGGATTTGTTAATAATGATAATAATGTGTTTTTTTTTTGTTTGTTGTTTGTTTTGGTTGTCTATCGGGGTTTGTTGTGATAAGATTATAGTATGTGTTTTGGGATGGTTGTTTTCGTTTATCTTGTTGCCTGGAGAATTTTGATTAGTTTTATGTGCCTTTTGATTGATTAATTTGTTTAATTTTGTTACAGCAAAATATATATATATATATACTTACATGAACGTACTCAACAATAAAAATTGGAAAATTCTAAAATTAAATTTTCATTGCATATGTTTAATTTTGTTACAACAATATATATATTTATACGAACGTACCCAACAATAAAAATTTTAAAATTCTAAAATAAAATTTTCATTGCATTTGTTTGTTTAATTTTCTTACCACAAAATATATAAACTTATCTAAACGTACACAACAACAAGAATTGGAAAATTCTAAAATTAAATTTTCATTCCATTTAAATAAAAATTTGTTTAAAATATTTCACTGGACTTAATGCTGGTATTATTAAAATTATTTACATTTCATTTAAATTTTAGTAATGATTTTTTAAGACTACTTCAAACTTCAGAAAGTTTTAAGCACATCTTAAAAAGTAAAAATAATATGTTTATTCATTTAAACTTTTTTAATGTTTCCTCATTTTAACAATAAAACTGATATATAACTAAATTAGAATTCATTGCTTTATTAAGGCTATTCTTTACTGACAGTCACCATTTAAAAAAATTAAATATATATTAAAATATAAAATAATATTTTAATAAAAAATAATAAAATATATATAAATAATAAATAATAATTAATAAAATAATAAAAAATCGTTTGTATTCTTTTCCTTCCTTCCGTATTAGCTAAAAAAATTAAACTATTCGAACTCGCAAAATGTAGTTTTGAATTATATGAAATTCATCGTAATTTCTGTGTGTGTGTGTAAGTTTATTTGATTAATATAGCATTTTTAAGTTCCTGATCTTACAACTTTCAGAAATATCTTGGATTTGATGGTTTGATTGCTTTTTGGTTTTATTCTAGAAATTATAATATTTTTTACTATTAATTTACAAATAATATAGTATTTATTTTTGTTCATTTATCTATTGTAATGTCCATAAACTTGATTTTTATTAAAAAATTATAGAGTTTTAAATCAAATAAGAAAGTTCTTGCTTTCAGTCTTTTGTATGCGGCCGTATTTTGTATTTTCCATATTTTTTATTTGACTCATTTTCCGTCTTTTGTATGCGGCCTTAAACAAGTTACGAATTTTGAAAAAATAAGCAAAAATCTAGTTTTAAGTGTCAAAAATGGTAGATATAGTTTCATTTTAAGTACCCATAATCATTAAAGCATTTTTATTTCTTAAGAAATAATTACAAATTAGCGTTAGAAATAATGTTTTATTCTGCGCATCATCAAAACCACGACGAGTTTTCAATGTAAAGGTATATCGTATAAAACATTTTAATTTTTAAAAACAATATTTTAAACCAACAGGTTCAGGCATTGTTGAGTTAATTATTTATATTTTTTTACATACTAAATGTTGTTTTAAAATTTGATAGTTGTGGTTTTCTAACTTTTTTTTTTGTAAATACGAAAGTGAAGCATGACTTTATTTTAACTCAGAGATAATTTAAAAGTGTGCATACATACGGAGGGACTGAGTCCACGAGACTAATATCGTTTCTTCT
Organism: Hylyphantes graminicola; assembly: GCA_023701765.1. NCBI lineage: Eukaryota > Metazoa > Arthropoda > Arachnida > Araneae > Linyphiidae > Hylyphantes > Hylyphantes graminicola. The sequence goes on along the minus strand of CM043120.1, from coordinate 53,442,321 downwards.
CATTTATTGGCCCTTACATGTCACGTGGGTATTGGGAGAAAATAGGCACCAATCAAAAAAGAGAAAAAAAAGTAAGTCCGGCAAATCTGGTCCTTCCGTGTCAGCTTAGTTGCGTTAATTCTCTTTATATAAAAGAAAACTTGAAAGGAGCCACTGTTTGAATAAAATTATTAATTTACATTATTTATTAGAACTAAATTATTTTAATTATTCTTGTTGATATTTAGTAATTGAAACAAAGGGTAAAAAATTCTAACTTCGTAGACAGTTTTTAATATTTTATATGTCATCATATATAAATTAATGATTTATAAATTCTTATATTGTTCTTGAGAATTAACTCTTTGTGATGCTTGCTTTTAACCTAAATTCGTTAAAACAATTTCATGAAATAATTTATTGAACTACATTTACATATATAAATTGTTTAGATAAACCAGAAATTTTTTTAACAACTATTGTATAAAGCTATATTTCACCCTTTTTTATTATACATTTATAGAATATTTTCATCGTAAATTCACAAAAAGTTACTTAGAAAGCGGTTTTAAATACCGCAGTCTTATATGCTCCGTTTCTATACACGGATCTCATTTAATTAAATTATTCATTTGCCAAAATTCATTTTATTTTTTACAGCAACTTTGATTTTTTGAACAAAATTTAAGATTTTAAGATCTGATGATTTAAAACAGCTACAAGAAATACCGGCATTTTTAAAAGTGCTTATTTCTTAATATAATGTTCATAAAAAATATCGATTAATGTTATTCTATATTATATAAATAACTATAATTATTACGCATTCCACTTACAAATTGAGAAAAATAAAATAGACTTGTTTTTACTATTTGCGAGCGCCTATTGCGTCATCGAGCTGTTCGTCTTTCCTAACTGCGTAGTTTGCATTAAAACTTTATAAAATACCTTAGAATAATAATTTTTCATTTTCCCTCGTAAAAATAAATATACCTGACGGAAATTGTATTTTAAATAAAAAAAAAGTATATTCTGGAATCAATTACATTCGGAGATAAAATCGTATGACTGCAAATTCTCAAAAGTCGATTATCGTCTGCAAATTATGAATAATTAAAACATTATTCTGACGACGTGAAACTTAATATTGAAGTTCTTATTAATTCTAAATTGTAATTTTTAAACAAAATACTTTTTAAAATTGGTTAAAATAGAATTTATCCGACAAATAACGCAAATGTTAAACGATCATGCGAACTTCCGATTTTCGTGCACGTATCGTTCTCTTTAGCCTTTTTTGGAGGGGTTTCTTTCTAAATATTGGCATTTTCCTAGAATTTTTGCATTTTGGACTTGTTCAACAACTTCTTGGGAACATATTAAAATTGTTTGTTCGTTGGAATTGTGATAATTTGCGATTTCGGGAACTTGATTGCACTTAAACGCAGAAAGCGCATTTTTGTTGCGATTTTCGGCGTCTTCGTGAAATCGCAAAATATGTAATATCCCCATGAAGAATTTTTATTTCTTAAACATTTTTTGAAGAGGTTTTTAATTTATTTATTCAGTTCTAGTTACTCTAAATAATAATACTTTGGTTTACTATTTAAATTTTTTAATTAAAATTTAAAATTTTGATAATTAGTCTTGTTTTTTTTTTCCTGATTGCCTTTATTTGCTCTAATCCCATGTACTATAGCAATTTTTAATGTATGTATATCGATTAACCTTTACTGCTAAATTTCAATTATTTTAGCTTTTAAATTTATAAAGAAACAAAACAAAAAAACTTTTGTATCAATTTTGTTTTGTTTTTTTTCATTTTCTCAGTGTATATAAAAATACTTCCTCATAATTATGATGGTATTGAATATAAATGTTATAGTTTGCATTAAAAATATTTTTTAAAAATAAAATATGTTTTAATTATTGCCCCTATATTTTGATTAAAATTATCAAGTTTTTTTCGTTTTATAGAGCTTTTATGACAATTATATTGTTTTAAAAAACGATATAAATTGAATGTAAAACATCGAAAATTGTTGTGCATCTAAATTGTAATGGTTTTTTTATTAAATAGATATAGTTCCTAGAACATCACAGTTTTTTTTTTAATTTTTTACAGTAATTAAATTTGTGTAATTTTTTTTTTTGAAAATATTGATACAATATAAACATCATAATAATTGAACGACAAAACTTATTCGTCATTTAGAAAATTAGCAGAATGTAGCCTTATACTCATGAAGTTAGTAAGTTTGTTTGTTTAGACTTTGAGCACTTTTATTTATCTTTGTTCCATTTTTTATGCATTATTTAAACTATTACTATCGATAGAATGCGTGTTTTAAAATTTAATTTTGGCCATAAAGTTGGTACAAAAATATCAGCATTTGGTATTTTTAAATATGATGTGTGTTAATTCAAATCAATTTTTTTAACGCGTTTAAATATCAGGAACACGGAATGTTTTAAAATCGATATGATTTTAATCGATTATTATTTTCTATAATTTCAAAACAGTCATTTTTATAATATTTAATGATTGATTATATTCAATTTATTATTCTTAATTCGTTTAAAAAAATCCTCAAACCGAATCGTCTGCAAGAAGATATTCCGCATCGGAATGTTTTTATATCGATATGATTTTAATCGATTATAATTTTCTGTTAATTCAAAACAATTATTTTGTAATATTTTATAATCTATTCTACATTTTTTTTTCTTATTAAAACTTGATAGAATTCCACAAAACGAATCGTCTGCAAAAAGTTAAGATATTCCGCTTTCATTTTCACACCAATCGGCTCCGAGACATATCCTGACGTTGCACGATCACGTGTGCACATATATGTATTGTGGCTCTCCGCCATTTAATCTTGTGTCCATTTAAGCTCCCGGTCGCCTTTAGAAGAATTAAAGTAAGTCAAAATTGGTCCTTATTCCATTTATGTGAACCCTTAAGTAGTGGAAGTATCACATCTAGATCCATTAATTTGTTCTGTTGTCATGTCGAATGCAGACGATAATTTTCGCTTTTAGAATTGTGGCGTCTGCTATCACTGCCAGTCGAAACTAAGTTTACCGTACACTTCATTTTTTTTTACTTCTATTTCTTTTCGTTCGAAGCGGTTTACTTCGATTTGTATTTATCAATTGTCTGAGTCCTCCAAATCCAATAAATGTCTTGGTATTTGTTTTAAAAGTTTGCAATTTTGGTTTTGTTATGAGTCCGATTAGCTCACTTCAGTTCATGGAACATTCGAAATTATTTGTTGAGAAATTTTATTTAATAATTTAATATTCTAATTATAAGTGTTGTAACATTAAATTAAACAAGAACTTTTATTATTTAATGGAAAATGTATTCTTAACAAATAAATTTTGATATCAAGTTTAATCACACCGAATGCGTTCTGATATTTGAACCCGAATTCGTCCAAGCAAATTTTTTATTGTAAGTTATGTATTGTTCTTATTACAAAATCTTCGCTGATTGTGCAATTTCTATGCACATTTATTTCGTTATATATTTTAATTTTGTATTTAATGAATCACGTATGATTTAGAGAAAGAAAAAAAACGGATAAGCCAATTTGGAATGTTCTATTACTCCTAGATTTACAGGGACCGATAACATTGAAAAATTATTACTATATTTTTAAGTACATCAGGAGCTGTTAAAATATTCATTCTAACAATTGAAATTGGTTTAAATAAAGTACGAATGAATATTTCTTAAATATTGTTGCCGTTCTACCCAATACATGACGATAACATTAATGTCTAAATCTACTTATTTAAATATTCATGAAAAAAATAGTTGCACGTAAAAACTCATTAATGTTGAAAGTAAATTATCAGAGTGTCTAAAAATATATGTCTATTATTAAAGACCCGCATATAAACCTTCGCCAAGTAAGACAGACACAACACACATACATTAACATACGTGACAGATGCTGCCATCTATCGCCACCTCCGCAATTCGGACCTGTCTCTGAAGGGGAGAGAAATAGTCTCCAGAGACCTGTACCCGTGGGAAACCGCGCAATGACCGCCCACTGGACTTTCGGACCCACAGATTTAACGAGCACGTTCTCCGCATATACTCGGGTCTTGGGGGTAAAAAAGCGTTCTTTCGCTTGTCTTACAAGTTGTTGTAACTCTTAAAGTATGAGTAAAAGTGATTATTTATCACCCTAGTGCGTGGTAAGTTGGTAGTACTGATGTTTCTTAAGCAAAATAGTTTCCGGGATAATTTAATATCTATCTCCTCTTGTGCAAATTCAATAAAGGCAGATTTTCTTTGGCCTCACTGAATCGGCACCAAATCACAACGAGTGGTGAAAAGTTCTCCAACTTGGAAAACTTGCGTACTCGAGCAAGTATATATTTAGCAAACTGACTGATGTTTCTCCAGAACAGTATAGGAGTTCCCGAAATACTGCATCTTGGAATAATTCAAACACCGCCAGAATTGGTCTTTGATTAGACCAAATTCAATCACAGAGCACTGCTGTGCTCTCTAGGCAAACAGCTCTAATGAATGGGCCCTAAATCTCAGTTATTGGTGAAAAGAAGAGTTCTCCGGATCACCAAATCGCCAACTAACAAGTTGTCGTGACTCTTTACGTGCCATAACAAATGGATATTCAGTGATAGTTGGTGGCAAAGTTTTAGTACTGTTGTTTCTTCAGGATAATGGGAGTTTCCGGATAATTTAGCATCTTCTTGTGCAAATCCAATCAATGAACGCACGTTGAAACTCTACATTTGTCTTACAGAGCACCGGTTGGGAACCCCTGATCTAGTGGAATGATTTTCAATCCTTATTTCTTAATTATATTTACCAAATGTTCATTCACTGGGACCTGTTCACTCACTGGTCAGTCTACCCTAGTACTGATGTTTTTTCTGTATAATAAGAATTCCCGGATAATTTGGTATCTGCCTCTTGTGCAAATTCAATAAAGACGGGTATTTATTTCATGTGGTAGTACTAATGTTTCTACTGGATAATAAGAGTTCCCGGATAATTTGGTATCTGACTCTTATGCAAGTTCAATAAAGGCGGGTATTTATTTCATGTGGTAGTACTGATGTTTCTTCTGGATAATAAGAGTTCCCGGATAATTTGGTATCTGCCTCTTGTGCAAATTCAATTAAGAGTTCCCGGATAATTCGGTATCTGCCTCTTGTGCTAATTCAATAAAGACGGGTATTTATTTCATGTGGTAGTACTGATGTTTCTTCTGGATAATAAGAGTTCCCGGATAATTTGGTATCTGCCTCTTGTGCAAATTCAATAAAGACGGGTATTTATTTCATGTGGTAGTACTGATGTTTCTTCTGGATTATAAGAGTTCCCGGATAATTTGGTATCTGCCTCTTGTGCAAATTCAATAAAGACGGGCATTTATTTCATGTGGTAGTACTGATGTTTCTTCTGGATAATAAGAGTTCCCGGATAATTCGGTATCTGCCCCTTGTGCAAATTCAATAAAGACGGGTATTTATTTCATGTGGGGGCGACGGACCGTTGTTTAATGACGGTTTATCCGTCCCGCACCATTACCCGACAAATGTGTCCGTTGTCATCCCCTCAACAACAGTTCCGGCCACCCGACCGTGACAACGCTGCTTACACACTATAACCACCGAATTAAAAAGGATGAAAAAGAAGTAATAATTGGTTTATTAATGCCTGTTATGTGGCTTATTCTCTTCACTCTTGAAAAAAGGATGTCGCCCTTAACGGTTGAGCTGGCTGCCTACTCAGGTGTTGGCTCGTCACTAGGCTGTGGTTCTAAAATTTGACGCCGCTCGCCAATAGCTCTCGTGTAGCTCTAGTGCGACGACAATTCAATCTTAACCTAAAACCTGAAAAAAGTAACCATATTTTTCAAACAATTATGTATTTAGAAGTATGTTTTGCAAGTAATTTTGAAGAAAAAAAAGTGCGTTTAACATTTGCTGAGGGTTACTTGAATTTAATGCAGGGGTGCCAGACTTCCGCCGAACGGCGGAATTCCTCTTTTTTTCCGATTTTTCAAAAAAATTCCGCTTTTTCCGAATTTTTCAGAAAAATCCGCTGAATCAAGATTTTCAAAAAATTACGAAAAACTTTTAGATTTTCTAAGTTTTCAAAAAAAATCGTATTAACAGGGTTTCCGCGCATATGAATAGTCAAGAGTTTGGACATTGGGTTAATTTTGTCATAAGTATTGAATTTGAGCAAAAAAACGACCAAAAGTCATGTATTTCAGCAAAGAAACGTCCGAAAGTAATAAAAATCGATATATATTTATTCGCGGCTTTCGGATCGCCGGACCTTCGCGACTTTCGGATCTCTGAAGTTTCGGGAATTTCGGATCACTGGAGTTTCATGACTTTCGGATCGCTTTAGTTTCTTGTCTTTCGGATCGCCGAAGTTTCATGTCTTTTGCAAAGCTGGAGTTTCGTGTCTTCCGGATCCGCCGGACTTTAGCGCTCTTTGGAACGCTGGAGTTCCGCGACTTACGGATCGCTCGTGTTCCGCGACTTTCGGATCGCTAAGGTTTCTTGTCTTTAGGATCACTGGAGTTTCGGATCGTCGGACTTTCAGAACGCTGGACTTCCGCGACTTACGGATCGCTAGAGTTCCGCGACTTTCGTGTTACGTGTCTTCCGGACCGCCGGACTTTCGGAACGCTAGAGTTTAGTGTCTTTCAGAACGCCGGAGTTTCGTGAGTTTCGGATCATTGGAGTTTCGGACTGTCGGAACGCTGGACTTCGGCGACTTACGGATCGCCAGAGTTCCGCGACTTTCAGAACGCCGGAGTTTAGTGTCTTTCGGAACGCCGGAGTTCCGCGAATTTCGGATCACTGGAGTTCCGCGAATTTCGGATTGCTGGAGTTTCGAGAATTTCGGATCGCCGGAGCTCCGCGACATACGGAACGGCGAAGTTTATTGATTTCGGATCGCCGGAGTTTCGTAAATTTCGGATCGCCGGAGTTCCGCGACTTACGGAACGCCGGAGTTTAGTGTCTTTCGGAACGCCGGAGTTTCGTGAATTTCGGATCACTGGAGTTCCGCGAATTTCGGATTGCTGGAGTTTCGAGAATTTCGGATCGCCGGAGCTCCGCGACATACGGAACGACGAAGTTTATTGATTTCGGATCGCCGGAGTTTCGTAAATTTCGGGTCGCCGGAGTTCCGCGACTTACGGAATGCCGGAGTTTATTGTTTTTCGGATCCCCGGAATTTCGGATCACTGGAATTCCGCGACTTTCTCGATTTTCGGAACGCCAAAGCTTAGTGTCTTTTGTAAAATCCGGAGTTTCGTTAATTTCGGATCACCGGATTTCCGCTACTTTCGGATCGCTGGAGTTTTGCTACTTTCGGAGTTTTTTTTTCAATTTTCAGATGGCCGGAGTTTTTAGATGTTCTGATAGGCAAAGTTTGCGAGATTTTCAGATCGCCGCAATTATTAATATTAGAAGAAAGTCATTGATTTTAAATTTGATGAAAATTCCGGTGGTAGAGAGTAAGAGATGTATCCTAAATTTAAACTATTATTAAAAAAATAAAATTATGCCAATAGTTTTGCCAGTAGGCTTTTCTGTAATTTTGATTTAACTGGTGATTTATAAAGTGTTTTTTTAATGCAAGCGAAACCCTAATTAGAAGGAGGAATGCAATTGCACTATACGACACACTTATAAGAGAACAAAGAATTCCTGAAATAATTAATCAAAGAAAAATTTAATACATATAAAGCATTACTTCTTCAATAAGTTCACATTAAAAAAAAGATTTTTTTCACTTTATTAATCTAATTACATTTTGAAATCATTTTATGGTGCAATAATTTATTTCTAAAATAAATTTGTGCACGTGCCCATTAAACATGAAAATTGTCTACACAAACACGATAAATTGTTTACTATGTTTGTGTTGTCAACTTTCTAGTTGTTTCAATTTGAATTCTTTATTTTTTATTTGAGATGCTATTTATATAGTCATGAAAAACTGTTAACTTATATACGGAAAGTCATGAATTTGGGACTGTCCGTTTTGGCAGAAACCCTATATTGTTACTCGCGTGATTTCCTCTTTTTTGATTTTGGCCACTTTCACCCCTGTTAATGGAATTTGAGGTTTTGATTGTTAAAAATACTCATTTAAGGTGTTCTATGAATATACAAGCACTGTCATTTTTTTTTATATTTTATTTTATTATTATTATTTTTTAGAATTTATACATCATTTTTTTAACTTGTTTAAATCTAAATGTCCGATAAATTAACCACGGAAAAAGCTTTTTTGTAAGATCGCCTAAATTAGTTTGATCCTCTTGTTGCGTTATTTTTTAATGCAATTAAAATATCAGCAGCCTCTTCATGTATCTCTGGAGCGAAGAGTTTAGTGCAGTGGATATTTAACAGAAAATTAGTTTAGTGCAGTGGATATTTAAAGGAAAATTACTTTAGTGCAGTGGATATTTAAGGAAAAAAGGAACAAAATCATTTTATACAATACTTTGAATTTAGACCAGTTTAAGCCTATGCCTCAGAGATTTGGAATTTGACAGGGAAATAAGAAGGGGGGGGGGGGGGGGGGGGGGGGGCGTTTGTGTTGTTTGAGAGGAAAGTCTTGAGGGCTATTTTTGTGGTGCTGCCTTGTAGAACAATACCTGGCGAAAGAGGTATATTGATTATTGGATACATACAAAATCTATGAAGATGAGGAACATCATAAAATAAATATAATGATATGGGCTGGGCAGGCCACCTTTTGAGCATGAGATTTGAGAACTCCGATTGGGTCTTTAATGCAACTTCTTTTTGTGTAACCACCAAGAAGAGGGTCGTGTAGCTCTAGTGCGACGATATCAAACTAAACTAAACCAGGAAGAGGTACAAAGACTGCCTGGAAGATGATTTCTTGAAGTTAAAGGAGATCGATTTTTGGAAAAGTGGCAAAATCGGAAAGACATTTAAAGAAAGTCATGGCCTACAAAGGGCTGTTGAGCCAATGCTGATTGACATTTGAAAGCTTTTCGTCTAAATCTTTTAAACTATTGTAATTTAGCTGCCATTTTCCAATGTTATAAGCAAAATAAGTTTAGATCAGAACTTTGATTCATAATATAACTCGATTGACAACTCGATAGTATCAAATTCAATGTATTTGGTAAAAGATGCTGCATCCGGTTTCAGAAATTGATTGAAGACACTGTTCCTCTTTCTTAGCGTAAAAAAATATGCAATGGGAAAAATCTATCTATCGTTATAGATCTGTAATCGTTTATAGAAAACATTTAGGGAACAGCTAGAGCCTAAATATTAGAGTTACTCTAGGAACAAATAAAAAATAGTTAGCGAAAGAAACTTCACGTTAAATATAGCTCAATGTTCCGACGCTGCGTACGATGTCCCTCTTTAACAAAAAAAAAAAAAATGGTTGCGTTTGGTGCCTATTTAGGTGTTTAGTTGGCGCGTCACTTGACTGTGGTTCTAAACTACGATGCTCGCAGCCAATAGTCCTCGCTTTGCGAGTGACCATATTGTAGCGAAGTAAGACTTGAACCGATAGGAATCCGTAGCTCAGCGGTAAAGAACGATACTGCAAACCAGAAGATTGTGGGATCGATCCCTGGCATGGCTTATAAATTTATAATTTCATTATGTCTAAATTTGAATTGTTTCTCTTTACTTCTCTATTTATGTAAATTAGTTAATTTCTAGAACCTTCTAGGCCAGAAGGTTCTACCGCTCTATATAAAGGAATGTAATCATCCAGTTGGATTATTAAAAAGTCTCGAGCTGAGATATAGTTGACTTGTAGTTTCTTGTATACAACTAATTACACCACTTACCGTATTTCCCCCTCGTCTACGCGACAATATGTACTTCATTTCACTGTACAGTACTGCTTTTCAGGCTTTTGTCCTGCCTGTTCCAAACAGTCTTGTTTTGTGGGATTTCTACTGAAAAATATCCTGCATATTTGATTATGATGATTTGATTAAAATGTCTTTGTAATACAGCCATAAGCAGGTGATACTAAAATAAACGCAATACCGTGGAGTAATCTTTTTGTTCTGCTAGGGTAGGGTAAGTTCATACATATTCCGGCTTGTGTGCTTGGTCAGAGACCCGCTTGTAAGCCTTCCAAGGAAGACAGACACAGAAAGATTTTTTTTTCACAATTATAGGATGTACACCCAGGGCGAAAGCGGGAATCTAACCCGCACCCATTACAGCGCGCAGATTGTTAGCGTAATGGTCTGCTGTCCAAACCACTCGGCCATCCGGGCCCCTTTTGTTCTGCTTCTTTAACAATGTACTGCATTATTGTTGAAAATATCCGGTCACCCTACTCGTAGCTCTAGTGCAAAGACTATGCAACTCAACTCGCATTCCTACAGGGTGGTTATAAAATAACACAGCGAATTACGCCTCGTAATTAAGAACCCTGGTCAAAAGACGAGTTTCTTTTTTATGATTCCATCATTTCCCCCCCTTCTTGCTTAGTAAGTGTCTCGAAGTTTGTTGCATTCGGAATATTTATTCAAACTACAGACCTCTCCGAATAGCGAGCGTTATTTTATAACCACCCTGTACTATCTTCAATTCAAACTTCCACAACCCAGAGCACACGAAAAGAGAGAAGAAACCAAGCCACGCACAAAAAAACTGGTATAGAGAGAAGCCAAAGGAATTCTTCCCAAGTCGCGTTCTCGGAAATACGCGGCGAGAACAGATAGAGGGGAGGGGGGGGCGTGGAATGCGCGGAATCGATGCCTTTGATTCTTCTCGCGCCCCCTGGACGCGGACCTTTAACCTCCCCCCCACCCTTGGGAAAAAGAACGTTGGGGAGGGGGGGGGGGGATTTCTGAGAGAGAGGCCCCACCCACCCCTTGGGATTGACGGGCAACAGTTGTCAGTTTGATGTGTGAGATAGTTTTGGTTTTTGTATCGGGTTTGTTTGGTGAGTTGATGTGGTTGGGAAAGCGTTTTATGATTCGTACTGTTTGGTTGGTTGGTCGGTATACCAAAACCGACCTTAAGTTTGCAGCAGAGAAATGTACTAGGCGGCGGAAACTGCGTAAACAACGCTGCTGGCGCCGGGATTTCGAATGTTCCGATTGGTTGCTCCTTTGACCCTGATATTCGTGCGCCCTGTTACGTCAAAATCGAAGGGGAAAATAATTAAAATAACACTCTAACTGAAGCTAAACCAATAAAAAGAATAAATTTATGTCTTGAAATAACAAATAAAATTGTTGATTGAATGTGAAACACCTTTTTTTATTCGAGTCTCGCACTCGAAAATGGGAACTATTTACCCTTTTTCTCGTAGACCATTTGTATACTGCAAACTTAATGTCGGTTTAGGTTTAGACATTTATTTTCAGGTTTTAGTGCTTGGTCGGAGACCCGTTTCTAAACCTTGGTCCATAGAGTTAGGAAGGTGGAGTCTATCAGTTTAAATGGTTTAAAGCATGGCTGTTAGGTTTTTTCGTGCTACTGCTCATAACAAACCGGCACTGAGGTATCCCAAGATGCACCGCTTTAGCAGTTTTTTGCGCTACTGCGCATGACATAGTAGCCGAAACTATGGAAACTGGCACTGAGGTATTCCAAGATGGACCGCTTTAGCCTGCTTCTTTTGTGCGTTACTACGCACATACATGAGCGGCTCTATTCTCTTTCCTAACTATATGCCTCCGTCAAGTTAAACATACACAACACATACACACATGAATGACAGATGCTGTCATCTATCGAAACCTCCGCAATATGTAGACATGTCCGTGAAGGGCAGGTAAATAGTCTCCAGGGACCGTTTGGAAACTGCGCCATGACCGCCTACACTACTTTCGGCCTCACAGATTTAACGAGCACGTACTCCGCATATACTCGGCTGGTCTTCAATGGTATCGGGATTCGATCGAGGGACCTTCCGAGACGCTAACCACTAGGCTACCCACGGACCCTACGTATTGTTTGTTGGGTTTGTAGCTGGTTTACTGCTGAACATTTACAATCTTTTACGAATCTCGAAAACTGCTACTGTGAGTGAGCATTGGAAACAACAAATATATCAAACAAATTACGTAACAAATGAGTAATTTATGTATCCATATATATTTTGAAATTTATTTGAAGTATTCCTCAAAAGTAGTTCCTTTTTTCCTTCAAGTGATTTTAGATTTTCTAATGCACAATTTTAAAAAAAAATCTTTATGCCCTAATATGAACTGTTTGGTATTTTAGAAAAACTAGGGATGTGTAACACTGCAACAAGAATTTCAAGTAAAGCTCAATAAATACACACAATTAAGTAAATATAAACCTTATAAGGTTATCTTAATAACTTTAAAACCTAAAGTATCGATGACGCCTACTATTAGCTAGTTAATGGCAGCTACTAAGGCCATTTGTGCTTTAGCGGTTTTCCCAAGACGTGCAATAGTGAAGCCCGACAGCTACTAGGTAAAGCCCTGGTACTTAAGGCTAGGTAAAGTTATGCAATGTAAAAAAAAAACCTGTTGTTTTTACAGTTAAAAACTGTCAACTTCGACGCCAGTTAATAACTGTTTATTTCACAGTTTAAAACTGTAGTTTTTTACGGTTTAAAACTGTAATTTTTTTACAGGAAAACTGTAATTTTAACAGGGAGAAACTGTTTTTTAGCAGGGAAAAACTGTTAAATTAGACGTGCAAAGAGTCACGTGATTGAGATCATCGATAAGCACAAATACCCAATACTAGCCCTCACTACCGAGTAATTACTTCGTCGCAGGCGGAACAGTAATGGACTCGTACACAAGAGGTTCCTGGATCAAAACCGGGCCAGATCTATGCCTCTTGCATATACGAGCCCAGTACTGTGCCGCATGCCATAAAGTAATCACTTGGTCACGAGGGCTAGTACAGGGTATTTTATTTTAGCAGGGAAACTGTTAAATTAACAGTTTTTCCCTGCTAAATTATTTCTCCCTGTTAAAATTGCAGTTTTAAACTGTAAAAAATTACAGTTTTAAATTGTAAAAAATTACAGTTTTAAACTGTAAAATAAACAGTTATTAACTGACGTCAAAGTTGACAGTTTTTAACTGTAAAAACAACAGTTTTTTTACAGTGTGGTAGTTAAGGCTAGGTAATGCCCTGGTAGCCCTTTAGTACTAGGAACTCGCTTCCAAATTTGAAGTCCGTAACTCTTAGTTCGAGCTGTACAGGGATTTCAGACAAACGGACAAACGTAAAAAAAACAACAATTTTTTAGAATCAGCACCTTCCAAAACGTGTAGAAAACGCAAAATCTCTATTACGGATTGTCTTTTCCATCATGAAACTTTCGTTACCTTATATTTCATATAAGGTATAAAGGTTATAAGGGGTAACCTTATTTAAATTTTATATTCATTACCTTATATTTCATAAAAGGTAATGAATATAAATCATGAATATCTATAATAATAAAAGAAAGTGTCTGTTTGTCTGTGTGTATGTCTGTGGATCGCAAAAGACCTACTTAGACTGCTCTAAAAAATTCGAAATTTTTAACATAGATTCCTTTTAATACCTACGTGTGCACCTGAGGCTTAGTTTTTTCATATTTGATTGTGATTTTTAATTAATATAATTAGTTTTAAAAAAAAACGTCATCCGCGTGGGATTGCGGGACCATAACAGGGCTTGAAAATACATGGACCGGGCCGAAACGGGGGCTTGACGCCATCCTCTTTTAGTTTGACTGATTGAGTTTTGTTGAGATATGCGCTCGCCCGAAAGCTGCTTCATCCTCTATTAGTGTTTGCCTTTTTAAGTGCGCATGCGCCAACACGAATTTAATTTTGTTTTGATTTTGAGTGTATTTTGAAAAGTAAACATGCCTCTAAAAGGAAGCAATGCGAAGTTAACGGGTTCCCAGTAAGGCGGGACCACACTGCTAGTTAAATATAAAGGCAATGAATCTAAACCAATAAAGTAATTTCAATTTACTCATATTTCATAAATAGTGATTAAAAGTTAAAAAAAAACAAAGAGTAATTTAATTAATTAAATGACAAGTTAAGACATTCATATACACCAAACAATACATTTCCCAAACTAAATTCTTTTTTCTCCCAAGCCCTTAAGAGATATTAAATACATAAAAAAAATACCAATAAAAACCTACTCCTTTCTTTTCTGCATCTCATCACCCAAGATCATTTCCTAGTGGAATATTTCGAATTCCTCAAGACCGCACCGAAGAATATGCCTCGGGGAGGGTCTCATTACATCCCCATGTAAATGAAATGTCGTCTGGTTCGAGCGATCAATCCATCAATCAGTTCCATAATTATAGAGAACCAGCTGACCCATGAGAATCGAGATGGGAGATTTTCAGGATAGGTCCTTTCTGGAGAATTGTTATTTTTGAAGGATTGGTCAGTTCCACATAGACCAGCGTTTGTCAACTGGTGGGTAGCGGCCTACTATACCATGTCTAGCCAGAATGTAAGCTTCGAAAAGACTTTGTTCCCCCGTCCCTTCGCTGGGTTTTCTAGGAAACGGGGTGAACATCGCTTTTCTAAACCTATCGCGTTTAGGTGTTACCAATAAAAATAGTTAGAAGTAATCTAGTAGGATGGGGGGAAAAGGCTCACGCCGTTTCGAAGAAAACCGCGTGCGGGGATGGGGAGGAAAGTGCTTTCGAAGCTTGCATACTGGCTAGGTATAGTATAGCTGTAGTCATGCTTAGAGTAATAGTTACATGTGTCACTAATCGGAATAGTAGAAGTGGCTAAAGCTCCATCTACGGAAAACTTTTTGAAATGCGAAACTTTAAACTTTTAACCTGAGCAAAATCCTACACGTATATTTTTAATGTAAACATACTTTTCAGACAAATATATGCTCAAAAGTATGTTTTCAAAGAAATTTTAGAAAAAATTATGTTTAATAGTTACTTAACGCTTTAAACTCTGAAAATACACATTTCTTTGTGCTATAAATGCAACAAAAAAGGCCGTATCACTTATTTGTAGTTAACAATTATTTTATCATTGTTTTTATTTCAAAATGCCTTGGAAACAATTACTAAAATAACTTTTTGAAAAGTTTGAAAAAAATTTACATTTTTTTTTTTTGGAACTCTAATATCGTTTTGAACCTCGTTCAACTTCATTTTTTATAGAAATGAATGACTGATACCTGTAATCAAAGGCTAAAAACTGATATTTGAATCTCCTTCTTTCGGACCATGTCAATTTTGGAACTAATTAACGTGTTAATTGTTTGTGGGAGGGAGGAAGAGGGGGATCGGATATTGAACTGCAGAATGTGAAGGATTACGCGACGATCAGTTCGGGATATTTTTTTAACTGATTACCATAACTTAAAAATTAAAAAAAAATGGAACTATAGTATCGACTGACCTTTCATTTTCGAACTCTTAAAATGCTCTGAATTCTTCTGCGGATGGCGTCACTATTTTCAACTTTAAATCTTCTTTTTTAGTTATCAATTAACCTGATGCTATTTTCCTTTATGGTAAACGGGTATTACGTACACACAAGTACCGCACATTCACTATGCATGTATAAGCTGCCACACTACGTCCATAACGTGAAAAATGGAAGGCATTATAATCGTTCAGTCTGTCTGTCCGTCCGTCCGTCACCCACTTTCATATTCCAAACTTCAAAGGCTACGGACAAGTATGATACGTCAAAAAATTCCGTTCATCGAAATAAGAATACTTTGAAAATTTCTGAAAAGAATTTGAATTCGAAGTACTCAAAAGAATTAGGGAATGAATGGTTAGCACCCTATCACCTCCAATGACTCCATTTAGAATCATCAGCTTGAGATTTTTTTCTCACTAAGTTGAGTTCGCACTTATATATAGTTAGATGGAAGAATAACGTCTTTTGAAGAATGAAATAATGTTTGTTTTAATTAAATGAAAATATGAAAAACATGGCAAAATAAAATTCATTCCCAAAACATTTTATAAAATAGATCCTAAATTACTCATGCTTCCATTCTCAGATGTTTAAAAAATTGATTTAAACTCTTTTTTAACAGTGAAAGTTTTGAAAAAATTATTGTTATAATTAAACAAAATTTATGATACAATTTTTTCCCCCTTAAATTTTAATTAAAAAATTAAGATCCCCCCCCCCCCCCCCCTGGTTTTTACCATTTCATCGCCGATGCATAATGAATCTATTTCACAAAGTTTAGATTTTTGAAATAAAAGCTAAAAAGTTGAAACTGAAATGGTTAACAAAAGACGGAAAGTGCTCCCCTAATTGTTTTGAGCAGTGTACTTCAATTGTTTTAAAAACTGCAAAGTTTAAGGCTCATTTAAAAAGCATAGGAAGCTATTTTTATTGGAATTAAATCGCCATTGCCATTCGCAACAATCGCTCGAGAAACTTTTATTTATTTCGAAATTAAAATAAATTTATTTTTGTGACATCGATCAGTTTTAAATGATGTCAAGTATATTTCACTATGAGATTCTTTGTATGGTGATCTGAAACGTTTTCATTCTATTTAAAATCGAGGAATGTTAAACATTTATTATCTGAAATATAAATTAATTTTTTCTAACGATAAATAATAATTATTGAATTTTCAAAATAAAATAAATGAAAATAGCCAACTATAGCATCTAAATGCTTAATATGGAATTAATGTTGTGTTTGGCGTCTTTTAACCTGTTGAACACAACTGTTGTGTGGCAGCGGGTTAAGTGACAGATTCCGTTACAAATCCACTTGTTGGCCCGTCCGTGGCCGAGTGGTTAAGGCATCAGTTCCAGGATTGAACCTTCTCAGGTTCGAAACCCACACTATACTGCCAGTCATCCTATAATAAATCGGATCTTTGTACTGGGAAAGGGTAGAAAAATCCAACTCGTGACGGATGGACCCTAGTACACTGGGACAGACGCGTAGTTAAATCTGTGGAGTCCAAAGTTCCGACGGCGTCAGCGTACGGTACGATGTCGCTCGAAATTCCGTTGGGTGCCATTTCAGGTGTCGATCTCGTCACTTGACCAGGGTTCTAAATTACGGAGTGTTATTGGCTGTGTTAGGGAGGCTAGAAATAGGCAGCCGAAAACGATTACATTACCCATTACCCACTTGTTTACGTACTTATAAAACTAAACAATTAAAAGCCGATCCGGCGGCGCAGTGGTTAAGACGTTGGCCTTTGGAGCTGCTGGGTCCGGGTTCGAATCCCGTTGAGCAGGGCCGGATTTAAAGATTTGCCGCCTGTAGGCTATGATTTGCTGTCCCTGTCACAATATTCTCCCACTTCGGGGAAAGATAGCTAGTTAGCTGCAAAACATGGTGGTATGTGCTGTTTAAAATTATTACAATGAATATAAAAGAGGGAAACTGTTTCACAGCGCACATGTTTGCTAATAAATATTAGTACCTAAAATATACGTTTATAGTTTACGCATTAATATAAATAATTTTTCTTTCTTAAAAATAGTAGTATCTTAATAATATTTTATTTTATGCCGAATGCCGCTTTAATTAGTATTTCAATTAGCCGCCCCCAACAAATTTGCCGCTCTAGGCTACAGCCTACTTAGCCTATTTAGAAATCCGGCCCTGCCGTTGAGGCATGGATGTTTGTGTTTGTCGAGTATATGCGGAGTACGTGCTCGTTAAATCTACTGGGTCCGAAAGTCCTGTGGGCGGTCATTGCGCAGTTTCCCATGGGTACAGGTCCCTGGTGAAAATTTCCCTCCCCTTCAGGGACATGTCTAAATTGCGGAGGTGGCGACAGATGGCAACATCTGTCATATGTGTTTGTGTGTGTCTTGTGTTGTCCTACTTGACGATGGTTTATAAGCGGGTCCTAAGCACACAAGCCTGAAAATATATGTCTACCATCCAACCAACTAAACAATTAAAATCAATTTCAATGATTCGTTAACCATCACTTTCCCAAATCGTCAACACCTCCATCCTCCATCGGAATTCCATCTCAACGGAAGCTAACAATTACGCAACTCGCCGAAATGCAGAAGCCGTGTATGGTGGTTAATGTGGCGGTAATGGTCTTTATAAATAAAAGTAGGAGCAATTAACCGGTTTGAGGAAGGGAGAAACAATCAAGGATTGGATATGCTAATGGAGTCGTGGGGATCTATTGATGGAATGAGGCTGTTTCAAATTTAAGGTATTCGGTTATCGGCCACCCAATTGGGAAGTTCAGAAAGAGTTCAAAGGACCGAGCGCCGACGATTTAAAAATTAATGGGAAGTGTCACTTATCACTATTTATTGTGTAGTTCGATATATGAAGAGTAAACGGGAAGAACCGATTGATTTCGTACAAGGCTTTCCTTAATAGCCTCTGTGGGGATGATAGCGAGAAATCGTCTAAACTGGTGTAAAGAAACCAGTTACTCGCTTTGTTTATCTTTCGCGGCAACCCTGATTCACGCCAGAGTTGAGTGGAACGAGTCACACGTTTGCACCGCAAATGAAGAACTATAAGAAAACCGGTTTCCGGTCGCCAATGTCCGCCAGGCAGAGACAATTACGGAAAGACTCTAAAGAAATCAGTCGGTTCTTCCAGTGTACTCTTCATATAAGGTTGTATTGTGATGTGGTTAAAAATGCGAAAATAGTGCATGCGCGAAAGGTACAGCTGCAATACGGTTTTTTTTATTTAAATGTATTTGTTTAAAAGGCTGCACACTTCGAATTTGGTACAAAAGTTCCAGGCATCATAATAAGGTTTTTACTAAAGGAAAGATGCTTAGACCTTTTTTTGGTTTAAAGTTGTTGAAATTATCTTCTAAAATATATAATTACCTTTAAATTTATTTAGTGAGAATTGAAAGTCGTTTAGTGTTACTTTTTTAAAAATCAATTCAATTCTATAATAATCACACGTCTTAGCTATCCTATAAATGAGGGGATGGGCTAATCCTGTCAATAAGGAGCGCTTACTATATATAGGGCGGGTGCACGTTTAAACTGCTATGGTCCCGCCGTGTGTGCGTTGTCGCCGTAAGGTTGCGTTGGGTGACAGCTGAGGTGTTAATCTCTCTTCGTCACTTTACAGTGGTTTAGAATCATACGAATCGTCGCCAGCAGCCCAAGTGTAACTCTAGTGCGTGTTGATTCAACTAAACCAGCCTAAACTAAATCAATAGTACTACTTCCAAAGGGTTCATTCGGCCAATTGAAATTATCCAAACATAATTTCTAAATGTTTTCAAGATTTTGCACGTATGAACGCATTGTAGCTCTAATGCGACGTAAGCCCAGCCAAATCGATTTCTATTGATTGAGATTGAAGGCATTGAGGCGGTTCATGATTTTTTTGTGGGAAAGAATACAATGATAGACTTAACAATGATGTAGCTGTAGGTTGTGACTCTTCTATTTATCTATTTTATGGTTTATTGGCTATGGTCGACCAAAGACAAAGGCTGTTTGGGGGCAAAATTTAAATTAAAATCCTTAAAAAAAAACTTAAATAAAAATTTTAAATTTTATTTTTTTATCCATTTTACAATCTTTTCCTTTAAAAGGATGTCATAAAAGAAATAAGAAGTTTATTTTATCCATTTTAAAAACTGGTGGTAGCTTTCGTGGTTAAAGAGACCATAATTTTTCTGCTTTTAATCGGAGCCAGCTTATTTTGTGCACAATTCCCTACCACGTAAACATCCCCCACGAGTTCTAAGAACTCACGGTAGGAATATTAAAAAAAAATAGGTGCCCCCTACTATGAAGAATGCATGATTCTTGCTTCTTACCACACACACGAACATTCTTAAAGATATTTAAGGGATAAGGAAGAAAATTCGACTTGTTATTGGTTAACTGTTCTTTTAACCATTTAACAATTGATTTTTAAATAAATGTGCGTACCTAGGGCCACTTGTACCTAGGCTCACCGCCCATAAATTAAAAAATATTTTTATCTTAGTGTAATTACTTAAATGGATAAATGACAAATCTAATTATCTTTATTTTAACTTTTAAGTCTTGGATTAGAAACTTGTGGCAAGTTAAATGGGGAAAAGGTTGGTCGCCGAAATTAAATTTTTTGACCTTCTGGTAAATTCAATATTTTTATAGGTACAAGGGTATAGGTACAAGGTATAGGTATTTTTATCGGTTTTTTATAGGCGCACACAACTCCCCTTCTGTTGCTTCCAATAATTTTTTCATTGTCTCAATGCTTCATCGAATTTACATTGAGGGTTTTTTTTATTTACCCAGTTCACTTTGAATTTATCAAAATTTTATTTCCGTGTTGTTGTTTTTTTATAATTTTTTTGTAACGAGATAGCTAGTTGGTCAAATGCTTCGGTCGAATAAGATCTTATAATAATAACTTTATAATATATCAATATGAAACTATAAATAAAATACAAAAACAAATCATAATAGCTGCTTAGGGGAACATTCCCGTTCAAGCAGCCTAGAAATTTAAATGAAGTTCAGCAAATTACAAATAATAATAAGATCAAAATAAATTACCACATACATTATTTGGCAAGAGACTGTTTTTTTTAAAAGTTATTTGTGCTTCGTGTATAGAAAATTAAAAATATAAGTCTATGTCGTCAATAAGTATAATAAATTTTAAGAGAGCGCTTAAAAGTTGAGTATTTGTCAATATTTTGAATAGAGATTGGTAAACTATTAAAGAATTTAGGAGCTAAGTAATAAAAATGTTTTCTAAAGATTTCTTTATTAAATTTAGGAATGATGTAAATTTCTTGGGGGTCTTCTTGGAGAAATTATATCCTTAAATTCACAAATATCTTTATTGCGACGTAAATAAAGAGCAAATAGCTATAGAGATCATGTGTCTGTTAAATCCACCATAAACAGATAAAAAAATATTTTCACGCTTCTTATTTGCTTTCTTGTAGTTACTGAATGAAGTTTCGGCGAACTTGCCCCCCACCGTCATAAGTCATACTGAATGTATAGTTACAATGAATATCGACAATGCTTTGAGAGTTTTTATCATTTAAAAACTATTGTTAATTGTAACGAATTGACCATCCTACTTCCCATCAAAGTAACTGTTCTGTCAATCTAACTTTAGGCATCTCCATATTTTCCCCCAGTACTCCGGCCCAGAGTTGTCTCCCGGTGTAGCCTGTTGAATGGAGTACTTCCGGTGTGTTTTGTCTCACCCCATGAGAATTTTTGCGGCGGGCCCTTTTGTGCTCCGAAATTCATAGCATATCAAACATATTTCTGAGCCTGGACAATTGAAATTGCGCTGTGAAAGAAATGCGAAATATTTATTCATTGGTTTGGTTGAGTTAACATCGCACTAGGGCTACACGAGGGCATTTGGCGACGGATCTCGTATTTTTGTTTCTTCACCAAATGCCCCCCCCCCCCCCTTGTTTTCCGTTTTTCGGCGAGCGTCCGAAGTAACTTGTGTGACATCTTAGCTGGACTTCATAATAACCTAAAAGCACACCGTAGGAGTCTTTAGGACTTTACTTAGCACTTCGGCTGCTGAGGACGCGCCAGCGCGTCCTGTTTTTCCGATTCATCGATAACAGCACATTCTGATAAAATTCATAGTTCCCTTTCGCCAACCGTTCTTAAGAGTTCAAGTTCGTTTGTAAACTTGATAAACGTGATGGTCTAGTGGTTACACGAACTACACGATTTAGCTCTTTCACCTACCCTTTTGTATGCTATTTAATTGACCTAGTAATCACAGATGTGACTGATGAATTTCCGTTTATAGATTTTAAAGCTTATACAGTTTTTGTGTTATTTGTCACCTATTTGAATTATGTTAACCCTTAAGCAGGCGCTGTCTACTGACGACACATTTTGATGGTGATTATTTTTAGGGGTATTTCTGAAGTAGATAAATTTAGAACATAAAATGATCGAGTGACTTTATAATCACTTCTAAACGTTTGGAGAACTTTGAAAAATATAAGTAACATAAGAATATTAGTTCTAAAAAAATCCTTGATTATGTTACACCCTGCGCGCCCGTTCCCGGGTTCACCGCAAGCAAATTTAAGGTTATTTGATGATTAATTTGAGGATATATTGAAAGTAGAATATTATATTTTACACTTTTGCAACCCACTGTGCTTGGAATAATAATTGAGGATTTGAAAGAGGGCATTCAATTTTAAATTACGAGGAAATTAACTCTTTCGTTTCAAGTAAAGGGCGACCAGGCATACTGCATTTCGCAGTGAGGTTTAGTTTTTTATTGAACTGTCTAGCTATAAAGAAATTGCAAATGGTCTGTTTTATTTTGTGTAATTTTTTAAACAAAAAAAAAAAACCCAAAAAGATATGAATTATGAAAATTTATTGATGATTTCATAGTAAGTTAATCACTGAAACAAATCTGGTTATTGGCTTTCAATTCAATGATTAGTGACAGTTGATAAGTTATCCGATCGGAAAAGGCCAGGAACATTTCCTCGAATTTTTACGACTAGCAGTCGTGTAGCTTTAGACATCGACGTTAATTCAACGAACCCTTGTAATTTTACTACCTCGAACTAAGATTTTTACTTTTTTGAAAATGAAGAACATTTAGTTAATTTCTATTGTAACGAATTGGTTTAAAGAACAGCATGTTCTTCTACTTTACATCAGCCTCTATCGATGCCAATTTTTAATCTCTATCGCCGCAGTCAACGTGTTAAGGGGTCACAGGAGTCTTAAAAATGTGCAAAGAAGGAACTACAAAGCATAGTTTGATCTTCCATGTAATTTTTTAACTACTCAACATATAAGTATAATTTTTTTATATGTAATTCTAGAAGATTTGTTTAATATAAAGCAAATTTTAAAATATATGAAACTTTATCCAAAACTAAAATAAATAATAATAAACATAACACTATTTGAACACATTGTGATTAGGCTTGCGCGGCAAATTTTGAGGTCAAAATTGAAGACATGACCAAGAAAATGGCTTTATATTGTACAAATATGTACAAACAAAGACTTATACCTAAATTCTCATTTCAATTTTCATTAGAAATTATTTTTAAAAAAATTTCAAATCAAAAATTTAAAAATTTTATTAATTTTTTTAGAAAAAAGTTCTTAAAATAATTTCTAATAAAAAATGAGCTGAGAATTTAGGTACAAGTCTTTGTTTGTACATATTTGTACAATATAAAGCCATTTTCTTGGTCATGTCTTCAATTTGGACCTCAAAATTTGCCGCGCAAGCCTAATCACAATGTGTTCAAATAGTGTTATGTTTGTTATTATTTAATTTAGTTTTGGCTAAAGTTTCATAAATTTTAAAATTTGTTTTATATTAAACAAATCTTGTAGAATTACATATAAAAAAAATTATACTTATATATTGAGTAGTTAAAAAAATACATGGAAGATCAAAGTATGCCTTGTAGTTCCTTCTTTGCACATTTTTAAGACTCCTGAACATCTCGTAGAGAAAAAACACTAAAATTTATCAGTCAATGAAACTAATAACTTTTTATTTTTTGACGAATTCAAAAAATTCTTTTTTTTAGGTTTAATTCATTGAACTATTATAAATACATATTTGTAAAAATATTTAAGGAATTCTATTTAAATGGTTAAAAAAAACTAACATTTAAAAATGCTTGAAAATTTGAATTTTATGAAACTACGTTTCTGCGGGTACATTTTTCTCTGAAAGTAATGCATGTAAGCTCAAATAATTTAATATATGAATCAAGAACTGTTCAGTAAGTGTAACGAACCTCAAGTTTTAAGAATACCATAAATTTTAAAATTTTGTTACCTTTAACAAAATTGGTGCTGATTTATACACTTTTCCAGTTACAAAAACACCCTATATATATATATATATATATATATATATATATATATATATATATATATATATAATATATATATATATATATATATATATATATATATATATATATATTTTAAACTATATATTTTTGCAATATTTTTGGTTCACTGTGTTAAACAGACATACAAAAAACATCATGCAAAATTTTAAGCATCAAATTAAAATAGGATAGGAGAAAAGTGTACCTACGTGCTTAAAATCTCCGTTTTGAGAAAATTGACCTTCAAAGTTAAACCATTTTTACCTTAACTTTTTCTTTGCTTCCTCGTAATATTTGATAGGAATAACATTATCGAATCTTTAGTTGTTCGGGCGTTTCAGTAAGGAAAGTGTTAAACATAAAGTGACTTCCGCGATATCGCAAAAATATATTAATCCTAATGCACTGATTGTAAAGTGTTATATATCATTTTAAAGAGAAGAAACGGGGCTATTAGAAAATTTCAAAAAATAAAAATCGATTTTTTTAATGAATATTATGTTCCCTGTTACCTTAAGAACACGAAGGTTTAACAACTTGCACTCTTTCCATACACCTGTTATATTTTTTTTACATCAACATAATCCTTTTTTTGCACAACATAATCCTTTTTTTGCAGATTCTCTTTACAGACCTACGAACTCTCTGAATTTATCCATTAGAAACCGGATTTTTAAATATTTTCTGTGAATATATATGTCATATGTGCCAATTTCCGGATTTTCAAAAGGAGGAACATGGAACTTTCTCTTGCGTCTGAGAATTTCAGAAAATAGTTATTATCGAGTTAAATTTTTAGAGTTGGAAAATTGGATGGTTGAATTACCGTTGCACTAGAGCCACAGTTGTCAAGTCTGCCTTAATTGTAGAGTAAGCAATGTGGGCCTCTACCCCTGAAAAGAAAAACATTAATATTCTTTTGTTTTGTATGGCTGCAGTGCTTTTCTTTTGATATGATGCTACTTTTCTAAAGCCGACCCGGCGGCTCAACGGTTAGAGAGCTAGCCTTTGGAGCCTCTGGGTTCGGGTTCGAATCCCGAAAAGGCATAGATGTTTGTTTGTCGAGTATATGCGGAGTACTTGCTCGTTAAATCTGTTGGGTTCGAAAGTCTGCGCAGTTTCCCACGAGTACAGGTCCCTTGAGACTATTTCCCTCCCCTTCAGGGACATGTCTAAATTGTCGAGGTGGCGTGCGATAGATGGCAGCATCTGCCACGTATGTGTGTGTGTGTGTGTTGTGTCTGTCTTACTTGACAATGGTTAATATGGGGGTCTCTGACGAAGCGCACAAGCCTGACAATATATGTCTACCAACCAACCATCATTTTCTAGGGTTTGGTTTGAGTTTGGTTTGAATTATCGTCGCACTAGAGCTACACGAGGGCTATTGGCAACGGGCGTCGTATTTTAGAACCACAGTCAGGTGACGAGCCACACCTGAATAGGCACCCAACGCAACCGTTAAGGGCGACATCATACGCAGCGTTAGGACTTTGAAGGATATTTAACGTGCACTCCCTTACACTGGGTATTATTTCTCGGACATTTTTGGCTGCACGGACCGTTTATAGGTCGGCAGCTATTTGGGCGATGCCCGGACCCGAACCTGGGACCTTCCGCATGCGAAGCGAGTGCTTAACCGACTGGGCTCCCCAGCCCCCCATCATTTTCTAAATTTATGTTAATTATTTTTTGAATGCTCACATTCTGCTCCAGGTGAAACCAAACGTCTCTTAGCAAGAAAGACGCAATTAATTGGTCGTTGTAAGACGATATTTCTTTGAAGTTTGCCGCCTCTCTATTTGATTCATTGTTAGTTAAAGAAGAATCCTTCAAAGCATATCACATCAAAATAACCCCTGATTGTTGTTTTCCTTACACTAAGAGCGTTCTGGTAGTAAAACAAGTTTTACAGAAAAGCGGAACACATGTTATTGTTTAATTAAATTATTAAATTTTTCTTATTATAGTACGGAATTTTGACATTATTTTAGATATGTTTAAAAAATGTATTTCTTTCAAAATCATTTTAATAGTATTTGAATTGAAATACACAATTTTTACCAAAATATTGGATTATCATTACGGAATAACGCCTGCGTAATAACACACTATAGCAAGTATTTTCCCCCCCTACTTTTCCGAAAGCATTTCTAGTTTTCGATTTTTTTTAAGTATAGATTTTGGTTCTTTTGGGAGTTTAGGGTTTGTTGGGAAAGTACAAGGGAAAAAAATTAACAAGCTTTTGGCGAGTTTCAGTGTGCAAAAAGAATCGATGGAAAATGTGTTAAATAGCCAGAAATGGATAATACATCCCAAGTTGATATTTATCAAATCGAAGTTTCTTCAACCACCTGTGTTTTCTCAGCAAAATAAAAGAATACTGAGTTTGGTATTAGGCAAGATTTTACGTTTAAATTTAATAAGTTCGTTAATATAAGCATGATTAATGTGATAAAAATAAGAAGTAATAATTTTTAAAAAACCTATAAAATCTATTTACACTTTATAATATGATGCAAGTTTTATTATTAGGTAAATCTATTATGATAATTTTAAGTCTTGCTACCAAATTTTTGGGTTGGGTCACGTATCAATAAAGTGTGGGTCATGTATCCCTATACATTGGGTTATATGACCCAAAACTAAAGTTTTAAATAATTTATATTTTACTAATATTGCAGTTAATACCATAGAAAAATATTAATATTTATTGTGTAATACTTATTAAAGTATAAATTGACTGCATTTGTATATCCATAAATTGTGTTTTTTAAAAGTTGCAAGCCAAAAACTACAAGTTGGGTCTTGTGTTCCTAGTTCCCCTAAATACACACTAGCCAAGAATGAATAGAGCGTCAATAACCCTACCGAAAAATGTAAATATGTGCCAGTTTTATAAATGGAGTTGGTCTGTAGAAATAAGAAGTAAGGCATATTTTTAAAGCAACTGTATCAACAGTACATGGAGCAAGCAATTGAGTCAATGACTCAAACACACTACTGAAAAAAAAAACGCTATTCAAACACACTAAATAAATACACACTACTGAATACAGCTTATGTTGTTAAAATAGCAGCCATGACATTCCTTTCATTAAGCTGTATCAACAGTATACTTTTACGTCAATGACCCAATCTAATGTAGATACACACTACTTTGAAATAGAGCTTATTGTGTTGAATTGTGGCCGTGACATTCTTTTTATGAAGCTGTATCAATAGCACACTATTACTTCAATGATCCAATCAAATATACAATTCTTTGAAATAAATAGAGCTTGTGGTGTCGAATTGTGGCCATGACATTCTTTTCACTCAGCTGTATCAAAAGTACATGGAGCAAGCAATTGAGTCAATGACTCAAACACACTACTGAAAAAAAAACGCTACTCAAACACACCAAATACACACTACTGAATACAGCTTATGTTGTTAAAATAGCAGCCATGACATTCCTTTCATTAAGCTGTATCAACAGTATACTTTTACGTCAATGACCCAATCTAATGTAGATGCACACTACTTTGAAATAGAGCTTATGGTGTTGAATTGTGGCCGTGACATTATTTTTTTGAAGCTGTATCAATAGCACACTATTACGTCAATGATCCAATCTCACTACTTTGAAATAAATAGAGCTTATGGTGTCGAATTGTGGGCATTACATTCTTTTTACTAAGCTGTATCAATAAGCTGTATCAATCTATTGCGTCAATGCCTCGATGTAATGTACATTCACACAACATAGAAATGATTAGAGCTTATGGTGTCGAATGGCATTCTTTTCATGAAGCTGTATCAACAGTACACTATTGCGTCAATGACTCAATACAATATAAATATACACTACTACTTTGAAATGAATAGAGGTTTGTGGTGTCGAATTGTGGCCATGACATTCTTTCTAAGCTGTACCAATAATACACTATTGTGTTAGTGACTCGATGTAATGTACATACACACAACTTAGAAATGATTAGAGCTTATGGTGTCGAATGACATTCTTTCTTGAAGCTGTATCAACAGTATACAAATGCATCAATGATTCAATCAAACACAAATAACTTTAGTTTGAAACGAATAGAGCTTATGGTTTAAAAAACATTAACCAAGACATTCTTTTCAGCTGTATCAACAGTACACTATTGCGTCAATGACTGAATATAATATAAATATACACTATTTTGAAATGAATAGAGGTTTGTAGTGTCGTATTGTGGCCATGACATTTCTAAGCTGTATCAATAGTACAATATTGTGTCAATGACTCGATGTAATGTACATATACACAGCTTAGAAATGATAGAGCTTATGGTGCCAAATGACATTCTTTTCTTGAAGCTGTATGAACACTAATGCATCAATGATTCAATCGAACACAAATAACTTTAGTTTGAAACGAATAAAGCTTATGGTTTAAAAAAAAGTAGCCAAGACATTCTTGAAGCTGTATCAATACTTTAGTATATTCAATACTTTTGACCGCGTTGGTCAATAGACTGGCTGTATCAACACATGGAGCTGGTATGGTAGTAGGTTATGGCTGTATGATGGCTGTCAAATTTGAAAAAATTGTTAACCACAAAACATTTTTTTTAAAACATTGATAATCAATTGATCCAAAAAAGTCCAATTTCTAAATAAAAGGTCAATTAGACTATTTAATTTTTAAAGTAACTTTAAATCAGCTCTGTGTTGAGCATTTTTTTTTTTTTTTTTGAGATTTAAAAGTGTAGCTTTAGTGCGACGTTAATAATCGTACCATATCGAAATTGCAGCTATTTATAAAAAAAGTTCATTTTTAAAAGTATATTGCAAAGAAATAATTTATTAATAATTATAAATTAAAGATCGCGCGCGCGTATAGCAAGGGCGCGGGTTAAAACCCGGTGGCAATCTCTAATTTCCTATACGGATATTCAGGTGTCGGCTCGTCACTTGGTTGTGTTTCTAAATTCCAATGGCCTTCGTGTAGCTCTAGTACGACGCTTATTCAAACTAACTACCCTATAGACTGAAATATGCAACCAAAATCCGACTAAAAACCTGAGTATACAGGGATGAACGTGCTCGTTATATCTGTGGAGTACGACGTCGCTCGTAGTTCCGTTGGGTACCCGCTCAGGTGTCGACCTCGTCACTTGACCAGGATTCTCAATGAGGAGACGTGTATTTGCTGTGTAGAGTTAATATAAGTAACATGCATACTAAAAAAATACTGCGACGTCTGGTATAAGCACGCATCGAGCGAAGCAATAAACCAGCTATACAAACCCAACTAACCTTGTTTTTATTTTTACGTTTAAAACTACTCTAGGCCCCTCGGTGGCCGAGAGGTGTAAGCGACGAGCCTCACACCGAAAAGGTTCTTGGCTCTGTCCTTGTCCTAGCCATACTATAGACGTATTCGTGCTGGTGGAAAAAAATCCTCTAAAATTCACCGGGGTGCCCGAGTACACTGCGATATACGTGCTCGTTAAATCTGTGGAGTCGAAAATCCCGACGGCGTTAGCGTACGATGGCGCTCGAAGTTCCGTTGGGTGCTCGCTCAGGTGTCGACTTCGTCACTTGACCAGGGTTCTAAACTA
Organism: Hylyphantes graminicola; assembly: GCA_023701765.1. Lineage (NCBI taxonomy): Eukaryota > Metazoa > Arthropoda > Arachnida > Araneae > Linyphiidae > Hylyphantes > Hylyphantes graminicola. Next base: position 53,412,907 of record CM043120.1, on the reverse strand, counting down.
CGAAGCGTAATTGGATGTGTTAAAGCTCCGAAAGGAGGCTAGAAATAGGCAGCTGGAATCGTTTACATTTCCCATTAAAACTACTCTATTATGTGTTTTTATAGCATATTTACAAAAGCTAGATGGATTATTTACTCATTATTTATTTTTTCTTTTAGGTTGTGTAATGCCAGAACCTAAGAAATGATCATTCACTTGGATTTAAAATTATGTTTTGAAACGTTTTTAAAGGCTTCTAAGAAAACTTAGACAAGAAAATGATGCAGCATCTAAGAAGCTTGGTGGTAAGTGGTATTTTTGTTTTAACTATTATTCATTGTCTGGCAGTTCAACTTATATACACTTTTAAGTAATTGCAGTAACCCCTCACTATATCCAATACCACCTAGATCAGAAGGTCAGCGAACTAAATGCTTGACGTCATATTAGTGGACCGTATCTGTGGTTTTAACCAATGATCATTCTAGATCTTGTATTTGAATACATTTTTAAGATAAGATGAATCAAGATACGACGTCATCTTAAGATCCGAAGTTATTGGTCAACAAATCGAAATTGGTCTACTAGTGTGACGTTGTATTGCTTAGTTCTTCGGCCTTCTAATCTAGGTGGTATTGCAATAACGCGCCTCGTTACATCGCACATTCGGAAATATCACGCCTTGTATCATGTCCCCATTTTTCTCTCGTTTTTTTAATACATATACTGTACACTCAAACAAAAGAGTGAAAACAAAAGAGTGAAATCCACTCCAGTTGGAGAAGTGCATTTTCGACACTGGAAAGGAGTGAATATTAACTCAGACAGAGTTAAAATCACTCGTTTGGAGTGATCCCGTCGGAGGTTTAACACACAAAGGATCCACTCCTCCAGGAGAAGTGCATTTTCCAGACTGAAGGAGTGAAATCAACTCAAACTGAGTTAAAATCGCTCGTTCGTTTTAAGAGTGTACTTTCATTAAAATCGACATAAGAAACATGATCAAGATAGGCGATATGTCAAGATATAGGAGATAAAAATCAAAACAGATAACTTTCGATTGATATTTTTCGAGATAATGAGTGAAATATGCATAATATTACCTGTGCATTAATGGTGATATTTATAGTAATTAATACTAGTAAGTCCTTTCTGATTTTTTTAGAGGAGTTATATTTTTTTCTCTAATGGGGCTGTAACATTGGCGGTCAAGCTTTTGCAGGCTAGGCATATTCCCCAGAACTGAAGGCCATTTTTTGTGGCACCATCTAGGCGACTCTAGCTACCAATTTTGACGCCCAGATTACAATGAATCTAAGTTTTCTGTGAATGTTAAAGTATGCCGAGATTTAACTTTACTGAGATAACCCTAGCCAAATGGGCCCTCCAGGGATCTTTAACATGCCACATAATCATAATCACACAGGAGTTATGTTATTTAATTTAGGTATTTAGTCTTATATAACTTTAGATTATTATTTTTTTCAATTGGGTGGTGTTGAGAAAAATACTTGGTGATATGTACAAATTTGAATAGTTGACAAGCAAAACTCAATATTGTATTCTGAAATTCCATAGTTCAATCTATATAAATATTAGATGCTGATTTTTTGTTTTCATTTTGATTATGTTGAGTACAAATTTGTTTTGTGTTTACAAGTTTCAGGAAATGGCTAGTAATTTTTATCTAATAAGTGTATATAAGTAACATAAGTATTAGTTTTTAAACCAATTTATTAAGATATTTACCTTAGCATGATGTAGAAAAAAAACATTTTTTTTTATAATAATGAATAGAAATCATAATAAGATCAAAAATAACGAAGTATTTGACATAATGTCAAACATAAGATTTTTCAACTTGACTCAAACAAAGGTTGTCTTACTATCTAAAGTTAAGAAGTATATCTCATCTAAAATCAGGGTCGTATCGAATCTCCAAAAAACATTTGTTTTCCTTTAATTTATAGAATTCTTTAAGTATCGACGTAATTCCAGAAGAATGCATCTTAAAATATGTATTTTTTTTAAAGAACCTCTTTCGTGTTAGTGACTCTGAAGAAAAAGGTTATTGTGAGGAAAACACTTGGTGAGACTTGATCTCATCAGACAGTTTTTTCCCACGGTGTGGAATGTTTCTTAAAAGAAAAAAAATAGTAGTGTTCGAAAGAACAAGCCAATTATTGCCTGCTCCTTGAGTAGTCAGTACAAATATTTATGATGTCATTAAGATAGCACTAAGATACACAGCATTTCCCTATTTAACACTCAAATGCATACTGTTGCCGTTTAACAACAAACAGCATAATCCACTTCATTATATTAAATAAGAGCTCCCTCTCGACACATTTGTGTTTTTTTTTCATCTATTACATTCCTTTTTGAAGTTTCCATTGCTAATAATCCTCATAGATGACAGTAGTAAAAGTGTATTCAAAATTAAAGAGTGAGGTTATTAAATGTTGTGAAATTACGTTTTTGGCAGTATTCAAAGTATAATAATATTAGTAGTAAATACAAATAAATTGTTTTGAAAAATTAAATATAGTTAAAGAGGGTTATTTTGAAATATATTTAGTAGTTTTCTGGTCATTCTTATCAAAATTGGAATTTTGTAGTTGGTTTTTGTCATTTGGAAAATTTTTAAAAATTGAAATTATTTAAATTCTAATGCAGTTAATTTTTTTTCAGTATTTGTTTATAATGTATGAGTATTAAAGATGCATTTATGTATTTTGGGATGAATATAAAAGTTCATGCATTAGAAGGTTAAGTAAGAACTTTCCTGAGAGAGAGGTTTATATATAAATCGATGCTGTATAATTCTCTTAAATATCCGATTGAATACCAGTAAATAGGTTTTCTTATTGCCATCCGGTTACGGCGTACTAGATGTTGATGCCGGTTTTTTTCTATTGTCTCATATTGCTTCCCCCGATTTCGTGGTTCAAAACTCCCTATTATACTTTAGAATATATTATAGGGTAAAACATTTTCCTTGTACTCATTTCGTGGGTTTTATTTTTGGACACTAAAAGATATTACTACTATAAAATATTATCTTTTAAAAAAATTCATGTAAATTACCTTATAGATCACGTATCCCTATGTTTATTAACATGTAAAAGGCTACACAAAATCCTTACGCTACTGAGAGTTCTTCCTCAGGTTAGGTTAGGTTGTACGTTTTTCCGGCTGTCTATATCTATTCTCCATGCTATACTTTAGAACCCTGGTCAGGTGACGAGGTCGCCACCTGAAAGGGCACCCAATGAAACAAGTAGCGCCATCGTGGGACTGTCGACTCCACAGATTGAACGAGCACGTATGTCGCAGTGTCCTCGGAACAGATACAATCGCACAACACATATGAAGAGTAAACGGGAAGAACCACTTGATTTTTTAAGAGTCGTACCTTAGGTGTCTGATTGGCTGACATTGGCGACAGGAAACCGGTTTTTCTTTCGGTTCTTCATTCGTGGTACAAACCTGTCCGCTGATCTCTGGCGTGAATCAGGATTGCCGCGAAAGAAAAACAAAGCGAGTAACCGGTTTCTTTATGCCAGTTTCGGCGATTTCTCGCTATCATTGCCAAAGAGGCCTGTTGAGGAAAGCCTTCTACGAAATCAAGTGGTTTTCCCCTTGTACTCTTCATATATCCATGCCGGATTCGAATCAACGACCTTGTGACTGCCTGGGCCAGTTCACTGTCCATTCAGTCGCCCAGTCGGCAAAAGATACTCTTCATTCGTAGCATTCCATGCATGAATCTTGGGATGATGATGCAAACAAGGATTGTTGGTTGGTAGATATATATTTTCAGGCTTGTGTGCTTGGTCGCAAGGACCCGCTTATAAACCATCGTCAAGTATACAAGGATTGAAGAATCGCCTTCTCTAGCTTCCCATTTATCACTGTTGCCATAATTTAGGAATTCTTCCCGGGTGATGATTCATGGAGGCTGATTCATTCTGTTCGAGGAAGGAGGCAGCAAGCTGGGGGCGAGATTTTTTCGTTCCCGGAAAAGGCCATGCTTTGGTGTATGTCTTAAAAAAGGCACCCGATACACAGACCTTTTCTGTTTCTCATTCAGATTAGCGTAGCTCTAGGTTTTAAGCGATGCTTATTCTATTAGAGTTTCAGAACGTGATCTGTTATGATTTAACAAGTATGAAAGCGGATAATTGGATGAAATGTTATGAACTTACATTTCGATAATCTAAGTTATATGATGCACCGAGAGACAAAACAATGTTGCATCTCAGAGCATTTCGCAGACTTGATGCCAATTAGGGCTCTAGTGCGGCTTTAATTCAACCAACTTGCCAACTTCTGGATTTAACTCGGTAGGGTAGACTAACCAATGAATGAACGTTTAAGGGGTCTAAGGAGTCTTAAAAATGTGCAAAGAAGATACTACAAAGCATAGTTTGATCTTTCATGTCATTTTTTAACTACTCAATGTATAAGTCTAATTTTTTTATATGTAATTCTACAAGATTTATTTATTATAAAACAAGTTTTAAAATTTATGAAACTTTAGCCAAAACTAAAATAAAGGATATTAAACGTGAAGCTATTTGAACACATTGTGATTAGGCTTGCGCGGCAAATTGTGAGGTCAAAATTGAAAAAATGACTAAGAAAATGACTTTATATTGTACAAATATGTACAAACAAAGACTTATACCTAAATTCTCAGCTCAATTTTAATTAGAAATTATTTTAAGAACTTTTTTCTAAAAAAATTAATAAAATTTTAAAAATTTTGATTTAAAATTATTTTTAAAATAATTTCTAATTAAAATTGAGCTGAGAATTTAGGTATAAGTCTTTGTTTGTACATATTTGTCCAATATAAAATCAATTTCTTGGTCATTTTTTCAATTTTGACCTCACAATTTGCCGCGCAAGCCTAATCACACTGTGTTCAAATAGCTTCATGTTTAATATCATTTATTTTAGTTTTGGCTAAAGTTTAATAAATTTTAGAACTTGTTTTATAATAATTAAATCTTGTAGAATTACATATAAAAAACTTATACTTATACATTGAGTAGTTAAAAAATGACATGAAAGATCAAACAATGCTTTGTAGTATCTTCTTTGCACATTTTTAAGACTCCTTAGACCCCTTAAGGCGCTGCGTTTGCCAGTGAATGAACACCAGGATATAATGACCAGGACAACCAACCATATGTCAGATAGTTTCCTACTAGATGGGAGGAAGTCAGTGTTGCCAATCCATCTAGTCACTAGTGGAAAGCTTTTCAATCCTTATTTTTTTAATTATATTTACCAAATGTTCTTTCACTGGGGCCTGTTCACTCACTGGTCAGCCTACCCTACTTAATAAGTTAAATGTTTCCTTCCTTGGGAAAATCCGGCAATCGGATATTCCGAAAGTAGTTAAATAAATATATCTTATTGCCGATTTAAATCCGTATAGTTGGCAGATTTGATTTTGCAAAAGTAAAAAAAAATATATATTGTAAACAAAACCTACTCAGAAATGATATTTTTCTATTATCAAGGGTTTTTTCTTTTACTAACAATTATTATGTGATGCTGGAACTAAGCAATTCCGGATGAGGTATCCGAAGTTAGCGTGTTCGCCGTGAGTCAGAGACTGCCCACCTGTACTCATTTGCGCACCCGAGCTTATGTGTGTGTACGAAGAATTAGCGCACCTCCACCTTTGATGGCGAGTCTAGACTGTTTCGGATTCCTGGAAAGTGCATGGAACTCGGCGGAATTCGAGAGGTCCTCTTTTAGTTGGACGGAAATTCTTTTTGGTTGGTTACGTTAGGATCAGGACCGGATTTCTAAGTTTTATTTATTTGTTTCAGATGCACATAACAGAAAAAAAATCCAATTACAATGCACATTACAACAGACAATGCAAACAACAAGAACACACAAAAGAAGACATTAAAATGACGGACATGTTAAAAAAGACAGTGTTACAAAGAGAATAGCCTCCGACAATTAGCTTTAAAAACATTAAAAGGCATAAAAATATATCCAGTTCCTCAGACACACCGTTATAAGTTTTATAAAATTTATACAGACAAAAATTTTGAATACAGTTATTCCGATTTGAATTCAAATAAAAAAAACGATTGCGTGTAGTTGGTTTAGGTTTGAATTATCGTCTCACTAGAGCTACACGAGGGCTATTAGCGACGGGCGTCGTATTTTAAAACCACAGTCAAGTGACGAGCCAACACCTGAATAGGCACCCAACGCAACCGTTAAGGGCGACATCGTACGCAGCGTTAGGACTTTGAAGGATATTTAACGTGCGCTCCCTTACACGGGGTATTATTCGTCGGACATTGTTGGCTGCACGGGCCGTTTATAGGTGGGCAGTTATTTTGGCGATGCCCGGACCCGAACCTGGACCCTTTCGCATGCTAGGCGAGTGCTTAACCGACTGGGCTCCCCAGCCTTCAAAGAGGCGAAGTAGGCTGTAACTTAGAGCGGCTATAATTTTACGACCGATTAAAGCTGCATTCGATATAAAAAAATTGTTTTAAAGATACTAATATTTTAAAGAAAGAAAACAAATAGTTTACATTTATGCGTAAACCGTTAACGTACACTCTTGAAACAAAAGAGTGAAATCCACTCCAGTAGGAGAAGTGCATTTTCGACACTGGATGGAGTGAATATTAATTCAAACTGAGTTAAAATCACTCGTTTGGAGTGATCCTGTCGGAGGTTTAACACGCAATGGATCCACTCTTTTCGGGGAAGTGCATTTTCAAGACTGGAGGTGTGAAAATTAACTCAGACTGAGTTAAAATCGCTCGCTTGTTTTAAGAGTGTATATATAGTACTAATATTTTGAAGCAAATATGGTCACTGATCATTTTAAGGTCAAGTGCACACCCTCCTCCCGGATTTCGAAGTTGAAAGAAAAATAGAACAGTTTTTAAAAAATTCGCCTATTTCGCTTTCGATTTAGTGTGTAAAAAAGGTAATACACAGCTCAAAACAATTAGGGGAGCACTTTTTAATTCCAACTTTAACTTCACTCCCAACTTTTTAATTTTTATCCTATAAATCTAAAATTTGTTAAATAGGTTCACTATGCATTCGAAATGAAATGGTAAAAAACAGGAGAAAAAAAATCTTAAGTTTTTAATACTTAAATTTAAAGGGGGGAAATGAAATAATAACTTTTTAATAAATTATAACAATTTTTTCAAAACTTATTTTTGTTAAACTAGGGGGCTACGCCCCCTGCTCGCTATCGCTCGCCAACCCCCGGAATTGCTGCGCAATTCCATTGGCCGCTTCGCGGCCGGCAGGGGGCTTCGCCCCCTGCTCGCTACCTTTCGACAACCCCCGAGAATTGCTACGCAATTTCTCTTTGTTTGCTCCACAAAGAAACATGCAAGACTATTAAAAGGATACTGCCAATGCAGGAATGCTCATCTGTAAGATCTGGTCGCCAAATCGGGCGATACGCGCGCCAAGATTGGCTTGCACAGACAAAGAGGTAAACACCTGGTTGCGGTTAAAGATGGTGAACTTTTAACAAATACAGTTTAGTTTTGAGAATTTTGAGACCGGTAGGGGGCTTCGCCCGCTGCCCAATCTCTCTCAGCTCCCAAGCTTGCACCCTTGGATTACTGTGCAATCTCATCGTAGGGGCTTCGCCTCTAGGCTCGCAAGCGAGTAATAACTCGGCGCGCACCCTTCAATTGCTGCGCAATCTCATCGTAGGGGCTTCGCCCCTAGGCTCGCAAGCGAGTAATAACTCGGTTCGCACCCTAGGATTGCTGGGCAATCTTCGTAGGGGCTTCGCCCCTAGGCTCGCAAGCTAGTAGATTGCGCACTGGTACCTCCTCGAGGCCGTAAAGAAAAACCAAACACTAAAATAAAAAGCAAACCAAACTTTACCCACGTCAAATCTTTAAATCCGGCCCTGGTCAAATGACTAAATTACGAATGTGCTATACACAGGGACGAAAAAACTTTTTACTGTTAAGCCCAGTGTGTAAAATAAGCACGACAGCTAATCTCTACAATTGGTATACATTCGTGGTTGTACAGTCGTGGACAAAAAAAAGAGAACAGACTTCGCTGTTTAGGCACCGTTTGTCGGAGGCATAATTGTGAAATGTCATTTTAACGGAAATAACGTCATGAGTTGATTGGTTAACACAAAAATCTCGTAAGGGGTCGTCTTCATATTGAAATTAATACCAACTTTAAAATTTTCAATGGCAACACCCAAATTTTTTGGTATAGAAATGTTTAGAATCATCAAAATATCCTAAATATCAATTTTCGTTGCAAAATTCCTCATAGTTGTTGAGATATGGTTACAGAAAATTTATGGATCATAATGTTGAATGAGATTTCCAAACTTTTGATCATATCTCCATTAATAATATACGTAGCCAGACGAAATTTTTTTTGGGTGTTACTTTATAACTTTCCAAACAAAGTTGAAATAGTTTTATATAATTTAAGAAATATTTAATATTTTAAAAAAAATAATCATAATTTTTTCGAAAAAATTTGAATACAAACCCATTAATATTTTTGCAGAAATGGATTCAGGGTCAAAAGTTAATGAAAAGTACCGAATTTCGTAATTCTACTAGCATAACATTTTGAGTTATGATGATAACAAGCTTTTATTTTGAAATAGGGGACCGTATAAAAGTGGAGAAACGACAAGAATCAAGATTGGACCGATCGTTTGGTGATTAAAAATAATGAAGTAGTTTTCTTTTCTGCAAATTAAATTTATTATCAATTTTTCTATGGATTTGGAAAGTCTTGAAAAAGAAGTTTTAAATTTAATTACAGGTTATTCGTGTATCAACTGTGTTTTATAAGTGTTATAACGTAAAAGAGTAGGTGAAGTATCGAGTATTAACTGGAAATTAAACTCGAGAAAAGAATGTTCTATTTTACATAAAATTTTATTTTTTAAAAACAATAAACACAAAAAATATGTTTGTAATCCATGATAGAAAAGTAGTTAAAGGACTAATTTTATGACTTAAGTAAGAAAACGAAATCTCAGTACTATTTATTCTATATATACGTTCTTATTATAGTGCTCTTTCCAAATAACGTTGTTAGGTTATGCAAAGTATAGAAAAAAATGTAATTGAATGCATTTGATGCAAAACATAAAATAAATACAGTTATGTTGCAAGAGTGTAATATACTTTTTTATGAATTAACTAATAAACTTCTCGATGCAACAGCCCGTTAATATGCCTGCCATGCCCATTACAGCTTTCTTGACCAAGTGCTCTCTGGTGACGGGCATATATTCCCGGTAAGGTGGCCAGCCTCACGGGGAACCCCCAGTGCTTAGATCCAAAACATGCTTGGTCCTCCGGGACTCGTTCCCCGGAACTGTGGCGTGACAATGCGAAGCACTACCACTATTTATGAATTAACACAAGACAAGGATCAAATAAATTTAATCAGCAAAATATTTTAATAATAAACTAAACAAGATTATAACTACTTTTTACTTCCTGCATTGTCGCTCTCAGGTCACAAATTACCGCCAGATTAATCTTTAGATTCTAATGTTTTTTTTGGTATTAAAATTTTTTTTGTATTCAAAAATACTTTCTTGCTAGAAGATAAGATTTTTAGAACAAAATTAAGAGTGTAAACTATTCGATGAAAAGTCCTCAATCATTCAATTAATTTGTTACGCTAATTATTATTACACAGTTCGACAAGAAAAAGCAAGTGTTTGTCTCGAAGCTACTTTGGCGATTTTTTGCTTCTTTGGTGGTCCAATAATAGAGAAATGAAATTTTTAGCCCAAGTTTAATAGGGGGATTCATCAGAGATTAAAAAAACTGATTTTTTAAAACGTTTTTTCATAAAAAAAATGCCTTTTTTGACGTTTTCTTGGCTACAAACAAACTGCAACTGGTTCTTACCTCTATATGGGTGTTAAGTGAGTACCGATGGGCCCAGAGGTAAGAACCAGTTGCAGGTTGTTTGTAGCCAAAAAAAAAAAAAAAAACGTCAAAAAAGGCGTTTTTTATGAAAAACGTTAAAAATCGTTTTTTTGATCTCAGATGAATCCCCCTATTGAACTTGGGCTAAAAATGTCATTTCTCCATCATTGGACCACCAAAGGAGCAAAAAATCGCCATAGTAGCTTCGGGACAAACAATTGCTTTTTTTGTCGAACAGTGTTATTATTGGTTTTGCATACACATTTTCCCAAATAATTTTAAGTTAAAATTAAATTAGAGTAAAATGCAGATAAAGTTGTCGAATTGAGTAAAATTGAATCAAGTACTGAACAGATTGCGGATATATTATTGTTGCATCATGTAAAGTTATTTTCCCAAAAAGTTTGTGTTTTAAATTCAAAGCAAAAAGTCTTTAATAAATGTTAATCAAATAAAACAATGTCTAATAATTGTAGGGAACTCTTAATTTCCTTTCGATTGTGGTGGCATTGCGCTACAACTTGATGATCAGCATCGTCCAAAAAACGGACTGTTGCCTTGCGAACTCTTTCTCTTCTTTGCGGCAACGATGCCGTTCCGAAACCGCTCGTCGGGCGAGCGCTGCAGCCGCATTTGTTCTTCATTATGCTTAATTAATTATTAGTTCTGTTTACACTTGCTATTTTATTGATGTTATTTAAATGATAGTTGTTATTCAAGTTCTCTATTTATTGGAACACTCATCTACACAGAGTAATCGCAACCGAGTCTGGTGGAGGTGTCAACTCGGCGACTCCTGTGCCATAGATTGGGAAAAAAACCAAACGATATACTATTATCGAATTCTAAATAAAATCTTCCATAATATATTAGGAAATTATATTATAATTATTTATTTTGTTTGAATTCGTGTATTAAAAACCGATAAAATTACAAACTGATGGTAAACGTTTTAAATGGGAAAAAAATGAAAACCTGAAAGATAGAAAGGCAGTTCAAAGCATAAGCAGCTACATATAGGATGGTTAAACGAGAACAAAACCTGCAAAGGCACCCTCCGCGTCACCACAACACAACCCACCACCCCAGGGAAACGCTAACTTTTCAATTTTCCCTACTGGAAAAAAGTTAGTTAACATTGAAATTATTTTATAATTATAATATTACAATAAAACTTGAGACTTTTTAATTTTATAACAACATTAAATATTTAAAATCAGCAAATAATTATCCGTACTTGGCCGGTAATGGATGAGCAACAAAACTATTTGAAAAAATGTAATCAAGAATCTTTTATAACATGCAACTCAACTCCCGACAAACGAAAATCCTGGTCACAAACTACTTGAAACGTCATTAAAATTATTCACATAATCCTAGTCTAAACAGTTGGAAAACAACTAACAACAAATTATACGAATAAATAATTAATATTTCACTAATTTCTTATTGGCGATAATCTCGCCGGTTTTTCAAGCAAAGAACGAGAGACTTTGGGGATATTTGCTACATATTTGGCGAGAACATCTAATTACAAGGAGAGGGCTGCGGAGCCCAGTCGGTTAGGCACTCGCCTAGCATGCGAAAGGTCTCAGGTTCGGGTCCGGGCATCGCCAAAATATTTGAAGACCTATAAACGGTCCGTGCAGCCAAAAATGTCCGACGAATAATACCCCGTGTAAAGGGGTGCACGTTAAATATCCTTCAAAGTCCTAACGCTGCGTACGATGTCACCCTTAATGGTTGCTTTGGATGCTTATTTAGGTGTCGGCTATCTATACGTGAAAAACGCTAAAAACAGAACGATTGCTACAAACAGCCTATCATTTAGCTGCATAGAATAATGGTTTTTGTCACAAAAAAAAAAAAGATTGCGTTGAGTTCCCGCTCATATATCGGCCTCGTCATTTTACCATGGCTAAAAATTACGTGGAGAGCCTTCAAGAGCCCTTTGTAACCCTAACTGCGAAGTTCTTTCAATTTTGTCCCCAAACCAAACTGAAAATCAAGTTTGGTTTGGTTTGAATTAACGTCACACTAGAGCTACACGAGGGCTATTGGCGACGGACGTCGTATTTTAGAACCACAGTCAGTGAGTGAAAATCAAGTATATAAGTCCCGCTCAGGTGTCGATCTCGTCAGTTGACCAGGGTACAAAATTGCTAGGGGTACTTGGCTGCATCAAGCAAATGAAAGATGAGGCTAGAAATAGACAGCAGGAAATTATTAAAACTTTACATAAATTACCTCAATTCTGCCGCCCCGGTGGCTGAATCGTTAGGACTCTAGCCTTTGGAGCTGCTAGGGTCGGGTTCGAATTCCGGTCAGGCATGGATGTTTGTGACCGTCAATAAATGTTGTTATTTGTGTATGTGTTATTCATTTCTTAATGACTGTAAAAATTCTTTCTGTGTCTGTCCCACTTGACGAAAGCTTAGAAGCGGTTCTCTGAACAAGCACACAAGCTGGAATATAAATGTAACCATACCATACCATACCATACCATACCACAATTCTCATTTTTATACCATACAATCCAAATCCCAAAAGAAAAAAAATATTTTGTCAAAAACTACTTGAACGCGGTTATTATCAAAAAGTAACCACAGTTCAACTCGTTATACAACTCTATATATACATAACTTGATCATCACACACACAATCTTCTACAATACTTATTCAAAAATCTTTAATATTAATCCATATTTTTTCACTAACAGGCACCGTCTTGGCAAAATTAGTTAAGGCGTCATGCCACGGATTAAACCGTTAAGGGTTCTGTTTTTGCCTTAGTCGTCCTATAAACGAATCATGCTGGACCAAAATTGCTCCACGAATAAGCAGCATACTACACCAATTGATTCAAGTTCAATACTTCGTGGTCCAAAGTCCTGGCGTGATCCCACGTAAGAAGTCATTAGTTGCTTTGAGTGCCAGCTCAGATGTTGGCGTCACTTGACCACTGTTTAAACTACATATAGCACTGATTCAACCAAATCTTCTCCATAAAACAACATATAAATAAAATCAATATATTCACAAAAGTAAAAAAAAAAATGGTATCCTTCCTTGGTAGTAGTCTAAAGTATCTTAGCCCGAAACCAATATACTTTCTGAAGCTCTAGTGGGATGTTAATTCACTCATCTTGCAACCAAACTCTTTACCCAAGCAAAAAATTCACAGAAAGGAAAAAATTTGGCAAAATTCCATATTGGGAAAATGCGGACCTATAAATAATACATTAATATATATGGAGATGTCCCCCATTTTTTGTCAAATACGTTTAGTTGTATAAATCCTAAACTATAAGGAATCTGGCAATGAAAATTGATATTTGGGGTATTTTGACGATTCTGAACATTTCTATAACAAAAAATTTGGATGTTGCCATTGGAAATTTTAAAGTTGGTATTAATTTCAATATGAAGACGACCCCTTAAGAAATTTCTGTGTTGACCAATCAACTCAGAACGTTGTTTCCGATAAAATGACGTATCACAATTATACCTCCGACAAATGGTGCCCAAACAGTGAGGTCTGTTCTCTTTTTTTTGTCCACGACTGTACCAGACTACATTCTTAGATTTTGTGTTACAAATTTTCTGCAGCTTACACCTTTATTAAAGCAGATACGACAGTGATTGCGCCCTCTAGAAGGGAGATTGTAGGCTTTATAGCCCATTACCCAGCTCGCCAGAAGAGACAGTCGCAAGAGACACACAAAGGACGACACAAACACATAGACAAATAACAACCCCCCCCCCCATTTATTGACAAACACAACCATCCATGCCTTTGCCGGGATTCGAACCCGAGCCCAGCAGCTCCAGAAACTTTTTTTTTTCAAATTAGGAAATTTCAGAATGTATTATTTGTATTTTTTTTTTCAGAGGAAAAGAACAGACTGGCTACAGATTCAAATTTTAAATAATTGAAAACCCGAATTATGTAACGCAAGAGGTTAGTTCGACGAACCAAAAGTACCTACCTATAACTTTCGCGTAAATGAGTACAAATATATTCATATGACAACATAAAGTACAGAAATTATAATTTTATTTGAAAATTAATGGAATTACAGGTAAAATCCTACTTTTTGGTCAAAACTTTTCAACATTAATTAGCCGTCAGAAGTATTTTGCACGCAATATTAGTGTAATAAATAAATGGGGTTGTTTCACGGAGGATCTGGCAACAGCTTCACAGTCTCGCCTTCATTTTCTCGAATTACTTTTGTTTTGCAGACCAAAGTTATTTATATTCAGGTTAGTGTGCTTGGTCACCGAAAAAAACCTGAATATATCTCGACCAACCAACCTACCAAAACAAAAGTAATTCAAGAAAAATGAAAACAAGACTGCGAAGCTATTGCCAGATCCTCCATGATACATTTATCGTCGGTCAAATGACAAAATTACGAATGTGCTATACACAGGGACGAAAAAACTTTTTACTGTTAAGCCCAGGGTGTAAAATAAGCACGACAGCTAATCTCTAGAATTGGTATACATTCGTGGTTGTACCAGACTACATTCTTAGATTTTATATTACAAATTTTCTGCAGCTTACACCTTTATTAAAGCAGATACGACAGTATAACTCGCACCAATACCTAAGCTATGATGCCAACAACTCACCGTCGAAAAGATTTGGTATACTTACTTCTTGTAGTCGACAACAAAGACATAAGAAAAGATTCACTTCACTATTAATTACTATGAACCAAAACCAACCACTTCTCAAAATAATCATCAGTGCCGTGAGCGTAACAATTTAGAAAAATAAAATCAGTTAAAACACACACTCTGAAAATAAAAGTAACGTAAACATTTAAAAAACGCCTTGAAAAGTTTCAAAAGAAACAACTTATGTTGTTGTTGTTGGGTAGTGGTTTTGCTGGATTTTGCTGTCCCTAGGGGCGCTTATTCCAGACATTATCCAAGTGAAAAGAGAGTAGGGGATCAATCTCGTTGGATCAATAAAGAAACAACTTATTTAAAAAAAATAACGCTCTGTTTGTTTTTGTTTACGATTATGGTGTTGCCATTCGTTAAACAAATGGTAAGAAATTATTCGCCATAGTTTGTCCTCGTCTCGTCTGGAACGACCCATAACTACAGCGACTCAATAATGACAAAAAATATATAATTCAAACTATTTTAAAGCACATATAACAGTTACAACTGTAAAAAAAAATATAAGTTTTCATTTTTGGTATCATTTAAAGTGAAATTACACCAATAAAACATTTTTCGAAACACTATGTTTGGTTTGGTTGAAAACTTATAAATTTTGGTAGGCAAAATGCAATTTTTGGCTTTTTTATTATTTTTTAATTAAAAAACTAATTTGAATATTTTAAAAATATTTTGTGGAGATAAATTTTGGACCATTTTCTACGTTCTAAAAAAAAATTGGAGTTGTACTATAAGAATTGTGTCGTAGAGATTAAAAAATCATGACTGTAATTCCAAAAAAAAAAATAATAAAGTACCCATAACTTACGAACCGGCTATATATTGGGTATATATGCAATTAGCAATTTGTTCATAATAAGAAGTCTACAAAATACTAAAAATTCAGAAAAATCGTAGAAGCCAATTTTTTTTTTATTTCAATGTAGGCTAAAAACGCCTTTTTTGCCCTTTTACAAACTATTTTTTATTAAAAAAACTAATTTGAATTTAAAAAAAATGCTTTGCAGACAAAAAACCTATACTCTTTTCTACATTCAGTAAAAAAATGGGAGAAAATTGGTGAAAATTGTGCCGTACAGATCAAAAAGCATGACAGTAAATAACAAAAAATAAAATAAAAAAAACCCATAACTTACAAACCGAATATATATTGAACATACATGTAATTAGTAATTTGTTCATACATAAGAAGTCTACAAAATACCAAAAATTCAGAAAAATCGTAGAGACCAATTTTTTTTTATTTCGATTTTAGTCAAAAAAAGCCCCTTTTTAATTTTTAATTAAAAAACTAATTGGATTTTTTTTTAATTATTTTGTGGACATGACACTTAAACCAATTGAGACCTTCAGTAAAAAAATTGGAGTTGTACTCCAAAAATTGCGCCGTACAGATCAAAAAAGCTTACTTTTTTTTAATATAGAGAGAAATAGTTCAAATATATTTTTAAACATCTAAAAAATGCAAGCATCAAAAATTAAGGGTCAATTTATTTTCTAAAACTGTACTAAAGTTAAATTTATTTTACCATATTTTCCATATTTTCATTAATGTAAAAAAATATATTAAAATCTTCAAAATACGTTATTCTTCCATCTAACGATGTATCTAACGATACATAAGTGGCGAATTTAACTTAGTCAGAAAAAAATCACAAGCTGATGATTCCCAATGGAATCATTGGGAGCGAAATGGTTTAAAACATGTGCTTCCCTAATTGTTTTGAGCAGTGTAGATGATTCTCATTCTAATATGCGTATCTATTTTAAACAGCACATGCCACCCTATTTTACAGCTACCTTTCCCCGAAGTTTGAGAATATTGTGACTGGGGCGGCAGAGGCTTAGTTTTTTCATATTTGATTGTGATTTTTAATTAATATAAATAGTTTTTTTGAAAATACATGGCTTGAAAATACATGGACCGGGCCGAAACCGAGGCTTGACGCCATCCTCTATTAGTTTGATTGATTGAGTTTGGTTGAGATATGCGCTCGCCCTAAGGCTGCTTCATCCTCTATTAGTGATTGCTTTTTTAAGTGCGCATGTGCCAACACGAATTTAATTTTGTTTTGATTTTGAGTGTATTTTCACAAGTAAGCATGCCTCTAAAAGAGGGCCATGCGAAGTTAACGGGTTCTCAGTAAGGCGGGCCCATACTGCTAGTTTAATTATATATTTTTGGTTTTCAAATGCCCAAAATTATTTTAAAACTTTATGAATTACAACTGGATCTTATTTTTTTTTCAATTTTGTTTTAAATCGATGTTAAATAACGATTCCCTTACCTGATGAAAATGGTATAACATGGCAAAGCAATCCCTTTGCAAAAGTTGTGGTTTCAAAACTAATGCATTGCAAAAGTAACGAAATATTAATACGACTCCATATAAAATAAACCCATTAATAAGCATCCCAATTACTTGCCTATATCGCATTCCATACAGTGCCCTGACCCTATTCATATCTATTTACATTCACCTGAAACAGGAATCCCTAAATACCTGACGTTCTTGTCTCACGACGAACCTCTTTTATTGGATGGCTCCCATTTCCGCTCAAACAAAGATTGGCCCTCCCACAACCATGAATTTAGGAGGCCGCGTAATCTCTTGTTTGATACACCTGCTGGCCACATACATATTATGGGCCCCGACTTAAGGGGTCACAGGAGTCTTAAAAATGTGCAAAGAAGGCATTACAAAACATAGTTTGATCTTTCATGTCATTTTTGAACTACTCAATGTATAAGTATAATTTTTTTATAGGTAGTTCTACAAGATTTATTTATTATAAAACAAGTTTTAAAATTTATGAAACTTTAGCCAAAACTAAAATAAATGATATTAAACATGAAGCTATTTGAACACAGTGTGATTAGTCTTGCGCGGCAAATTGTGAGGTCAAAATTGAAAAAATGACCAAGAAAATGATTTTATATTGTACAAATATGTACAAACAAAGACTTATACCTAAATTCTCAGCTCAATTTTAATTAGAAATTATTTTAAAAATAATTTAAAATCAAAATTTTTAAAATTTTATTAATTTTTTTAGAAAAAAAGTTCTTAAAATAATTTCTAAGGAAAATTGAGCTGAGAATTTAAGTATAAGTCTTTGTTTGTACATATTTGCACAATATAAAATCATTTTCTTGGTCATTTTTTCAATTTTGACCTCACAATTTGCCGCGCAAGACTAATCACACTGTGTTCAAATAGCTTCATGTTTAATATCATTTATTTTAGTTGTGGCTAAAGTTTCATAAATTTTAAAACTTGTTTTATAATAAATAAATCTTGTAGAACTACCTATAAAAATTTTATACTTATACATTGAGTAGTTAAAAAATGACAGGAAAGATCAAACTTTGCTTTGTAGTATCTTCTTTGCACATTTTTAAGACTCCTTAGACCCCTTAATTCGTGAGAGTGCCCTCAATTCTCAAATAAGTATTTTAAAAGTGTTATGTTGGGTTTCAAATAGCGTCGCACTAGAGCTATGCGAGGGCTATTGACGACGGGCGTCGTATTTTAGAACCACAGTCAAGTGACGAGCCGACACCTGACTAGGCACCCAACGCAACCGTTAAAGCCTCGGTTTCCTCGGAGTCCGTCAACAGATTTAAGCGGTCGGACAAGTGCGGTGAGTGACGTCATACAAACTACTGACATTGATATGCTAGAGTGGTTTCCTCGGGAGCGTTGCCGGACAACTCAACACGACCGCCAGATTGAGTTGCTGTTGAGTGCAATGCGGAAATCCTGATGACAACGTTTTTTGCTGTTGTCTGTTGCATGGTGTGCTTGCCAAAAATTAAAAATTTGAGGAAATGACGGAAGGCGAGAGTTATTTTACGCTTGCCGAGGAAGAAATGCTAATTGATTTTGTGAGAAATCACGAAGAACATAAATTTTCCATTTTTGACATGCAAAGACGAAAACCAAAACAACAGAGTGTGTTGAGTGAGTTCGCTAGGTTTCCAGTTTCGTGTCAACGTAACGTTTCAATGACGCGGTGGCCTGTAGAGTGACGTCAGCCACGTATAATAGCGGTCGCATTTTTCTGGCGACAGACTCCGGGGAAATCAAGGCTTAAGGGAGACATCGTACGCAGCGTTAAGACTTAGAAGGGTATTTAACGTCCCTTACATATTGTATTATTCGTTTATAGGTCGGCAGTTATTTTGGCGATGCGAACCTGGGACCTTTCGCATGTTAGGCGAGTGCCTAACCGACTTTGCTCCCCAGCCCCTTTTAAAAATGGTAATAAGTTATAAGGAGGGTTTAGAATGCAAGCGAACCAAGTCCATTTTTCGAGTTAGCAGCGCAATTGTTACTGTAGAATTTCCTTTTTTTCCCCCAACGTAGCTGCTGTATTGTAAGCCTTTGAAAACTCTCCATATTCCCCAGAACTGAGAAGTGTGCCCATGATGTTCTATCCAAAAAAAACTGAAAATCAGGCAGAGGTATCCTTCGATGAGAATAT
The DNA here is from genome assembly GCA_023701765.1 of Hylyphantes graminicola. Taxonomy (NCBI): domain Eukaryota; kingdom Metazoa; phylum Arthropoda; class Arachnida; order Araneae; family Linyphiidae; genus Hylyphantes; species Hylyphantes graminicola. Next base: position 53,393,786 of record CM043120.1, on the reverse strand, counting down.
ACCTCGGGTAAAATTGTTAAAAACATTTTTTTTATATCTACCCTATTTATAACTCCATAGCAGCAAACAATATCATTATATCAATAAACATTTCGACTCAAAATAAAAGGCCAAAATCTTCACAGAAAAAAACAATCACAACTCCGCATTCTTCTAGTTCTTTTGTTTGTCTGAACATCTAAAAATTTCTCTGAAAGCGCGATAACATTTTACTTCGGCATGCGTGGCCCCTATGGAGTTCAGAAGAAGATGAAAGATGGTTTGGCGCTATAAAAAAATTGAAGCCGTCAGGAAGTCGCCAAGTAACCCTAAACTAACCGCTCACTCAGCATTTGTACAATGTTAGGTTAGGTTTTGAATTATCGTCGCACTAGAGCTACACGAGGGCTATTGGCGACGGGCGTCGTATTTTAGAACCAAGTGACCGAGAACCAGTCAAGTGACGAGCCAACACCTGAATAGGCACCCAACGCAACCGTTAAGGGCGACATCGTACGCAGCGTTAGGACTTTGAAGGATATTTAACGTGCACTCCCTTACACGGGGTATTATTCGTCGGATATTTTTGGCTGCACGGGCCGCTTATAGGTCAGCAACTATTTTGGCGATGCCCGGAACCGAACCTGGGACCTTCCGCATGCTAAGCGAGTGCTTAACCGTCTGGGCTCCCCAGCCCCTCTTGTACAATGTAAAACGCATCGTTTAAGTATTTAAAACAAAGAGTGGTTTAAAAATCAAAAAATGAAAGCAATTGTAGGCTTTAACACGAGATCTGAATTTACCATAGATGGTAGGTCGATGGAGGTTTTTTTTTTAAACGGGGCCGAATTATTGGTGGCTTAACTTTTGCAGACTCGGCATTTTTCCAGAACTGAAAGCCATTTTTTTGTGGCACTATCTAGGCGACTCTCGCTACCAATTTTGACTTTCAAAAATCGCAATGAATCTGAGCTTTCCGTGGATGTTAAAGCATGCTACAGATGGGACCCCAAACCAAATGGGTACTCAATTGATCTTTTACATGCTACATAATCATATGACATCAGAGTTCTATAGTAGGGTAGAGGAACAACTCGTACTGAGCTGCCATCGGCAGTTATGGCTCACTACAGAACCCGAATAGAGTGGCAAAAGTGCTAGTTAATTTGTAATTTTGATACTGAGAAGGGAAGTACACCCAGGGCAAAGGCGGGAATCGAACTCGCACCCGTTACAGCGCTCGGACTGCTAGCGTTAGGGCCTGCGATAATACCACTCGGTCATCGGGCCCCACATGCCACCCTATATTGTCTCTGTGTTGGTCCATGGTGTTGTTACCAGGTTCAATCCTTACACCACTAGAAATCTTTGTATGACATGGGTGTCCACAATTTTCTCATCCAGCAAATCTGAGGACTCAGCCGGAGATCGAACCCGCCTACACGGGCTTATGAGGCGGACACGTAATACCACTCAGCCTTTGAAATGCCTTGGCATTTATGAATTAATTTGTTAATTATCTTGTTAATTGACCAGAAAAGTTATTGCAAATTTATTAATTACAATTAAATTAATCTATCTTGATCTTTTAATTGCACCTTGCAATTAAATTAATTTGTTACTCTTAATTAAAATAATTGTAATGAACTTTTTTAGTTGTTTTGTGAACCGATTAAAACCAACAATTAACTTTATGTATTAAAACGAAATGAGTACAGATTTAAGAAAATTAAACTGATACCGGCATTATATTATACGGCAGTGTTTTATAATTATTATTTTTAATTAACATTAACTAAACCATTGAAAAAATAATTAACTGCAATTGTTACTACTACAGTTAACAATTAAATAATTGTTGATTGTTGTGGTTACATTTACCAATTAATTGTTAATCTTTAATTGTTCTTGCAATTAAAATTTGCCCAACACTGGTAGTAGGCCAACACAAACTACACTGCTCAAAACAATTAGGGGAGCAAATGTTTCAAACCCTTTCGCTCCCAATAATTCCTTTGGGAATCATCAGCTTGTGATTTTTTTCTGACTAAGTTAAATTCGCCACTTATGTATCGTTAGATACATCGTTAGATACATCGTTAGATGGAAGAATAACGTATTTTGAAGAATTTAATATTTTTTTTTATATTAATGAAAATATGAAAAAAATATGGTAAAATAAATTTCACTTCAAAACAGTTTTAGAAAATAAATTGACCCTAAATTTTTCATACTTGCATTTTTTAGATGTATAAAAATATATTTCAACTATTTTTAACAAAAAAAGTTTTGAAAAAATTATTGTTATAATTTATTAAAAAGTTATTATTCCATTTCCCAATTTTAAATTTAAGTATTAAAAACTTAAGATTTTTTTTCTCCTGTTTTTTACTATTTCATTTCGAATGCATCGTGAAACTATTTAACAAATTTTAGATTTATAGCACAAAAATTAAAAATTTGGGAGTGAAGTTAAAGTTGGAATTAAAAAGTGCTCCCTTAATTGTTTTGAGCAGTGTAGTTCGCCAGAACACCTTGTTTTGGGCTTACTTCGAAGCGATCAATGGCATCACTTCGCCAACCTGTTTTACTATTACTTTTCACTTGGCAGCATCCTACATCTCCTTCTTGACTCCATGTTGGTCCCCCTCTAAACACGACCTGATCCTGCTCGGATTCTCAGAAAGGACGCCAAACAAGAAAAAAAAACTCTGCTCCATGCCGGATCTCGGACCCACTTTGATTATACACGCCAAGAGGTGCTCCTCCCTATTATGTATATAAACCACCGGTAGCGATTGTATTAGTTGGCATAAATCGCCTTTTTTGGCCATGGTTTTAATTTACTGAATGAGCCTATACCGATGAATACATAGAATAAAAAGATTTTTAAGAAAACCTAAAGAGAGGGTATTGTCGCTTGACCGCTGTTTAAATGGCGATGTACACTCGACATAAATTCAACCTAGCTAAATATAACAATAGTTATAAAAACTTGGGTTGTGTAACACCATGACTTTCAGTCACTCTCAACTAATCAATACATTAAAAAAAAGTTATATACAGTGGTGGCCAAAAGTGTAGACACTTTTTGAAAGTTTCATATTTTTCAACTTTGTGTGATTACAGAATATATTAATTGTATATCAAATTAAACAATTGTACATAAAATTAAAAGTAATTTAATCTTAACGAGGACCACTGTGTGCAGATCACTGAAGCAGTCTATTAGACCTTTGGTCCCATATAATCTATATACATGGACACAACAGCATCATCATTAAAGTAATTTCATGTAAAATTAAAAATAAATACAGTATTACAATATCTGAATTACGAATAAGTTATGCAACTAATAGTATGATCTGTCATAGTTTTGCAAGTCATTGAGCCACCAACCTGTATTGGAATTTCAGCATAAGAGAATCCATTGATTGTGCTTGTTTGTTCAACTAAAATGAGCATAACTTTATTTGTAATACAGATACTTTAATTCCGTTCTTTTAATGAAATTCTACATTAAATTACCTTCAACTTAGTATTTATATGTTTGTATTTGAGCGAAATTTAATAGATGCAAGAACACGGGTAACAGTTGAAACACATGACTCTTTCAAAAAGTGTCCACACTTTTGGCCACCACTGTATGTAACTCCTCGCTATAACGCGCCTCGTTACATACCGCATTCGGATCCCCCCGTTTAAATTTTTCCCACGTTTATTCAGCCCCCCCCCCCCCCCCCCCCCCCGTTTATCACTTTTTTTTCCCAGTGTGTATTTACTATTTTCCTTAAAATCGATTCTAATATTGTTTTTCTAAATTTATCCAATATTGGTGAGATGCAGTTAGTAAACTTTATTTCGTTGATATTTGCCGGGAAACAGTGTATCCCTTGTGTGTACTGTGTATCAGTTTTTAAAAAAATTGTTCCGAGCATAAATACATCAAAATTATACTATTTATCACACAAGTCGCTCGTTATATCGCGCATTCGGTTATAACGCGGGGTTTTTTTGCTTGTCTCCCGGGAAGCGCGATATAACGAGAGGTTTCTGTACTCAATATGGTAATTTCAATGACTTCAAAACCTAAAAAACATTATTACGGCATTCGACAAGTGAACATGAAATCTTATACCAAATATGAATCTTGTGACTTTTTTATTTATAATAATACAAAAATTGTCGACCAACAACAGGCCAGAGGCCCAGCAAGGTAAGGCCAAAGTAAATATCTAATACTTGACCGGTTTCCAATGACTATCAAGATTCTTTTTAAAATCTTCTACTCTCTTCGAATACACAACATAATCTGGTAAGGCATTCCACTCATTGACAATTCTATTGTAAAATAATGTTTTCATACCTCCCTTCTAAAGCATGATTTATTCAATTTTTGATCATGTCAACACAACATAATCTGGTAAAGCATTCCACTCATTAAGAACTCTATTGTAAAAATGTTTTCTTACCTCGGGGCTGGGGAGCCCAGTCGGTTAGGCACTTGCCTAGCATGCGAAAGGTCCCAGGTTCGCTTTCGGGCATCGCCAAAATAACTGACGACCTATAAACGGCCCGTGCAGCCAAAAAAGTCCGCCGAATAATACCCCGTGTAAGGGAGTGCACGTGGAATATCCTTCAAAGTCCTAACGCTGCGTACGATGTCGCCCTTAACGATGGCGTTGGGTGCCTATTCAGGTGTCGGCTCGTCACTTGACTGTGGTTTTAAAATGTGACTCCCGTCGCCAATATCCCTCGTGTAGCTCTAGTGCGACGATAATTCAAACCTAACCTAACCCTCGTGTAGCTCTAGAGTGACGGTTATTCCAACTGAACTAAAAAAACTAAACTCTTCGGCGCAACAGCCCGTTAGTAGCCCGCACGGACGCTGGTTTGCATGTGTCCCGGTTTGGTTGTCAGCCTCACGTGGAACCCACAGTGTTTCGTTCCCAAACATGCTTGGTCCTCATTTTATAGATTCACTTGAGGGATGAAGGATGTGTCAACCTCGCCCAATCCGGGATTTGATCCCCGGACCTGCGGCGTGGCAATGCGAAGCGCTACCAGTAAGCCACTATGCCTTTAACCCTTACAGTAACAGTGATGCCATTTGGCATCATTATGTTTCTGATCATAATTTTAAAAAAAAAATTGGGCTGACATCCATTGGGATTATAAAAAATATATTCCAATTGAAAAAGTTTGAAGAAACGAATGATGTGCTTTTTGTTATCATAAATGGCTATAGACGATCAGAATTTTTTTTCTAAAATGATGATGCCAAATTGTCATTGGGACTGAAAGGGTTAAAATAAACTAAATCTAATTTGGCGACTTGTCTAAGTGGCAGCCCCTGTTGATTGCAAGCTTCCTTTTTCACTTCTGAAACTAATTCGTGGGTCTGCCAACTTCTAGAGAGATTCCAAGAAGAGCTCTCTTTAAGACTTTCCACCTTTTGTAGCGTCTTAACGATTCTCATAACGCGTTGTTTTGTGATGTAGAAGGGGCTATATCACGACATAATGAGGGACAGGTACACATACCGGCAAACTGCGGACAACATACCGGTTTTTGTAAAGATAAAGAGAATGGAAGTTAGTTATTTTGAACAATTGTATGAGCTTTTAGATTTGTTGCCAGAGTAAAAAATATAATTAGATCGTCCCCAGTAGAGAGAGGTTGCGTTGGGTGCCTATTCAGGTGTCGGCTCGTCCCCTGACTGTGGTTCTAAAATACGACACCCGTCCCCAATAGCCCTCGTGTAGGTCTAGTTAGTACGACGATAATTCAAAACCTAACCTAACTAACCCAGTAGATATATAAGAGATTTTCTCAGGGGGGAGGATTAACTTTTGCTGATAGAAATCGTGAAAAAAGTTATCTTCGCATTGGGGAGGGGGCCAGAAAATCCTTATTTATTACAATTATACAATGTAGAAAAGTGTTCAGTTAATGTCAACCAAAATTTTCCATTTATAGGCATCTAATAGATTACATAGATATACAGACATTTATCTAGATTTTATAGAAAAATATATCTTATCTCATACTTTGTATTTAATACAAGATTTTTTGTATTAATATTTATCTACTAAATCTCATAATTTAATTCACAATTGAGTTTGGTATAAACAGCGTCGACTACTTAACATCTAACCTAACAACATTTTTCGCAGTCTCTGAAGTATAACTCATATATAGGGTCCGGTCCGTTTATTGGCCTCTTTTTATTATAGTAAACTTAATTAAAAGAAGTCGCCAATGAACGGGCCGGACCATATAACTTAGTTACGCTCTGGAGAATGGGATTTTTGTACTTTCACCCTTCAATTACAGTTGAACACTTCATTAATAATTAAAAGTAACTATTTCGCATTTTTTTTTTTTTTTTTTTTTTTTTTTTTTTTGCGTCTGTGTCTTAGAATAGATTCTTGTTTAGAGAATCTACAAACCAAATACACATCAACTTTCCACGAACACACACACACACACAAAATAACTCTTAAGTGCAAAATAATTATCATACACCTAAGTGCACCCCAACTCTTCCCTTTTATTTTAAGTGGACCTTAATCATAGTTTTTAAGTTAACGCCTCTTATAAGACAGGAAACGGTGCAATTGTTTTATCAACTTTTGCTAAGGTAGTCATTTACTACGTGGGGGGCGCATGTAATGAAAGCTGAGCCTTGTTTATTGTTTTATTTGCGCGTTTCTTCGGATGTGAATGGAGCTAATGTCTTTATTCTAGGGAAAATTAAGGTGTCTGTCGTAAAAGTTTTAAGTGTTTTTATTTTATTTTTTGAGGGTAAATTTTAGTTTCAGTTATCTAATATGAAATATTCTTTGATTTAAATGTGTCACCGTTTTTAAGTGTTATGTACTGCTTTTAATAACCATTTAAACCTTTATTTGAAAATCCTTGTGTTTGATTTTAGATGTTGAATCGTATTTAAATGTTTTGTGTCGCTTTTATGAATTTTTTTAAACTTGTTTTAAAAATATACCTAGTGCTTGGCGCAGTATGGCCTTAGATGCCCTTGCGCCATAAAACCCAAACATCCATCCATCCTAATATGAAATATAAGATAATGAAGGTTTTGTTATGTGGTTCGAAAATCCGGAATGTAGATTGTGTGTTTATTACGCGTTTTGGAGGGTGCTGATTCCAAAAAAGGGGTTTTCGCGAACAGTGGTCGTCTATCTGAAACCACTCTTCAGCTCGCACTAAAAGAGCTACGACTTTCAAATTTGGTACGCGAGTTTCTAGTAACTGTCGTGCCACGTAAGGTTTTTGATAAAATTGCGCATGCGCGATGAGTTAGAAGGGTAAACCTTAGAGCATAATTTTAAAGGTATTGTGAAAACCAAATAGTAAATATGTCGAATCGACTGCTGTGTCAATATCGAAAGGTAAAAACTATATGAGGCTTTTGCACGTTTAGACTATCGTGGTATATGTCTTGACACCTTGTAGGATGTCGTTATAAGATTGCGTTGTGTGCCCACTCAAGTACCGGCCTTATTTTGATTCGAAGGGAAAGGATCTTTTCCCCAAACATCGGTCTCTAGTGCGATGTCAATTTAATTTTACATGATTCCCTATACTTAATATACATTTAACCTTGTTTATAACGTTTGCGTCCCCTTTTAGACGCTATAACCTGGTTATACCGTATTTGCAAATATCGGGTTAATAGTTCAATTTACGTTATAGTTCAACTTAAGGGGTCTAAGGAGTCTTAAAAATGTGCAAAGAAGGCACTACAAAACATAGTTTGATCTTTCATGTCATTTTTGAACTACTCAATGTATAAGTATAATTTTTTGATATGTAATTCTACAAGATTTATTTATTATAAAACAAGTTTTAAAATTTTTGAAACTTTAGCCAAAACTAAAATAAATGATATTAAACATGAAGCTATTTGAACACATTGTGATTAGGCTTGCGCGGCAAATTGTGAGGTCAAAATTGAAAAAATGACCAAGAAAATGATTTTATATTGTACAAATATGTGCAAACAAAGACTTATACCTAAATTCTCAGCTCAATTTTAATTAGAAATTATTTTAAAAATAATTTAAAATCAAAATTTTAAAATTTTTATTAATTTTTTTAGAAAAAAGTTCTTAAAATAATTTCTAATTAAAATTGAGCTGAGAATTTAGGTATAAGTCTTTGTTTGTACATATTTGTACAATATAAAATCAATTTCGTGGTCATTTTTTCAATTTTGACCTCACAATTTGCCGCGCAAGCCTAATCACAATGTGTTCAAATAGCTTCATGTTTAATATCATTTATTTTAGTTTTGGCTAAAGTTTCATAAATTTTAAAACTTGTTTTATAATAAATAAATCTTGTAGAATTACATATAAAAAAATTATACTTATACATTGAGTAGTTAAAAAATGACACGAAAGATCAAACAATGCTTTGTAGTATCTTCTTTGCACATTTTTAAGACTCCTTAGACCCCTTAACAGTAATTCGGATTATAGTCCGACTACGATAACTTGGCAATCAAAATATTTTGATTGTGGAGCAGTCCACTTTGAAAAAAAAGAAAAAAAGGGTTTTGGTTTTGGCAAGAGTTACTATATTTGACGATTCATTGATTTTATGGTCGCATATTTCTTTAAGGTTTAGAAACAGGTTATCAATTGAAGGGTATATAGACAACAACAATCCTCTTTCGCCGATAACTGATGTGTAGTTCTAGTACGATATATTATTTACAATCGAACTAGACCAACAATCCCCTCTTATCGCCAAACGCCTTGAGCTGGCAACCTTTTTTCCTTCGGCTTAAAACCTCAATTCAAAGTGGAATCTTCCACAATCAAAATATTTCGATTGCCAAGTTATCGTGGTCGGACTATATTCGACTGTGTATTTTCAATCGAAAGTCTGGCGGCGTCATTATTTCCTCCCTCCCGGGTCATTGGAATTAGCTATAACGACACCAGGAACAGGAAGATGCTAGTTTTTATTTATCCTCCTATCTCTCGTCGTTTTATTTCCAAAAATGTATCTTTCCGAGGCTAATAAAACTTCTCTTTTCCCGATTGAGCTGCATCTAGGACTACCGGCAGCTGGGAAAGCGGTTTTGCCTTAGTGTGATGGGAAAAACCCAGACTCAGTGTCTGGTGCTTGTTTTTTTTTTTTTTTATTTATGTGTGATCTTTTGGATCAGCTGTGATCTTTGAGTTGTAATGGACTGCGTATTAGCGAACTTTAAAAGGGTACTTTCACTCACTTACGAAAACACCATTAGTTTGTGCATGAAATCAGTTCTTGTCGAGGTTCAAAATTACGAGACCCGTTAACTCAATCGACTCCGGCGACATTAACCCAATTAACCAAGTAAAAATACTGTAGTTATCATCACTATTAAAAAACTGTGAAGGGTTGCCCTTTCATTCATTCAGCCCCTCCTCACTTAAACAGGGTTCTAAATTACAAGGCGTATTTGGCTGTGTTAAAGCTCATAAAGGAAGGCTAGAAAAGGCAGCCGGAAACGATACATTACATTCATTTAGCCAAAACACCTTGTGATTGAAATCGAATGTGGTCAAGGTTCAAAATTACGAGGCCCGTAAACCCAGTAGACCTCGTGTAGTTCTAGTGCGGTATTAATTCAATTAAACCAAGCAAAAATACAGTATCAATCATTATTATTGAAAAACTATCAACCCCACACCTTTATCGATTACCCTTTCATTCATTCAAGCAAAACACCATTCGTTTGTGAATGAAATCACGTGTTGTCAATTTACAAATTTACGAGGCCCGCAAACCCAATAGACTTCGTGTAGTTCTAGTGCGACCTAGTCCAATTTAACCAAGCGAAAATACAGTAGTAATCATCACTATTAAACCTTACAGGTAGTAACCACCACTATTAAATATACACCATTACGGTTTACCCTTTTAATTCATTCAAATTTGGGAAGCCCGTTAACCCAATGAGTCCGTGCAGTTCTAGTGCGACATTAATTCAATAACCCCAAGCGAAAATACAGTAGTAATCATCACTATTAAACTAAACCTTACAGTGGTAATCACCACTATTAAATAAAAAAAACTATCATCACCATTACGCGTTACCCTTTCATTCATTCAACCCAAACACCATTAGGTTGTGAATGAAATCAGTTGTACGTTTCTTGTGATTGTTTTTGTTTTTTTCCACGTGCGTACGGGTTGGCAAGCTAATGGGGTCTCCACCTCTTTTGGAGTCGCACTATCTTATCGTTTGATTTTGAAGAGTTTCTTTTTCGTCGGGCTTGTTGCTAAGAGCGTTTGGCACTTCCGCTCTTGCGCATTGTCTAGGATTTTAGACGTTGTTCGTTTCTACACTCCTTGCCAACCTAAGTTGGGTAAATAGAAATATGCTATGTAGAAGATCCTTCCGCGGATGTAAAGAGTTCCACAAATTATTTGTGAATCCATCCAGAAAGCATGTTTAAAACATTAATTTCGTTTATGGTCTAACAGATTTGAATATTATTTGAGAAAATTTGGCAATTTTATTAGAATGAAAAGTGTATTTTGGCAAGCCAGTTTTTAGCTTCCATACTACGTTTATAACGTAAAAAGTGGAAGGTTTTATAATCGTTCAGTCCGTCTGCCTGTCTGTCACCCACTTTCACATAACGAACCGCAAGTCACACAAACAAGTGGGGTACGTCATTTTGAAGCAAAAAATCAGATTAGGCTAAATTCCTAATTTCATTAAAAAATTTAAATTTGAAGTTTATTTAAAATTTAAATACCGTCAAAGCGGGTAACTTTGGCCACGGAGGGTAACTTCGGCCACTCGTCGGAAAAAGATTTGTTTCTTAATTTCTCTTCATAAAATGATCTCATCTTAAATTGTTTTACATTTTTGGAAAGGTAAAAACATCGCCTTTCATTTCATATAAAAAAAATTTCTCATTCTAAATCTGGCAACACTTCAAATGCTGTTTTCATTCTTACGAGCATAAAATGACAAAATCTATCTCTTCCAACTTTTCTCTGGAACACTTAAAAATATATTGAAAATATTTAAATAAAACACTCTATTCGATTCTTTTATTTATGGGGAAGAATATTACACTGTTTGTTTTATTCTAAGTTGAATACTTTTTATGCTGTAATAAAATATTTGTAATTGGGAAGCTTTTGCCGATGAATGCGGGTAACTTTGGCCATAGATGTAAATATTTCTTTATGGTACTTTGCAGTTTAAAAAATTTATGTAAAAGTGTATTCTGTTTAACTACTTTTAAAAAATTCTTACTTTTATGATTATTCGTTTTTTAGATATTTAAAAAAAATCTCACAATTTTAAACATTAAAAAGAAAAGATAGGATGCAAAAATCGTATAACACTTAAAATTGCAAATGTCGAAAGGTAAACATTTTCAGATTCCATATTACGCATATATTATTTTCCCCCCTTTAATAATAAAATCGTTTGCTTTTTATAAAAATATTTGTTATTAAATCTTGCTTCAAAAAAGTTCTTTTTCTTTAATAAAATATAAATTTATTTTTCTTTTAAGCGACAAAGAATACTCGTATTCGTCGTGTAATGCCATTCCACGATACACTGCAATGTAAATGTTGAGTTATATACAATTTTTTAATTACTATATGTCTTATTACTTTGTTATTTTTTGGTTTAAACGTTTTAATATTGCTATTTAATTCGGTAACACAGGCTTTAATGATGTTAAAAAGTATGTTTCTTATGTATTTCATGGGTGGCCAAAGTTACCCTCCCGGCTATTAACAGTGTCCTAATTTTTTAAATCAATACCAATTTTTTATTAATTTATAAAATTTAACAAAAATGCTTGAAAAATATTCCTAAAAGTACAATACTTAGAATGCATAATGATTTTTAAGTGTTTAAATCGTTTTTGTAGTTAAATTTTTCTTCTTTTGTAAAAAAACCTATGATTTTGGCCAAAGTTACCCGCACTGACGGTAACTAAAAATTTAATCTACATTGAAATAACATGTAAATTCCATTTTTATTCAATATTTTCACTGTTGCCATTACATCAAACGTACGAGAAACTTTATTTAAAATAAAATAAAACTCTTGAAAAAATACTTCATAATATTTATATAAATATATTACTTCGATTTCCGCAGTTACACTATCGTGGATCGCGTCAAATACAGCATTGAAGACAGTGTAACCGCGGCATAAGCCCATCCCAGATAATTGCTCAGTAACCTATGGACCTATCTTACAATGAGCATTTTTCAGGTCTTGAGTGCAACATAACTCCTGAATGAAATTAAATTATGCAGGGTAAGGCTAACAAAAGTGGCCCCGGTATAGAGATAGGAATACGTTGAAATGCTTGGCGAGAAAAACTCTTGAAGCCGCCTGAAACCTGTTTTTGCATTGGTTGGATCGGATTAGTTTCACATTAGAGCTACTCATAGACTAGTGGCGAATTCATATCTTAGTTCGTATTGTATGAAGACGTCCCATAATGCAAATTTAGGGTCTTGCAATCAATTTAGAATGTTTTGTATTACCAAATACAAAAAGGTCCGATTTTCTAGGATATATAACGACCGAAACAATCAAATAATCACTAATGGGAACTTTTCTTAATCAGCTCTACAAACCTTGTTTATACATTTCATTTCAACTAGCTTCTAAAACCTTTTCGTAGTTGCAGGCAAATAAGAGAGAGAGTCGCCAAGCATTTGCTTGGGATTAATATTGAAGCCATCAATGGCTTCAGTAAGCAAACCTGTTTTTGCGTTGTTTTTAGACTTATCAACATTTCTGTCATATTCTTATCTCTAGAACGGGGCCACTTTTGCTTGCCTCACCCTGTACTCTTGCCTCTATTGTTAAATTATCAAACGGAAACACAGTCACAAATCGGAGCACTGAACATGACTGAACGAAGGAAATGCAAAAATCAAAGCTGGTAAAGTATACGTCACCAGAAACGGACAAATTCATCCTATTGCAAAAAAACCTCCTAAATCTCGTTTGGGAACTTTTTACATTATCATCGGATAAATAAATCGTGTAATAATTAATTTAAAATTTACAACCCCCATATACATGCGATCGACTGTTTGTTACGCTTGATTTGACTTTTTCCCATATTCCTTATCGGAACACTAACGTCCGGTAGCTCCGTAATTTTGATGCTGCCATCTATCGTCGATAATTAAAAGTAGAAACGGACCCGACTTGTTATCGCGATTTGACCTTCAGGCACAAGTTTTAGTGCAGCTCAAAAATAATTTGAAAGGTTTATTTCTTCGTATGTATAGAAATAGTGTAAAAGATGGGTCTCTGGTGTGTCTTTCTACCAAAAATATAATTTTTAGTTTTTTAATGGTAGTTTTTAAAATATAAGTTTAATTTTTACTGATTTCGGAAGAGAAGTACCAAAAGACATCTCCAACATGTCACTACTTTTTAATTTTTTTTAATTGTTGCGAATAAAAAAAGAAAAGTAGGCCAAAAATTTAAAATATGACAATCTGATAGAACTTGGGACTAACCGTAGTTATGCAGAAAAAAGTATAAAAGATGATGCATTACCTTTCTAACAAAAAAAAAAAAAAAATGAAAATCTGACCTTTAGAACAGTATTTTAAAGAGCTTTCGAACAAAGAACTCCACGATGTCTATACCACGCTATTATACAGGGTGAGGCAAACAAAAGTGGCCCCGGTCTAAAGATAGGAATACGTTGAAATGCTTGGCAATGAAAACTCTTGAAGCCGCTGAAACCTGTTTTTGTATTGGTTGGATCGGATTAGCTTCAAATTAGAGCTACTCATATACTAGTGGCTAGTTCAGATCTTAGTTCGTATTGTATTAAGACGTCCCATAATGCAAATTTTGTGTCTTGCAATCAATTTATAATATTTTCTATTACCAAAAACAATTAGTTCGATTTTCTGGGATAAATAACGACCGAAACAATCAAATAATCTCTGGTGGGAACTTTTCTTGATAAGCACTACAAACCTTGTTTATGTTTCACCTCAACTAGCTTCTAAAACCGTAGCGTAGTTGCCGGCAAATAAGTCGCCAAGCGTTTGTTTAGGCTTAATATTGAAGCGATCATGAAACAGGTTTGCTTCAGTTAGCAAACCTGTTTTTGTATTGGTTTTAGACTTGGCAACATTTCTGTCGTATTCTTATCTCTAGACCGGGGCCACTTTTGTTTGCTTCACCCTGTATATACATTCCATTTTTTTTTAATTCCTTCATTTTTTTAAAAAGAGTAATGTTGGATAAGATAATAACCGTTATTTAAAAAATAATAATAAAAAAACATCTCATCTATATTACAACAACAATTTATTCACAAATCGAAACTGAAACCACAAAGATAACAAAAATCCATTTTTCTGGCACAAAAACTAAAGGGGGCGTGGCCTGAGTGAGTGGGCGGCGCGTAGGAGTGTCGGCGTCATCAAAGGTCACTTTTGTGTGTGCTCAGTTTGATACGGATGTTTTCGTTTTCATTACATTGCGTGGGTTTGTTTTTCGCTTTTGCGGTTTGATTACGGTATCGACTTGGTGGTCTTCTATTAGTAATTGGTTGGTGGCGTTTAAGTTGGACTAGGTGTGCAGTATCGCTTTGAATTGTTTTCTGTTTGCGGTTTGATGGTGCCTGAATTGTGTGCAAAAATCTTTTGCCGTGATCCAAATAACACCGAATATTTTCTTTATGGGTGATCTTTTTTTTTTTTATAAAACTAGGGAACTACACGACATGCAATTTCCTTTCAATAAATCATACATTTAAAGGTAATTCTCTCTGTACCGTATACCGCAATTTCAATACCTTTGAAACCCTAACATGATGCATGGCAGCTACCCTTTGCGCACTCGAGATTTTCGCGAAAACTTTATTATGACTTTCGACAGCTACTCTCTTAAAACAAACGATGAATTTAACTTGGTCTGAGTTAATTTTCCCTCTTTTCAGTGTCGAAAATGCACTTATCCTATTGGAGTGGATATTTCACTCTTTTGTTTCGTTAAAACTCCGACAGGATCCCTTCAAGCGAGTGATTTTAACTCAGTCTGAGTTAATTCTCAATCCCTTCCAGTGTCGAAAATGCACTTATCCTATTTGAGTGGATTTCACTCTTTTGTTTTAAGAGTGTTCTATGCGACAGTTCCAAATTTGAAGTTCATTCTGTACAATAAGGCCATCGACCGTCACAAGCTATACGTCCAGTTCGGATATTGTCGGCTTTTCAGAAGAAAATATACGAAAACTATTCAGTGCACGGACAACTTTTCTTTTCAATTTAGCTGTGGTTGAAGCCCCAAAAAGCGAGACAGGCTTTTCATCCAGTTAAATATTGATCGGGACGATTATTGCGGGAAAATCCCGCTTTTTGTCTCACTGTCCCGTCTCGCGGACCGAAAGTTCCACCAAAACTTCGGGTTTTCTGATACAGGTGAATATCAAAGAATATACAAATAAAATATAGATTTTGTTACTATTTTACTCAATACTCTGTTTGAAAACATAGGAATGACGATTCAAATTATTATGTATTTTTTTTATACTTGATTACTTGGGATAATGCTACTTATTATTTTTCTTTAGTTGCTAGTTTTATTAGATACATTAATTATACCATTGTTCGAAAATTGGGGGAGGAAGAGGGAGACGGTCGGATATCCTGCTTTTTAGTTTTGACAATCTGGCCACATGATGTATTTTAGTTTGAAAAACACACACAAATAAGACCCCTTTTCCATTTTCTATTCCTTTTTCTGTTACGATACCGACGCGATAAGAAACCGTTTTCAGTAAAGGAAGTCTGGCGCCGAATCTTCGACTTATTTCATCTCTTTGTTGTGTTTTGCTTTCCCAAATGCGATTCATTCGATGCAAATACAAGTTCAAACAAGGCAAGTTGCATTTGTCGGGCGCAATCCTTTTCATGTGAGGTCCAATCGACAGCCAGAAATTGTTTATCTTTAATGCATGTCGTTTAAACAAGAGCTTGTTTGAAGACTCAAGAAAGAGTAAGTTTATTAAAAGCTAAGCTGTTGACTGATATTTTCAGCGACGCGTTTACCAATAGGCGTTAGAGGCGGCCGCCTGTGGCCCCAAGATTGCGAGGGCCCCCAAATTTCATAATTAATAACAAATACCTAGACTTGCAACTGTTTGCATACAAACATATTAATTGACCGCCGAATTATTGTCGCTTCTTCGCGTCTCCTACTACCGAACTATGCAAGCGTGCCTCTTGTAACATTGCAAAGATAATTTTTTTTCAGACCCGATTGCGTCACTAGCATTTCATGCTCTGAAAAAGGGGAGAATCCCAATTTACAAGATTTTTTTAAATTCTAATTTCTGTTGATGGGGAGGGGGGGGGGGGGGCGATTGGCCCCAAATTCGGAAGCCGCCTATGGCCCCAACATCCGTAAACGCGTCACTGGATATTTTACACGTGTTGTTGTAGTTGAATCTGATTTGCGTTTAACATATGGTTTTGACAAAACATTTAGTTTTGCCATGGGCCTAAAGCCCTAACTCTGTTAGGGATTTGCATTTGATATAATGTAGGAATTTTAGGTGGGGGGGGGGGGGGGTGTCACAGTGTTTGTTAGGCTATGTCTCGTATTTAAGTACATTGTTGAATGTTGTGTTGTCCCTAACTTTATCCAAAATGTTTTGCTATCAAAATATGTATCCATAATAGCAGTTAATGAGGCTTAGTGATGGTGCTTCGTATTGCCACGCCACATGTCCGGGGATCGATTCCCGGATGGGCGAGGTTGACCCAACCTTTCATCCCTTGAGAGGGTCGATAAAATGGGTACCAAGCATGCTTGGGAAATAAACACTGGGGGTTCCGCGTGATGTTGACCACCTTACCGGGACATATGCCTATCGCCCCAGAACCCTAGGTTATGAAAGTTGAAATGGGCACGGCAGGCCTTGGTCTAGTAATGGGCTGTTGCGCCGAGGAGTTTAGTAATAACAGTTAATAAAACCATACAGAATGTTATGAAGTGATTTTTTTCTAAGCCTCATATTTGTGGACCTATGGATTGAGAAGGGGGTACAGTACAGGATGCTCATATAGAGATAGAGTTGTACTCAAGCTCAACTATTGGAAAAGAAAATACAGAATGTTAAGTATCATACAGGGTGGTTATAAAATAACGCTCGCTATTCGGAGTGGTCTGTAGCTTGAATGAATAATCCAAATGCATCAAAAATTGAGAAACTTACTAATCAAGAAGGGGGGGAAAAGAATGGAATCCTAAAAAAATAATCATAAAAAAGAATAATCATAAAAAACAAACTCGTCTCTTGACCAGGGTTCTAAATTACGAGGCGTCGTCAATTATGTCCAATTACGGCAAACACAGCTAATTACACCTCGTAATTTAGAACCTTGGTCAAGAGACGAGTTTCTTTTTTTCGAAAGAGCATGGAATCATAAAAAAGAAACTCGTCTCTTGACCAAGGTTCTAAATTACGAGGCATAGCCAATTATGGCTAACTACGGCCAACACATCTAATTACGCCTCGTAATTTAGAACCCTGGTCAAGTGACAAGTTTGTTTTTTATGATTTCATTCTTTTCCCCCCTTCTTGATTAGTAAGTGTCCCAAAGTTTTTTGCATTTGGATTATTCATTCAAGCTACAGACCACTCCGAATAGCGAGCGTTATTTTATAACCACCGAGTAGATATGAAAAGCATCGGATGTAAATTTGATTGGTTAAAATCAAAGGGGTTGTTCGTCGTGAAAGAAACAGCTCCAGTGTAACTGTTTTTTTTTTGTTTTTTTTTTGTGGAATTGCTTTTGTTTTGGTATTCGAAAATGAGGTTTCTAAGAATATTTTAATCATTAATTTTTTTAAATGTCAATTTCTTGCTGTGCTGTTGGTTGTTCAAAACATTTGTTTAGGAAAGCTTGCATAGAAAGAAGAAATTCTTTTCATCTTATGACGGTCATTTTGAAAGCGAAACCGAAACAACCAATGAAATCGCAGGTGACGGAAAAATGAAAACTATAGAGTTACATTCTGCTGTGGGCAGGTAAACTGCAGTAATCGCAACAATGAGTTGTACCATTTCTGACCTGAAATTTAAAAAAAAATTCCAGTATTTTTCTTAATTGTTATACTAATTGAGTGCTTGCAGCAATGGCCCAAGTCATCATGGAAGTTACTGCAGTTTACCTGCCTACCTCTGAAACATTCCCTTTAAAAAAAATTTCATAGTTAATTTGAAAAATCTTATGAATCCATAAACAAGTCGGGGCTGGGGAGCCCAGTCGGTTAAGCACTCGCTTAGCATGCGGAAGGTCCCAGGTTCGGGTCCGGGCATCGCCACAAAACTGCCGACCTATAAACGGCCCGTGCAGCCAAAAATGTCCGACTAATAATACCCCGTGTAAGGGAGTGCACGTTAAATATCCTTCAAAGTCCTGACGCTGCGTACGATGTCGCCCTTAACGGTTGCGTTGGGTGCCTATTCAGGTGTTGGCTCGTCACCTGACTGTGGCTCTAAAATACGACGCCCGTCGCCAATAGCCCTCGTGTAGTTCAGTGCGACGATAATTCAAACCAAACCATAAACAAGTCTTTTTTTTTTTTTTTTTTTTTTTTTTTTGTAATTTCTTTAACTTTCCTAAACCGGCTGCTTCAGTGCCCCTTTGAATTCTACGCTAAGTCTCTTAAAGAACGCCCAAATCGATTCTCTTTGCATGGGAACCCGCAGTGTAACTTTGAAGTGAAGTCCTATTGTATTATAAATAACTCTCTTGTCACAGGGCATAGACCAATTGCTGATTTACAAAGTCTTTTTCGCCAACACAGAGTGTGAGAAAAGAACAATTGTCCCCAAAAATCCTCGCATTCCGCCGTCAAAAAATTCCATCCGTCCAAAAATGCGTGTGAAGAATGCTTCCGAAATTACCTCAGACATCGAATATAAACTGTTACTTCCTCTACATCCATGGAAAAAAGCGATTTCGCTCATAGAGAAATGGACGAAGAAAAGCGG
This sequence comes from Hylyphantes graminicola, assembly GCA_023701765.1. NCBI lineage: Eukaryota > Metazoa > Arthropoda > Arachnida > Araneae > Linyphiidae > Hylyphantes > Hylyphantes graminicola. The sequence goes on along the minus strand of CM043120.1, from coordinate 53,374,758 downwards.
CCGCCATATTAAGGGCTGCCATTGTAAAAGTCGCCAAAATAAGATGGCGAATGGCGCCAAATGGATGAAGTTTTAATGTTCCTTGGTGTTGTAAAAATGGAGTTTTTATCTATAGAATTTGTTTTATATGCTAAGTGTTAAAAATAAAAGTTCTTTTTTGAGGCAATTTAAAGTATCATGTAGCAAATATTCAAGTATAGCATAATAATCTTAAATAGCTATGAATAGCTCTCGTGCGACGTTTATACAATCGAAATCATTAGGTAACCAATTCAGACCTGTCGTCCGTATACATCAATCACTTTAACCATTTTCACATCATAAAAAATTAACTAAAACTTTTTACTTTAAGCTAGTAAGTTGTGGAAGCTTTGCCAGGTTTATTTCGTTTAAATATCCAGAAAACTTTTTCCACAAAACGCATTGAAAAGACGTATCAATGACATCCAACATAGTGTGGGAAACATCACTTTTAACATTGTCAAAAAATTATGACGCAGCCCTGTTTTAAAGTTATTGCCTGAAAAAATGCTTTCGTATGAACTTGAAATCAAGTAATGCAGAGAGGTGTTTTTTTTTCTTTGTTATTTCAAAGTTACAACAGCACTCATTCGCTGCCAATGTTTTAGAAAAATTTTGGTTCCTATTAAATAATTCAAATCAAATAATTAACAACGCTTGAAAGCCACCCCTAGCTACACCCAATAACATTTTGATGTCAGAATTATACTGGGGGGGGGGGCATGTCCGACAATTGAAGTTTGCCGAATTGAGTTGTATGCATTTTTTTTAAGAAACTTTTTAAAAAAATGCTTTTATTCGAAAATGAATATGTTATTGATATTCACAAAGTCGTTGTTAGGGGATGTTCTTTTGGCAGTCATCGCCTTAACCTGCCTTATTCCGCCAAAATCCACGCCAAAATTTCTTCGAAAAACCCATCCAAGTGTGTAATGCCCCCCGACCCCGTGGGACATTCATCCTTTTGTTCTGTTGGGCTGAAATTAACACCACCCCACGACATACCGGAAACCCGAGCACGCATGATCCGGTCGTAGTAAAAAAGTTGTAAGAGGTCCATTCACATCCGGCCGTAGCTAATGTTGTGAATGAAATGACGGAGGGATTGGCGTTGTTTTGTTTTAACTGATATTGGGAGTTACTGTTTTTGTTTTTGGGTTGGTGCTTACACTCCGTGCCAACCTAACTTGGGTAAAAACAAAGAGCAAAAAGGCAGAGGGAAAAGCGCGATTGGTACACTAGTTAGGAACTCTTGTGAAGTAATATTTACCTAAAATGATCTGATTACAATTAAGAACAAATACACTTTTCATTCCAATAAAATTGCCATTATATGTCAAATAATATTCAAATCTGTTATACTTTAAACGAAATTAATATTTTAAACATGTTTTCTGGATGGATTCACAAATAATTTATGGAACTCTTTACATACGCAGAAGGATCTTTTCCATGGCATATTTCTATTTAACCAACTTAGGTTGGCAAGGAGTGTTGATTTGTAGCGTTACTTACGAAGTCAGGAATAGGGCTACTTTAGTGTCATATGGCCAAGATCGTGGGTTCGAGCCTCAGCTGAGTCGTCAGATTTTAAGGATGGGAAAATCGTAGAAAACAGGTCGTATGATTATCTGGTATGTAAAAAATCCCTTGAGTGCCCACTTGGCTTGTGTTCTCTCGGGCATACTTTAACATACACAGAGAGCTCAGATTCATTGTAATATGAACGTTAAAATCGGTAGCGATAGCCGACTAGATGATTGATTCCATTAAAAGCTTCTGGGGAATATGCCGAGTCTGCAAAATTCTTAACCGCCAGAAAAGCAGCCAAATTGAAATTTGAAAGGGGAAGAATTATTGGGATTCGGTTCTTGTGTTGTGACACAATAAAGAAGATAAAGTTAATGAAAATTATTCCGCAAATTAAAAAAATATTTTTTTTCTTAAATCCTTAATTATGAATTGTTTAATCAATATACTATGAAATTAAAGAATAACGAATCATCATTTTTTTTTAAATCATATATCATTTTTTTTTTGCCTGAATATAAAATCATCTGTTTTTTTTTCCAATCATGCGCCAAACACATTTCTTAATGATTCCCCACGCACGACAAGTCCACTCTGTTGTTACTTTATCCCCCTGCAAGATCAGTCTGTTATTATATATCCAAAAGAACAAGTAAAACATCACAAGTTATTATTTTACGTACAATTATATCAATGGCGAGTGCGACGGCACCATAGAGCTAAGCAGAAGATGGCGATACTTGGCGAGAAACAAAGTGAGGTTATACGAAAGTCGCCAAGCAACCCTAGTCACTCAATGTCAGTTCAATGAAAAACACACAATTTTAATCTTTAAAATAAATTGATCATAAAACAAAAATGACTGTTTTCGCAGCGCTGTAAGCTGTTGTAAAAGATATGAATTTACACAAGGATGGTATTAATTTCCTTCACGGGTAATAAAGTGCGTTGTAGGTTATAGTTTTTTTAATAGTCAGAAATCTCTAAAAACAAACTATACCTTGTCTATCTTAAATGCGAGCCTCTAAAGCATATTTTCCTCCCCCACCCATCATGTGGTTTTCTTCGAAACGGCGTGAGATGTGAGCCTTTTGATACCAAACATAGATATACAGGGTGTCCGTAAAAGAATGTCCGAGTTTCAAATTGTAATACTAGTATCAGCTGTATAATCGTTCGACAGTTGTGGTTGAAGGTGACGAATAAATAATAACTTCAACAGTTTCAGATGAAGCTTATTCGCTTGTACCGCTACATCGTTTTCACAGTTGCAGTGTCATCCATTTCATTACTCCGGACTTGCTGCAGACAGTATGGGAGGAATCGCATTTTCGTTTGGATGTGTGCCGTATCACTAAAGACGCACACATTGAGCACTTATAAGAAAAACTAGGTTAGTTTTCCTTCAATTTCGTGTATGATTTGTTATATATAAAATAAACTCCTGTAATATACCATCAAAACTCGGACATTCTTTTACGGACACCCTGTGCAATAGCACCAAATAGATCGCCAAGAGCGTTTATTTGAGCTTACTACAAGACGATCGACTGCTTCAGTTGGTAAACCGGTTTTTGTATTGGATTTTGCCCTTCAGCATACATCTCCTTCTAGCTACATGGATTTCATACAAGGCTGGAACGACCTTGGAGTTATTGGTTTAAGATAACGGTGTGTACCCAAAGTACTTAGCCGTTGTTCACTCCTATGTTTCAATTAGAATACAATGGAATTGTACGATGTAAGAAAATTTCTTTGGCGACTTTACATGCTGTAACATTGTTAAGGCATATAATTTGCGTGCCGCTGTGGTGGAAAAGGGTTAGGTTTCGACCATTAACTGTGTGTTTTGAAATTGGTTTTTGTTAATGGTGTAGTGAAGTATTTGGTGATTCAGATGGTATGAGAATGATTCTGAATTGTAATTTAGTTTCGGGTCTTTGGGTAGGTTCGAGGTGGCTGAACTAGAGGGCTATTGGTGCTGGATCTCGAGTTGAGGCTGATATCCGATCTGACACCCATTCCCAGGGTCTGTTCTTCCATAAGGCCAGGTCCTTTGGCCCCCAAATTTTAAGGGCCTCAAAATTTCGGTTTCTATTAAGGTAAATGATGTAAATCCCCAAAATATCAAGTAAGTTAAAAAAAAATGATATTTCACTTTGTTTTTTGCTCGACGTTGACTGAGAAATTGACCAAACGTGATTATTTTGATCGATGTTTATGAGGAAGCCAATCAAATTGTAGCAAAATATTGATACATAGGTCATATAGCACCATCGTTACAGGGAATCATACACAAAAACAATATGTAAATTTCCTAATAGAAATCTCAGAAGCGTTGGAACATTGTATCTCATTTGAATATTTTTTGACAAATAAATTAAATGGTGTTTGTTAAAGATGTTCAATCAAATTGTAGCAAAATATTGATACACAGGTCACATAGCACCATCATTTCTGAGAATAATACACATTTTCCTCAAAGGAGCCCCCAAAATAGGTTGTGTGCCTATAGTCTGAGTTTTCCTAGAACAGGCCCTGCCCATGCCCAACCTTATACTCTGACCCCCATCGTACAGCTGGGAAAAAAAAAAACGCCCCACCCCACGTTTCTCAGCTGCTATTGGACAAGGAACTTTGTGAAAGGTGTCATTTTTCAGGAAATAGCGTAAGGAACTGAGGACTGGCAACAAAAATTGTATAAGGGGTCGTCTACATATTAAAATGTGTACCAACTTTGAAAATTCCAATGGCAACACCCATTTTTTTTTTACATAAAAATGTTCAGCATCTTCAAAATACCCCATGTGTAAAAAAGAATTATTTAGTTTGCATTATTTGCTAAGATATAAGCATTCAAAGTTGAGCGCCCATAATGTTAAAAAAGTTTCATAAACTTTTATTCATATCTCCACAAATAAAAGGAATTAAAGAAAGTTTTTTTTTTTCATTATATTCTTCTTAATCTTCCAAAAACAAATCACACAAGTTTTTTCCTCAATTTTTCAGTTTTAATAATTTTTTATTTAAATTTAAATAATAAAAAATAAAACATGAATAGCAACCCCAATTTTTTTTTACATAAATCGATAAAGTAGATCAAGTAAAACCAAAATCCCAAATTTTTAATTCAAAAACAATTATTTGCCGAGTTATTGTAAAAAAACTGAAAAAGACGAATTTTAGGGATCGTGTAAAAAATTACTTGGCGAATTCGATCCTAACTTGCATTATCGTTTGGTGATTGAAAAGCATTTGTTGATAAATGTTTATTCAAATTATTGATGTCTGAAAAAAATCTAAAAATCTTTTCTTATTTCAAGTGCATGCTATGTATTTTGTTTGTCGAATTAACTTTAAATTATATCGATTACTATGTTTTTAAATATGTGTTATTTCCAATACAATTTCAAAAAGTGAGTATCAAAAATAAATATGCTAGAATATAATTGGAATTCGGTTTTCAGTACATTTTATTGTTACCACATTGCTTATTTAAAATTATTAGTGCCCACTTTCCTTGATTATAAATCATTGCCCAATCATTCTGAATAATTTTATTTTGCTTTCCTTAAATATCGTGTTAAGGTTGTGACCCTCGTATTGAAATACGTGGTTTATATTACCGATAAAGGGCGACAAATTTTTAACAAACTTTTTGCAGCAATATTAATTAAACAAAAATTTGCATAAAAAAAGTGAAACATTAATGCAATAATCATGTTAGTCAATGTGATTATAACTAATCGCATTTGAAAATCTGTTCGTTATAAATAACCGTATGTTATGCGACTTAAGAGGGACTGTCAGTCCTATACACGTAATGCTTTATTTTTCAAATCATAGTTTCTTGAAAAGTATTTTTTAAACGTATGATCTGTTTGCACCAGATACGCAAATAGGGATATAAGACAATTTAAAAAAGATTTGAAGGAACAATATCAATCAGTTTTTTAATTATTAATTTTTTTTAAAAGCTTCATTTTGAGAATCGTGGCGACATCTGTAGGACAACTTGGCTTAATTGATTAAAAAGATTTATTATTAATTTAAATAATTCACTCATGCATTATCTTTGTATGTTAATACAGAATTTAAATGATGCTTCTACATTTCAAGTACTTTTTATGACAAAAACGTTCATAACAAACGAGAATCTATGATTTTAAAATTTGATGACACACAAAAATAAATGTCGCCAAATCGTAGAAGGAAAAAAAACGCCAATATCTAAATCGTTCAAACTGCAAACCTAAACCACATGGAAAAGTGGGCGGAGATCATTATAAATCCAGTCAAAGAATTTCGCGCGACTTTTAAACTTGACTACTTTAGTTGTAGTATAGGTTGGATACTTTTAGATTAGATTTGGTTTAAATTATCGTCGCACTAGAGCTACACGAGGGCTATTGGCGCTTGGATACTTTTAGCTAATTTGATATGTACAGCTGGGGAAAAAGTTCCCACTAGTGATTATTTCGAACGTTAGTCATCCTATAGAACCTTTTTGACTTTGTGTTTGTATAACATCATGAGTTAATTGCAGGACAAAAAAATTGCATAAGGAGCCGTCTTCATATTAAAAATGCTATTAACTTTAAAATTTTCAATGGCAGCACCCAATTTTATAATTAAGAAATATTAAGAATCCTCATAAACCCTAAATCTTAGTTTTTGTTACATTTGGCTGAATAATTGACGAGTTATTCAATCGAATCACTTAGTGACCTTTGGTTTACCATTTCTAAAATGACGGCCGTAGTCTGTGGATTTATTGAAGGGAGAAATATAAACGTTTATTTAAAAATGTTTAGGGAGGGGTCCTGGGATGTATAGTCAATGAGGATGAAGCCCTGACGTTATTTTTAGAATATTTTATAATCTGTTTTAAAATTCGAAACATTTTTTTAATAGAAAAGAAGGTATTGACATGGTAGTCTTCCCAAAGTGTCCCGTCTGTCCTTACTTCGGTGACGAAATTTGTTCTATCCATCAGATCTTAAGAATCATTTTTGTCATCGAAGGATAGGACAGCAGGGACCTAACTTCATACTTTTTGTTCTTCTGTTTGTACGTCCATACGGACATCTGTCATCTTGTCATGTCGACGAACGACCCATTAAAGTAGCATTGGAATTTAATTTTTAGTCATTTAAATTACTGTTGCCCCATCAGCAATATCACGAAAAACCTTATTTGAAATGTTAAAGATTATTAATTTTTTCTTTGTAAATCGATTTGGAATGGCGTTGTAAAAAATATACCACAATGTGATTTTTTTTAATGTTTATTATATTTGTTTACTAAGAAGTGGTTCACAGTGTTACTTTTTTTGCTTAAAGAGCTAATTGGTATTAATTTACAATTAAATTCCTTTAATTATCAGTGCAATTTGGAGTTATTTCATGTTTATCATTGCCAAATGTTCTGGATATATCAGGTTTTTTCAAATATTATAGTTATTGATAGTTATTTAATTACAAGAATCTCGTGTAATTTAAGGTGAGATTTTCAAAGCATTGCCAAAGATCACGGAAAGGATGCTACAGGATTGTGACTCGTTCAATTTTACATAATTATTCTTCAAACTGCAAATAAATTTAGCAAACTATAAAGATTATTTATTTAATTTGCGGGAAAAAATGTAATTATAGTGGCCAATTTATAGAGTTGAAGATTCAAATTGTAACTGAATGCTGGGTTAGTCTATATTTGTTCTGAAGTTATAATTCTTGTGCGGAAGTGGTTATAGGTGGCAGTTAATGTTATTATAATACCCTTGCGTTTCGACGAGAATTTCATTCTAGTACTTAAGTAACTGTACATGTAGGCTTTTTAATTCTTTAAGAACTTCTCGAGCAACATTCAAGAACATGTGTCGTTTGGTGGCAGGGTACTGAAAGTTTAATGTGCCAATCACTCAGTCCGACGCTATTTTAGAGGCCTTGAAAAGTTGCAAAAAACACGTCAAGATTTCCCGGCTCCAAAGGTGTGCAATGTAGAAAGCTTCTTTCAGAACGAATGTACAGATTAGTGGCGGGAGTAAGGCTTGTAATAAAGAGACCAGTGTCTAATTTACAAGAGCAACCGAATGAACAAATTGACAAACTGCCACTAGCAATACAAAAGGTTCCTGCACATGTTTTTGAAGACCATAAACCCGCGTTTGTTTGTATCTTGCTGACCTTATTATTGCCTTTAAAACTGCTAATACGACAGATTCATTATACATTGGGGTTTCTACTTTGCATTAGTATGCCATTAGTTTTAACAAACATAAAGATTGCTACGCCAACAATTAAAAGTACGGAACTAGATTTAAGGGGTCATAGTCTTAAAAATGTGCAAAGATGGTACTACAAAACATAGTTTGATCTTTCATGCAATTTTTAACTACTCAATATAAAAGTATAATTTTTTTTATATGCAATTCTATAAGATTTACTTATTATATAACAAATTTTAAAATTTATGAAACTTCAGCCAAAACTAAAATAAATGATAACAAACATAAAACTATTTGAACACATTGGGATTAGGCTTGCGTGCCAAATTTTAAGGTCAAAATTGAAGAAATGAGCAAGAAAATGACTTTATATTGTACAAATATGTACAAACAGACTTGTACCTAAATTCTGAGCTCAATTTTAATTAGAATTAAAGCTTTTTTTCGTTAAGAGCTTTTTTCTAAAAAAAAAAAATAAAAATTTAAGAAAAAAACTCTGAAAATAATTACTTATTAAAATTGAGTTCAGAAATTAGGTATAAGTCTTTGTTTGTACATATTTGTTCAATATAAAATCATTTTCTTTGTCATTTCTTCAATTTTGACCTCAAAATTTCGCACGCAAGCCTAATCCCAATGTGTTCCAATAGTCTTATGTTTGTTATCATTTATTTTAGTTTTGGCTGAAGTTTCATAAATTTTAAAATTTGTTATATAATAAATAAATTTTATAAAATTACATTTAAAAAATATACTTATATGTTGAGTAGTTAAAAAATTACATTAAAGATCACCTTCTTTGCACATTTTTAAGACTTCTATGACCCCTTAAGAACAATTCTGTTTATGTGCCGAAGCTAAACTAGTATTCCGAAGTTTACAGGGATGACTTTAGAGCAGTTCACAGCGGTATCAAATCTCGGTAATTATAAATAGAAATATAATGTATTAGTACGAGCAAACCAGAAAAGAAATCGTTTCCTGAAAGATCGTAATATTAACAAAATAAATATAATTTATTAAACAAATAAAACAATTTAATGAAAGAGAAATAACCAAACAACACAATTTTTTTCCCTCCAGAACATCGTCCGGGCTCGCAAAAGAGTGCCGGAACCAGTTTTCGTTAGTCTAAACCTGATTACAATCGAATAATCTTTATCTTGTGATTGAGAAAGCTTGCCGTGCTCCACTCCCCAGAAAGAGAAACGTATCCCCTTTTTTAAATCGCCAGACGCATCATTTGGCTAAAATTTGTAACGCCACCTGGCGAGTCAGAATCAAAATAAAGTTGGCTGATAAATCCTCTTAATGCCGTATATGCGACTTAAATTAAAATTAAAACTTTTTATCTTCTAGTCTTTATTTTATTTCTGAATTTATAATTTCAAAATAAAAAAACATTAAAAAAATCACAATATTAGTGGAGAAAGTTAAATTCTAGCATCCGTTGGCGAGATTATGTTAACCCAGTTCGTTTGTTGTTTTGAAAAGACGCAACCCAAATATTACTGTTTTCACTTTAGAGATTTCCCCCTAAACGAGTTCAAAATTAATGCTTTAATATCTCAGCAAATAATGCAAACTAGATAATACTTTTTTATACATGGAGTATTTTGAAGGTGCTGAACATTTTTATGTAAAAAAAATTGGGTGTTGCCATTGAAATTTTCAAAGTTGGTACTCATTTTAATATGTAGACGATCCCTTATGCAATTTTTGTTGCCATTTCTAAATTCCTTACGCTATTTCCTGAAAAATGACACCTTTCATAAAGTTCCTTGACCAATAGCAGCCGAGAAACGAAGGGTGGAGCGTTTTTTTTTCCCCCAGCTGTACCATTAAGGGGGGATCATAGTTAGCGACAGCAAAAATGACCAATTCTTAGTATTGATTTCGAAAGGCTCTAAATCATTTAAAAATTATGTTACAATAAAAAAAATTGTACCAAATTATAAATTGTACTTTTATTATTATATTTACACCAAAGAATCTTATTTTTAAAAATTATTATTTTTGAAAAAAGACATCTTTTGAAACATACAATTACGAATTTTCAAAAATACAAGTATTTTTTCGGTACACTTTTCTCCAAATCTATTAAATATTTCTTAATAATTTCTTTTGTGTGTTATAAAACCATTTTAGATCTAATCAAGTCACCTATTTTTTTTTGCCTAAAATAATTTTTAAATTCTATTTTAAAAACATTATATTCTACATTCATAAAAATTCTGATTTTCAACGATGAAAAGTGTAAAATAATGAAATATTTTTTTTTAATTTGTAAGACTAAATTAGGTGACTTAAATAGATCTAAAATGGTTTTATAACACACAAAAAAAATTATTAAAAAATATTCAATAGATTTGGAGAAAAGTGTACCTAAGTGTTGAAAATTATAGTTTTGAGAAAAACGCGAAAAACAAATGCAGTCGATCCCGTTAACACGAACTCGAAATAACCACCGAAACATTTCTTGTTAACCGAATTTCACGTAAATCGTCAGGAATTTTTTTTTTGCATTGAGCCAGTGAATAGTTTTCAAATATTAACGCAAAAAATTTAGATTTTATAATGTAATACATAAATAATACAAGCATACAATTAGTAATTCAAAGGAGGCGTGGCACATTTGTTTATTTTTATAATTTTAATTTTTTGTAAGAAATAATCAACCGATCGATACAAAATTGGTCTTATTCGATAGATTGGGCTTCCATCTATCAGAAAATACTGGTTTCAAAAATTCGATTTTTTGGTTTTTGTTAACTATGATCCCCCCTTAAGTGAACCAGTTCTTGAAACGTTGAGTCTAATAAAGCCTCGGTTTCCTCGGAGTCCGTCAACAGAATTCAGCGGTCGGACAAGTGCGGTGAGTGACGACATACAAACTACTGACATTGATTACGCTAGAGTGGTTTCCTCGGGAGCGTTGCCGGACAACTCAACACGACCGCCAGATTGAGTTGCTGTTGAGTGCGTTGGGGAAATACTGATGACAACGTTTTTTGCTGTTGTCTGTTGTGCGGTGTGCTTGCCCAAATTAAAAATTTTAGGAAATGACGGAAGGCGAGAAAAAGTTTTACGCTTTGCCGAGGAAATTGAATTTGTGAGAAATCACGAAGAACCTAAATTTTCCATTTTTGACATGCAAAGACGAAAACCAAAACAACAACAGCAGAGTTAGTTGAGTGAGTTCGCTAGGTTTCCAGTTTCGTGTCAAGCGTTCCTATGAAGCGGTGGCCGGTAGAGTAACATCATCCACGTATAATAGCGGTCTCACTTTTCTGGCGACAGACTTCGAGGAAACCAAGGCTTAACGCAAATATTTCGGTTACCATCAGGACACATCTTTACCAAACACCATCTAATTTATTTGTCAAAAAATATTCAAATGAGATATAACGTTCCAACGCTTCTGAGTATTTAGATTAGGAAATTTACGTATTTTTTACTACCTGAACATTAAACCCGTTCAATCTTGTCCTAAGTAATTTTTAAAAGGAATCAAATTTCTTTGGAGCTTTTTTAAGTTATGAAACACCTCCAGTTAAACGAGAATTATCATAGTGTCTTATAAGAATTCAACTTGAGAATGTTGAAAACATAAAAACTTCAATGTTAAAGAAACGACAATGTTTTCATTATTATTTTTTAATTATTTTTTTCTGGGACAGTCAGTTAAAGATTTTAAGAAATTATTTCCGTTTCGTTGTAGACAAGAGCGATTTCCAATACGAAACAGCTAAAAATATTCTTTATCAAATACATTACGACTTTAAAAAGTACTTTTAGTATAATATATTTAATGACATAAAAGCCAATAAATATTTCTTGAACTTTGAAATTATACATTGTATCCAATCGAAAGTTGGCCGAATGTATCAATATTAAAACCAATACTCAAACTGTGTTTTAAAACACAGTTTGAGTATTATGATATGCTAATAAAACCCAGAAAATTCTCTTTTAATTTTGCACTTAAACATTGTTGGTATGAAATAAACTGCTTGTTGTTCATAACAATTTCGTTATTCCTTGCACTATTAAACAATTAGGATCGGAAGTAATATCGCTATTATGCTATGAAAAATTATGAATGGCCATTAACATCGTTTTCATTTGTACTTAAAAAATTTAAAATAGCAGCAATACCGTTCTTCGTACTATAAAAAATATAAATCGGTAGGACTATAAACAAAAAATATCGTTAGGTATATACACAAATAGGAATGAGCAACAATATCGCTGCCTATGAACTAAATAATATCGTAGTATGTTACAAACTTAGTTCGAAAACCTCCAAAATATTCGAACCGAACGATTAACTCGCACCAGAACAAGCACTAAAAGTTAACGCCCTCTCCAAGTGTTACAAACCTTAAATCAACCCGAGAGAGAAGCCATTAATATTTTCAGAAAGATACAATGTTGAAGACTGTTTTTTACTGGGACGTGTGAGCTCGTATCTCCGATTCCTGGTAACTCGAGTCTCATAACTCTCTCCGCTATGAGTCTAATGAAGAACTTTACATTCGGCACAGCGTGGTTCTCACGTAGCAGAAAGGGGTTTCGGTATGAAAACAAGACACTTTGAAGCTGCTGAACATGGAAGTCAATGAACATACGGAAAGAATGCCGAATTCCAGGAATGCCGCGAAAAAGAAACCATAAAAACGAGAACCTTGACACAAAAGCAACGATGTTCCATGTTATGACATCGTATAATAGGACATCGTAGCCCATTTGGTAAGGCGTTGGCCTTCAAGACCAAGCGATCACGAGGGTTTTTTATGTTTTGGTTGAATTAACGTCGTCGTCGAAAAGTGACGCTTCCGAACAGTTTCCTCTGTGGGACATAAAACTATTTTCCGTGTAGATGCGATATTATGTTCATAATTGAAGAACTAAGTGGAAGAACTTACTAATTAACATAAAGGTGTGAGAACGTGAAAATGAGGTTTAAATTTTTTTGGACTCTAATCTGTTGAAAACGCTACTGTAGCCTAAAAAAATATACTAAACTTAAATTTTATGAAAAAGGGGAAACTTGTTATCTTTATAAAGAAGTAAGTAATGTGTTCATGGACACAAAGGTCTCATTTTTTTTTTTTACGAAAGTGCCACTAAGCACGTTCTTCCATTTAGAAGTGGAATTTTTAATCGCCTTTTTGGCTAACTTTTCGCTAATAAGCTAAATAACCGCGCGTTATAGTTGATGCAAGTCGAACGGCATGCAATGTTTCCGGTTACGCCTGCGTTTGCAAAATGCGGCACGTGACTTGGTACCATGTCAAGTGACTTTTTTTTTTCGAGCACACTGTATTAACGCCACGCTTGCCAAAGTTCCACCGACGAATGTTCATTTGTTACGTATCGATTTTCGATTACCTATATGTATCGATTTTCAAATACCTATATGTATCGATTACCTATATGTATCGAAGTTTTCGTATTGAATAGTTTTCATAAATCAGATTAATTGTTAGCTACTGGAAATTACACTATTAGCTAATATTTTTTTACAAAAATTAAGAAGTTTATTCATGGAATATTTTATTTAAAAAATGAGTTCAATAAAATTATTAATATCCATAACAGTTGTTTTGCTCTGAAATATTTCTTAAGTAGTTTAACACTTACAATTTTGCATTCTGTGCGTTAAAGAATTAATGATCCTGGGTTGCCACAGTCCTTGAAAAACTTGAAAAGTGCTTGTTGAAGTAAGAACATTGATTTTAAAGGTCTTAATGCTTGAAACACATTATCGACCTTAAAATTCCTTAATTTTTTTTTTTAATTGTGGCGCTAAATATAAACAAGAGTCTTCAAATGTCGTCTTCTAAAGCTGTTGTAAATGTTAATTTTGGCTTCATTAAAAAGACCTTTTCAATAAGAATCAGTTCCGATTTATTTTTTTGTTTTATTGCTTATGTATAATCGAAGAAAGCAGAGCAAGTGATTTTAGATGGATTTTTAATAACTTAATGGTTATTTTATAACACATATTTAAGTTCATTTGAAAGTTAGAGGGCTCTAATTCATTTTCTAAATAATTTTTTTAACCCTCTAATGCATGCATTTTTTTTCATCCCGAAAAAATATGTATGAATCTTTAATGCTTATACATTATGGGAAAAATACTGAAAAAAAATTAACTGTATTAGAATTTAAATAATTTCAATGTTTTAATTTTTTTCCATATTACAAAAACCAACTGCAAAATTCCAATTTTGATAATAATGACTAGAAAATTACTAAATATATTTCAAAATAACCCTCTTTAGCTACAATTAATTTTTCAAAACAATTTATTTGTATTTAGTATTAATATTATTATACTTTAAATACTGCCAAAAACGTAATTTCGCAACAGTTAATAACCTCACTCTTTAATTTTGAATACACTTTTACTACTGTCATCTATGAGGGTTATTATTAACTAAAACTTCAAAATGGAATGTAATAGATGAAATAAACACAAATTTGTCGAGAGGGAGGTCTACTTTAATAGAATAAAGTGGATTATGTAACTTGTTACCAAACGGTAACAGTATGCATTAGAGCAGGGGTTCCCAACCGGTGGTACGCGTACCACTGGTGGTACGCGGGAATGTTTCAGGTGGTACGCGTGAGTGATGTGAGCAATTAATACCTTCTGTAAGCATGAGCAGTGGCAAACATATGTCTCATTATTAAAAACATTAGCATTATATTAAAGAGAAATCTTTAATTAACTTCTGGATCGGATGTAAAAACCTAATACTAATACCCTTTGATCTTCAGGAAAGCTCTACTATTTTTGATGCCATTTGCTGCGAGTTACTTGTGTGAAAGTTGATTTTCTGAACTCTTGTTTGAACACAAAAAATAAAAATAGAAACAGAATAATGAGAACTTAAGAGTGAATTTAAATTCCAGAACTCCAAAGTTTGATGTTTTAATCACATGCAAACAACAAAAAGTTTCCCACTAACGACTATAAAAGTATATTTTGCAGGAAGACCAATTTTTTACTTAATCATTAAATGTGAGGTTTTCTCGTGTTCTTATTCAAAAAGCCTTTTAACACTTTTATAAAAATCAAATATTATACGTTTACTAATATATTTAGGTTTGGTGGTACGCCAAAATTTCTGAAAAAGTCAAGTGGTACACAGGCGCAAAAAGGTTGGGAACCCCTGCAGAGGGTTAAATTATCGTGAAATTTTGGTACTGCATGTTCGAATATACAGTCCTTGAAAATGCAGAAATATATCCTTGAAAAGTCCTTAAAAAGTCCTTGATGTTTTTTTTAAACAAAAAAGTGTGGCAACCTTACTACATTATACATAGCGAATTCTATAAAATAACATTATCTTGTACCCCCAAATATATTTGGTAAACACGTTACACTTAGATGTTAATATCTTGTCAGTACGATAGTTTAGTTGTAATGTCCTAAATGAGACACACGAACGCTTCTTATAAAATCCGTTAACAAAACCTAACCCGTCCAAAAGGGATTTAAATAATGGCTCCAGCAACGTTATAACTACCTCTAAAAAAGCAGTTGTTTTTTTACACCTGCCCCAAGATTTCCGTTAAAAAAAACATTCGGAAATCCAATTGTGAATCTTGACAGAGCAGCTGAAAGTGAATGGTCCGTCAAATTTTCTGACCCCAAAAATTTGGAAAACTTCTTTTTATTATCACCTGTCCATTTTACCTGTGTTCGTTCGTTCAGTAATGACTAAGTTTTTGTTAGGACTTTTCTAGTAAAACTTTCGCTGTGTGTAGCTTGAAATTATATTAGTTTTTGTGTCGCATGGAACAATAGTGTTTATGGAATATAGAGGGCGCTCTATTTGTTTGGATACCCATAACGTAAATATTACGTAAGTTGTAATTTGCCATTATTCTGTTTCTGTAGATGTGTTTTAAATTGGAAGATTAATATTTTTATGCCTTTCGCTACGAAGGATATTGCTTCCTCGTAATATTAGATAGAAATAACATTATCGAATCCTTCGTTGTTCGGGCGGTTTACGGCGTTTCAGCAAGGAAAGGGTTAAGTCTTAATTCTTGAATTCCTTTTTTTTTTGTTTGGACATAATTTTGTTTTCCTTTTTCTTCTCTCCTGTTTGTTTTGCTCCACTATACAGTATACAGGGTGTCCGTAAAAAATGTCCGAGTTTTAATAGTATATTACAGGAGTTTATTTTATGCTAAATATAACAAATCATACATGAAATTAAAGGAAAACTGACATAGTTTTCCCAATAAGTGCTCAATCGCTCAATGCGTGCGCCTTTAGTGATACGGCGCACATCCAAACGAAAATGCAATTCCTCCCATACTGTCTACAGCAATTTCGGAGTAGTAGAATGGATGACACTGCAACTAAGAAAACGATGTAGCGGTACAAGCGCATGCGCTTATCTGAAACTGTTTGAGTTATTATTCTCTATTCGTCACCTTCAACCACAACTGTCGAACGATTACAGCTGATATACTATTACAATTTGAAACTCGGACATTCCTTTTACCGGACTCCCTAAATTTCAATTAAAGGTTAAATTAAATTAATAAAAATATTGTACTGTGGAGACGGATATCGTCGGGTCATAAGGCCACTACGGACTTTTCACGGAACAGTTTTACTTAAGTTAGGCGAATACCCCAAATTCTAAAATTTTTGCTATTACTTTAATCTTTTCCAAATTTGGCATAGTGATTTCAAATATAATGAACAATGCTTTTTTGAGCAATTTCTTTTATTTAAATATAATTGATTTATTTTAAACGGTGTTTTTCACCTTAAAAAAAGGGGGTTACGCCAACAGTTCTAGGATAAAAAGTTTTACATTAATTTACCTGAAATTTTTTACAGATGCTATTTCAATATATATCTGTGCCATGAACCTCTAACATCTGTTGTAAATATATAAGTTTTCTTTAAAAAAAAATGTCCAAGTGTAAGTTAAACGAAAAAAATCCTTTTTTTTTGTGGCTAATTTATGACATTTTTCTTAATAACTTCTTTTCTTGTAATTTGTATGTAACTCTAGAGGGTCATTGCATGCATCAGTTCAAAATGAAGAATTTAACACATAATTAATGTTTATAGGATGAAAATTCAATGTGGTAGACTTGTTAGCGTAAACCTCTTTTTTTAGTTGAAAAACACCGTTTAAAATAAATAAATTATATTTAAATTAAAAAAAATGCCTAAATAGTATTATTCATTATATTTGAAACCACTATACCAAATTTGAAAAAGATTAAAGTAATAGTAAAAATTTTAGAATTTGGGGGAATTTTGGGTATTCGCCTACCTTAAGGTCGAATGACACCGAATGACCGCAGGTCTCCAAACAAAAGTATATCTGTGTTCATCCAAGGGGAAGAAGAATAAATTTTCTAAGCCACATTTCTCCGGCTTCATTGAATATTTTTACAAACGGTAATTTTTTTCATTTGATAAATGAAGAGTACACGGGAAAAACCGATTGATTTTGTAGAGAAGCAAGCCACTTTGGCGATGATAGCGAGTGATCGCCTGAACTTGTGTATGGAAACCAGTTCCTACCACAGAGATTATAGTTAAAGTAGTAGATTGGCAGACCACGTGACCTCCAATGCTAACGACGGGACGCGCAAGGAGCTCCCAGAAGAGCCCCAACGAAGCCAGTGTTGTAGGTCACGTGATCGTTCACTCTAATGCTTTAACTACTATCCATGTGGTTCCTAGCTACCAAGATTCAGGCGATTGCCGATCCCGACTTTTGGACCAAGCGAAGAAGTAAGAGAGAAACCGGTTTTCTGCCGCCATTGTCAGCCAAGCAGACAAAGCGGGCGTCCGCTTAATAAATCAATCGGTTCTTCTGGCTATGCCCGGACGCGAACCTGGGCCCTTTCTCATGCTAGGCGAGTGCCTAACCGACTGGGCTCCCCAGCCCCCACGTATACTTCGGTAAATACGAGTTGCAACTAGACCCTTCAAATGTACAACTTTTTTACCTTGCAGTTATCGTTGCATTTTTTTAACAGATAAAACATGACAGAACAGAATGTCTGAAAAAAAAATAGCAGTATAAAAAACAATACAATACTTCTGTTTCCAATCATTTAATACTTCAATCCATGAAGTATTCCATATAATGAAGTGTTCCATATAATAGACTTGATTCGCTTGTGTTCAGAGCCTTCCTATATGAGCGATGCGGTGCGGATGTCATAATACCCCCCTGACGCCAATTGGCGATTAAATCAACAAAACATCTGAGCTACTGGCGTCGCATTGTCTTCTGATAGATGACCTCATAACAGTAGTCAGCTGACAAACGTTTACTATAGCAGATTGTTCCCGATATTGCATCCACAGAACGGAAATAATAAACTTATACTTTCATTTCTTCCGTACTGGTGGCAACGCATTCATTCAGGAAATGCAATGTTTGATCAGCCACCAACAAAAGTGGATTTTTTTAGTAGGATTTTGGTGGCAATTCGATGTTCAGGTTGGATTTAATTGTAATTATTTACACTGGTTTGGCGTAAACTGGTAATTTAATACAATAGGTTTATAGATTTTTTCATTGATTGGAAAGTTACTATTAAAAGTAACTCGATCAGTTCTTTTATTAAAAATCTCGGTTAATTCTTGTTATTAACAATGAAACTCTGTTACAATTACTTACTATAAAAAGTTTCTAGTCACATTTACTTAATACGAAATGTAACTAATTACAGTTACTATTAGAAATTTCAAGTTTTAAGAAAAATTTGAATTTAAGGGGATACGGTACCCAAAAATTGGTCAAAATATCGATTTTTCAATTTTTACTTTTTATCATTCACAATATCTTTCTGAGCATTTACTGAAACTTTCATTGTGAAATCATATCTTCTGTAAAAAAAAAATTATTAAATATTTTCTGGAGTCATTCCTACGAGTTAGAATACGTATTTCATCTGCTGAAAACCTTTTTTTTCCCCCGTTTCGCGTTTTTCAATTCTTGTGTTTTATAAATCCCTAGGGCTTGTAAAAAAATTTCACAGTTCTAGTTTTATTTTTCTATATTTTAATTTAATTTTTTTTAAATAATGAAACTGTGGTCAAAGGTACAAAATATAGCTGTTCGTTTGACCATGGGTTGTAGTATCTTTGACTAGTTTATTTTAAGATCATTTGAAATTTAGGGAAATTCACAAAGGGGGGAGAAAATTAGAAACAAGATAGTTTAGGTAAACAAAATTCTTTTTTAATTTTGTTCACCTTATTTGTTCATATTTTAAGTTCATTAGAATTATTCTCTATAAAGTAGAATAAAAGTATTGTTTATAATATAATAGTCAAGAATCTAAGAAGGAGGTATAGAATGGTAGATGGTAGTGATATTTTATTATATTTTAAATTTTCTTAAGCAGAATATATTTTTAACTCGTCACCTAACTGTCAGGTTTTTCACCAACACAATTTAAAAAAAAAAAAATATTAATCTAATAATTTTGTTAAATTATAAAATTTAAAGCAAAAAGGGGCTCTCTATAACCATCTACTAGAGAAATACATATATATTTTTAAAATTAAGACATTAAATTTTTCGTTAAAAATTTCAATTTAAATCTGATGCCGTGAAAACAAGTTTACACTTCAGCTAATTTGCTTATCTCTCTGCCTTAACGGTTGCGTTGGGTGCCTATTCAGGTGTTGGCTCGTCACTTGACTGTGGTTCTAAAATACGACGCCCGTCGCCAATAGCCCCCTGTAGATCTAGTGCGACGATAATTCAAGCCTTCCTACCTCAGATTGTTAAAATTTATATGCAATTTTTGTATTCTTTATGGGCAACTTAAGTAAAAAATATTACATAATTTTGCGAAAATCTTAGCAGTAACACAGTAAAGTTGAAATGTTGAGAAATTCACTAAGGAGTGTTGTACCTTTGACCTGGTCAAAGGTAAGGAGTGTTGGCTGTTCCGAAGAAGAAGAACGAAACCTGCTCTCGCTCTTCGGGTTCCAGTGTTTCTATTTTCTTCGGAACAGGCGACACTCCGAACAAGACGGAAACCCTGGCGTCACGGCGAACTTTTCTGGCCCTAAAGTTGAGTAGACCGTGCTTAGATATGGCCAAAACCCTTTGGAACTATTGCAACCCATACAAAGATGTGAATACAACGCTTAAAATATCATGTTTATCTGTCAACTTCTTTTAATAAATGTTCACACTCTTAAAACAAAAGAGTGAAATCCACTCCTATGGGGAAAGTGTATTTTCGACACTGGAAAGGAGTGAAAATTAACTCAGACTGAGTTAAAATTGCTCGTTTGTTTTAAGAGTGTACGCACGCGCGACTGATATTTATTAAAATAAAATATATGTGATACAACTTACATACACCTAACTCTTAAATTCCTCCGATTTCGCGTTGTATTTTCAAATTACGAAAGCTCTGGTGTCATCTGCGCCACTTGTCCGCAGTTCAAATTTCAAAGCGTGGAGGACTGTGGTGGAGATCCTGTCGAAGGTTTAACCCTTTCACTACTGAAACGGCCCACGACGGCCGTCCGACTAAGGATTCGATAATGATATTCCTATCACATATTACGAGGAAACAAAAAACCTTCGTAGCTAAAGGGTTAACAAAACAAAATAGTGAAATCCAGTTTAACGAAACAAATGAGTGAAATCCAGAAGAGTTAATTTTCACACCTCCAGTCTTGAAAATGCACTTACCCGAAAGGAGTGGATCCTTTGTGTGTTAAACCTCCGACAGGATCACTCCAAACGAGTGATTTTAACTCAGTCTGAGTTGATATTCACTCCTTTCAGTGTCGAAAATGCACTTCTCCTACTGGAGTGGATTTCACTACTTTGTTTTAAGAGTGTAGAAGAAGTGCATTTTTCGACACCGAAAGGAGTGAAAATTAACTCTTAGTTGAAACCGCTCGTTTGTTTTAAGAGTGTATGTCAAGGAAAACTATTATTTTGTATTCTATACCTATACCATCTCTTCTCTCTTTGCAGACGACTGTGTCAGGCCGGGCCGTCCGGCATTGACCTCCCCCCCATGCCGCGACCCAAGAAACACCCTCCCCAAGGAGGCACATCCCCCCAGCAGCCCCCTTCAACAGGCATCATCCACGACACGGCCGATAATTACGAGGAGGTGGGCCTGATAGGCACCGGGGCCTACGGGACTGTGTACAAGGCCCGGGACCTCAAGAAGGAGGGGAGGTTCGTGGCCCTCAAGAAGGTGAGGGTGCCGCTCACCGAGGAAGGGGTGCCGCTGGGCACCCTGAGGGAGATCGCGCTGCTTAAGCATCTGGAGAGTTTCGATCATCCGAATGTTGTCAAGTGAGTGCATTTTGTTGTTGTCTTATGTGAACGTGCCGAATATAGTTGTCCGATATGATAACCTGAATATTGTTGCCCGATATGATAACCTGAATATTGTTGCCCGATATGATATCCCGAATATTGTTGCCCGTTGTGATATCCTGAATATTGTTGCCCGATATATTATCCCGAATATTGTTGCCCGGTATGTTGTCCCGAATATTGTTGCCCGATGTGATATCCCGAATTTTGTTGTTGTTGCTCGATATAATATCTCGAATATTGTTATATGATATCTCGAATATAGTTGCCCGATATAATATCTCAAATATTGTTACCCGATGCAATACCCCGAATATTGTTGCTCGATGTAATCCCGAATATTGTTGCCCGATATGATATCCGGCATGTTGTTGCCCGATATAATATCCCGAATATTGTTACCCGATGTAATATCCCAAATATTGCTGCCCGATATGATATCCTGAATATACAGTTTCCCGATATAATATGCTGAATATAATTTCCCGATATAAAATCGCAAACATAATTGTCTGAATATAACGTTCTCTAATTCGCAGCATGGATTAACTTAGCTTAATCCAATCTTAAGTTTGTGTGTTCTATGTGCAACGTCGAATAAATGGCTCATGCATCACCGAAAAAAAAGTTTGGAAAGTCTGGTGTTATATTTTAAAGAACTACGGCCTGACTCGGTTTTGGTGCCAGACCTCTTGCTTGAACAATACTAAACAGTCTGCGACAAAGTAACTCCTTGGTCGCGCAGGCTTGCAGTGAGTATTTATGCTACTCAACACAGTACTCCCCTTGTACTGAGTCAGAGGAGGAACGATTGGTTTAGTGCTTGCCTGAAGAAGTCTCTTGAATTTCGCTGCCTGTTTTTAATCTCTTTGGATTTTGTTGTGGTTTTCGTGATGGTTGTCAGATATATTCCAGATAATCAGGTTTAAAACCTACTATTTATCCTGTATTTAACGAAGTCCTCAAAAATAATATATCCTTTAAGATCGACGGGGTAGGGGGAACATGTTCAATCAATCCGTTCTTAATTAAGTCCTAAAAGAGTCAAATGCTTGTGCAGACCAAGAGTTAGGAAAGAGAATAGAGCGGTTCGTGTACGTATTGTGCGCAGTAACGCACAAACGAAGCATGCTAGAGCGTTGCATCTTGGGATACCTCAGTGTCAGTTTTGGTTACTATGTCATGTGCAGTAGCTCAAAAAACCGCTAGATCAGTGCATCTTGGGATAACTCAGTGCCTGTATGTTATGCGCAGTAGCTCGAAAAACTTGACAGCCCTACTTCAAACTATTTTAACTGATAGACCCCTTTACTTCTCCTTCCTAACGCTATGGTTCAGACGATGCTTCATCACTACGATCCAAAACTACGAGGTAAATTTGTCTGTGCAAATTCTCTCACCATAGCGTACTAAAAATAAGTGGCCTCAACTACCAATACAAACAATAAATCCAGCTGCATCTTTCTACTTCTCTATAGCAGATGCCTCTCTTTCTCTTTTCAACATCCTGTTTCTATGCCGGTTATTGACTTCTAAAAACTCACCGAGATTCCTGTTACTCTGAAAAAAGAGATATAATATTTCAAGTACGCGACATGTGTGTTGTTGGATCAGAAGGCATTTCATTATTTTCCTTTTTTCCCCCTTCTCTTTATAAATTGGGGGTGGGACAGACCTAGCTTTCTAGGGAGGGCGTTTTTGAAATTGCAAGGTTAACATTGAGGTGATACCATCAGTAAGGAATTATAAATCTAGGTACGTAAAGGCATGAGACGTTTTAAGGAGGACTATGAAGGACGGGATGGTGTCGTCAGAAAAAAAAGTAAAAATGACGTTTTTGAAACTGACGTCATTGTATAGTTCTCCCAGATGCATCTCATTGTCTACTCAAAAGTATCCCCTTAGATTGAGGTGGATTGTTTCGATTTTTATACTACTGTATTAGTTGCTATCTGGATTACTTGTGGGAATTTACAACGCCATCTGCTGGGTGGTCTTTCTCTATGCTTTCTACAAGTCCTCGTCATGGCCTGTTTTACGATAAGGTCCGTTACCTTACTGTAACCCTAACTTTTACCTTGAGGCCCGTGGACCTAGAGCTCCAAATGGTACTTTCTATTATGCCAAAAAAGCTGTAGACCACCAATATGTCAGTTGATTTCACCTTTTCCGTGACCTCACATTGTTTTGTGTTTGACTTAGTTGAGTTTGACTTTACTCACATTGTTTTCAGCAGACCTAGTGTTTCAAATTCCTTCAGTTTTTTTTTTTTTTGTTGTTGTTGTTGAAGTTTTTGTAAAGCAATTTTGTAGAATATTTTGGATAGGAGGCACAAAAACTGCAGCCTTTTTGAAGTTTTTGTGAAGCAATTATGCGTAATATTTTGGATAGGAGGCAAAAAAAAAAACTGCAGCCTTTTTGAAGCAATTTTGCAGAATATTTTGGCTGGGATGTAGCAATCATAACTTTCAAACAAAACCTTCATTTTCATTTATTTTCTGGAAGCCCCCTTGTCCACACCATAAGGGCATTCCTGGTCGTGCCTCGTAATGTGTGCCCAGAGTAATTGGTTGCGGCGACGCGTGTGTCAATAATGGCGCATTTCTAGCGCTTATTGTCTCTTTTAGTTGAAGAGCTTGGCTGAAGAAAGTCCTAAGTGACATTTTTGAAAAAAATTGAGATTTTGTGTCCAATTGACATATTATTCCATCTCTTGAATAAAACAAGATTCCCCTTTTTCATAAACTTTACATAAAATATATTTTTGACCCTTTGCAAGCACGCTTTTTAACGAGTTTAAATTCAAATGAAGAACTTTTAAGCTCATTTTCTCGTTTTCAACTTTTTGTCACTTAGCACGTTCTTCCACTAAGCTCTTACAGTTGTTGTATTCTGCTTTTGTGAATGAACGGAGCGGAAGTGCCCCGAATTAGAGTTGTGTTCCCAGCTGAATATCGTATACGATGAGTTGTCTATCAATGACTGAGATAGGAAGAGCGGATTAATATTGGTTAACATAATTTAATTTTTTTTCTCGTACTAAAGGTGTAGTGTTTCAGAGTGGCTAGGGAACCTGGAAATCTGGGAATTGTCAGGGAACTTTTTAATCCTGGGAAATATCAGGGAATTCTCATGAAATTTTTCAGATTTTGCAAAATATGAGGATATTTTTCCATTTCGGATTACTTTCTTCTTTTCATATTGAGTAACTATTACAGGGTTCCCTTCATATTAAGAACTGTAACAGGGTTAATTTTCACATTTAGTAACGCTACATGGCTACTTTTCATAAGTAATTGTAACATGGTATTTTTCATATTAAGTAACTGTTACAGGGTTACTTTTCATATTAAGTAACTGCAATAGGTGTTTTTTCATATTAGGTAACTGTAGGAGGTTTTTTTTTCATATTAAGTAACTGCAACAGGGTTACTTTTCCTATTAAGTGACTGTAACAGGGTTACTTTACATATTATAAGTAACTGAAACAAGGTTACTTTTCAGATGAAGTAATTGTAACAGGCTTACTTTTCATATTAAGTACTGTAACATGGTTACTTTTCATATTAAGTAACTGTAACAGGGGAACTTTTTAAAAGTAACTTTCCGATCCCTGCTCTGAACCAACCCCACTCCCATCCAAGCAGCCAAGAGCCTCCATTTGTCTCTATGATGACAGGGCGGCCCATCACCTGTTATTAAGGGAGAGGGGGCGCGGGGAATCAACATATTCAATCTACCATCTTTTTCATGTCTAAGAACCAGATTGGTATATCGCCCATTACATTAATACAGGGTGGTTATAAAATAACGCTCGCTATTCGGAGTGGTCTGTAGCTTGAATGAATCATCCGAATGCAAAAAAACTTTGAGACACTTACTAATCAAGAAGGGGGAGAAAGAATGGAATTATAAAAAACAAACTCGTCACTTGATCAGGGTTCTAAATTACGAGACGTAATTGGATGTGTTGGCCGTAATTAACCATAATTGGCTTTGCCTCGTAATTTAAAACCTTGGTCAAGAGACGAGTTTCTTTTTTATGATTCCATTCTTTTTCGAAAAAAAAAACTCGTCTTTTGACCAGGGTTCTAAATTACGAAGAGTAATTAGCTGTGTTGGCCGTAATTGGCCATAATTGACGACGCCTCGTAATTTAGAACCCTGGTCAAGAGACGAGTTTGTTTTTTATGATTATTTTTTAGAATTCTATCTTTTTTTATGATACCATTCTTTTTCCCCTACTTGATTAGTAAGTTTTTCAATGTTTGATGCATTTGGATTATTCATTCACGCTACAGACCACTCCGAATAGAGAGCGTTATTTTATAACCACCCTGTATATAAAATATACCAATCCTGCTCTTAGCCACGGATATTTTTATTGTTATTATTAATAATTTGGTCGCCGTTTCCTGTTCCGAGTTTTTAGGGTATGGGGGCTTCTTTGAGGTCGTGATGGTTGTATGCCATCAAGACCTCAAAGTGCCTTATTGTTTCATGTAATTGGTTTTAATGTACGAATTGATAATATTTTTATTTTCATTTTCATATGTTGGCGGAAACTTATGGTAGATTTTAGAGATCATGGATCGATTTGGAAAACTTTGCTCTTAAGGGCAACAGCGCCCAAGCTTCGGTTCTGTAATAATCTAAAAAAGAATACTAGTTGGATTTTTGGGGCTTATTTCAATTAGAGGCAACAATGACTTACATAACAAGTAATACATCAGTCAAATAGAAGGTTAGTCGTAGAGTTTTAAGAATAAGGGCTAAAATTGCATCGATATATACAGGGTGGTGCAAATAAAAGCGGCACCGGTCTAGAGATAGGATTACGTTGATTTTGACTTAATATTGAAGCGATCAATAGCTTCAGTTAGCAAACCTGTTTTTGTATTGGTTTTTGACTTGGCAGCATTTATGTCGTATTCTTATCACCACGTTGGGGCCACTTTTATTTGCCTCATCCTGAGAAAGTTAGTCGTAGAGTTTTAAGAATAACGGCTGAAATTGCATATATATATTTGGTGTTTAAATTACAAATATTAGCTCCCGAAACCAAGTTTCTAAAACATGGCTAAAGACTCCATAGATTGAAAATCTTAAAGCAAGTAAAACGGTAACATTATGGAAACTGGATTTTACCATTGTTTCATCTAATACTTTCAATTGATGTATTTCAATCACCAAAGATTGGCATTCGAAAAATTTTCACAACATTCCCATTTCAAATTTTTACACACAAAAAATGCAGAGAAGCCAACTTTTCTTAAAAGTACAACAACGAATAAAATACAGATCATTAAACGTTCCGCAACGGAAGTCCGATTTTGTGGTCCGTGATAATTGTTCGCATCCCAAAACCATTTAAGCGGTTAAACAGTAGCTATGAAATTGACCGCAATCCCGTGTGGAAGTTGCAGAAAAGAACCAGTATCGTACCTTGGTCTTTGAAAATGAAAACCACTTGAAGAGTACACGGGAAAAACCGATTGATTTTTCAGAGAAGTTTCCTTAGCAGGTCACTTTGGCGATGATAGCGAGTGATCGCCTAAACTTGTGTAAGGAAACCAGTTCCTACCTTAGATATCATATTTAAAGTAATATAGTGGCAGATCACGTGACCTCCAATGCTAACGACGGGACGCGCAAGGAGCTCCCAGAAGAGCCCCAAATGAAGTCAGTGTAGTAGATCACGTGATATGCCACGGTAGTAATTTAACTACTATCTCTGTGGTTCCTAGCTACCAAGTTCAGGCGATTGGCGATCCCGACGCTTGGACCAAGCGAAGAAAGGAAGAGAGAAACAGGTTTTATGTCGCCAAGCAGACAGTTGCGGGCGTCCGCCTAGTAAATCAATCGCTTCTTCCCGTGTACTCTTCACTTGTGAAGAATCTCTGCCGAAGATTAGTTTCCGGTCTTTGTGACCGTGCGCTATCGCCTACTATCTAGAAGAGAAACATAATGGTGAACCAGAGTGAATTTTGTTGCGAAGCATCACCTCAACATGGCGGCGATTGGCGTTGAATAATCAGTACAAACTTTTTTTTTAGAATCATGATTGTTGAGTTGATTCTAGTTCATAACTGCAAATATTTCGAATTTCGTTTTATGAGTGTCAAAAATAATATTAAGTAACCGAAAATTGCAAATAGTTGTTTATTGATAATTTGGAATTATTGATTTTATATTCATAGTTAAGCCTAACCAATCATAAAATGTCATTCAAAATTGAGCCTCAAAATTGAGCCTTCAAAATTAATTCACTGGATTGAAATAGAACTACCCAAAAAATGATCCTGATTCATGAATCATAGAAGTGCAATCCACGTCTACATAAAATTTTAAAGAGCCACCAGCTTCAAGATAATAACGGCTTCTAAAAAAGCGCCATTGCGCACATGAATAGATAATTAAAAAGGTAACAAAAATATAACGGTAACAAAATGATAACTAGAAAGTTTTAGAATAGCCCTCGTGTTGCTCTAGTGCAGTGGTTCTCAACCGGGGGGTCGCAAAAGTTTTTTAAAAATTAAAAATATATTTAAGCAACGTTTTATACAATAATTTTACAACTAGAATGGAAGAAAACAATCACCACACATTATTTTACTTTATATCTTGGTTAATTTACATTTCAACTTTTCAATGCTATATTATTACACAATTTCAGTTCTAGTATGGGTTACGCTGCAACAAGCTAATGAGAAACTTGTGCTTGTCGGAGCTTTTAAATTCGGATCTTTTAAATTCGTAACATAAGTGGAAGTTTTCTAAATTAGACTTCGTAACTTAACACTTTACCTACGGGCGTCGACTGACCCGTAGACTAAAAATCTTCTAGACCAGCAACTTAATCTAATGCCTAGCTCTTCTAACGTGTCGAAAGCAACTAAAACACTATTAAAGGTTGATTTGTTGATTGGCATAATTGTACTTTCAATTGTAGGGCTACTGTTTCTTCGGAATGTTCACTGTTAAAAAAAAGTTACCCACTAGTGATTATTTCAACCGTTAGTCATCCTTTTACATCGGACCTTTTTGACTATGTGAACAAATAACATTTTGAGTTAATTGCATGACACAAAATTTGCATAAGGGTCCGTCTTAATATTAAAAATGTTACGAACTTTAAAATTTTCAATAGCAACACCCAATTTTAATTACTTAGAAATGTGAAAAACCCTCGAAAACCCCTAAATCTAAGTTTTTGTTACATTTGGATGAATATTTGACGAGTTATTCAATCGAATCACTTGTGGATCTTTGGGGGACCATGTCTAAAATGACAAGCGTAGTCAGTCTGTAGGTTTATTAATGGAGAAAAAGAAGCACAAGGTCAAATATCTTGAGGATGGGCCTACGAGGGATATAAAAGTCAATGACTAGCTGTATATATTCAAAAATAAGTTGTAGTCAAAAATAGATCCCTATCGTCACTTGATAAGGGTTCCAAATTACGAGATGTCATTGGCTCTGTTAAATCTCCTAAAGGTGACTGCAAATAGACAGCCAGAAACCATTACATTAGTTCCCTTAGACACAAAGGGGGCGCGCTAGTTCCTATGTCAATTTCAATGTAGAAATTCTCCAATGAGAGTTTGAAACTTAGAGTGTTCTTAGTCTACGGGTCAGTCGACGCGACGCCCGTAGGTAAAGTGTTAAGCCATAAACATTCAGTTTTTTTTAAGAATCCATAATTTTGTCTGAGGTTTTGATTTTTGTTATATTTCTTCCTTTTAGTTCGGTATTTAGCTCATTTAGGTGCATAATTATGTCTGCTAAGTATGAAAGTTGAAACAGCCAAGTTGGGGAGCTAAAAACTCCGGCCAAGAGTACAGCATGTGCTGGACAAGGGGAGGGGGGGGGGGGGTCGCGAGGTTATTTTGTGGCATTAGGGGGTCGTCACCTACAAAAGGTTGAGAACCACTGCTCTAGTGCAACGATTATTCAACCTAACCTATAAAGTTTTGGATCAAAATGAAATTAATTTGCTTTCTATATAAAAAATATTCTGAACTTCTGAAATATTGTCTTTTGCCACAGGAGAACACCAACCTAGCTAGAACCTTGTCTGTACCTTTGTTTTAATATCTGTTGGTTCCCTCATATTCTTAGACAAAGCGAAATAAGCTGGTCGATCAGAACCACATTAGCTATTAGATCTTTAACCCTACCTCTACCATTTCATTTTTGAGATCATCACTTACGGCAGGGCTCTCCAAACTTTTTCTCTTAAGGGCATTTATTCATTTAAAATGCTTTGGAATTCACGTCGGATAATATCTAATTTAATAGAACTCGTCAAAAAAGATGTTTTAGTGGAATGAATATCAGTAAATATCAGCAAAAGACACTCAAATTATGTCATCGCATAAAAAACTACGTATTGACGTAAAAAAAATATTATTTTATATATAAACTTTGATTAATTAAAATAGACGACAAAAATGATGTTTTATCCTACCTAAAATCTGAATTTTGAATGGTGAATTCAAAGTGTAAAAATGCTTGCGTATAAAATACTTTTTTATGTAATTTTTTTTAGATTTTTTTTAAAAAACTTTCGTGAGCGCAGTTTAGAGACCCCTCATATAAAGTATGGAACATTACTTATACCTGATCACACCTACGCACTTAAGGGGGAATGGGCTAATTGGATCACGGGTCTCCAAACTAAAATGCCGCAGTGTTAATCATTGGGGGTAAAAAAACTTTTCTCTGCCATATTTCTCCGGCTGTATTGAATATTTTTACAAATGTTTTTTTAATAATAATAAATGTAGATAACTTACAGGTCTCGATAATCCCACTTTTTTAAATTGCTTCGAATACTTTTTGTAAAATAATTTATTCAAAATTTTAAAAAAATTCGAACCAATTTCAAAAAGTGGGATTGTCGGGACCTGTAAGTCAGCTACATGTATAGCATAAAAAATCCGTTTGTAAAAATATTCAATAGAGCCGGAAAAATTTGCCGGAGATTTTTTTTTTCTCCATTGGATTAACACTGAAACTTTATGCTTTGGAGACCCGCGATCCAGCGCGCCCATTCCCCCTTAAGTATGTGTATAGATAAGCTTCTAGCAATGATGATACCATTGCTAAAATTAAAGGGTTTGGCATGTTTCTTATATATTTCCAACTGGTTAGGCTAGGAAGTACGATTACCAATCGGCCGATCAGTTAGGGGTGATAAATATAATATGCTGTTTAGCCAAAACTGGTGTTATACGTTTCTGTTATTTTTCTCTTGTTGTCAAGCGTTTCTAATCGGCTTGGATTTTTCTGGCTGCTATCACTACAATTTTAATAATAATTTCTCGTTTTTAAATGTTAGGTTAGGTTTGAATTATCGTCGCACTAGAGCTACACGAGGGCTATTGGCGACGGGCGTCGTATTTTAGAACCACAGTCAATGGAAGAGCCAACACCTGAATAGGCACCCAACGCAACCGCTAAGGGCGAGACATCGTACGCAGCGTTAGGACTTCGAAGGATATTTAACGCGCACTCCCTTACACGGGGTAGTATTCGTCGAACATTTTTGGCTGCACGGGGCCGCTTATAGATCGGCATCTATTTTGGCGATGCCCGGACCCGAACCTGGGACCTCATGCTAAGCGAGTGCTTAACCGAATGGGCTCCCCAGCCCCCGTTTTTAAAGGAGTAAAAGTACTACTTTTCGGCGTGTTTAACATCATTATAAACTAAGGAACTCTTACTCATTTTTATGACGTTGAAAAATTTATAAACTAAAAGTAGGTGTTTTTTGTGAAATAAAGCCGCTTTATAAGCTTTGACTTTCATTTTACTTAGTTACGAATTTTCATAAATCAACAGCACAATTTTTATTGTACGAGTTAGAATATTTATTTCTTCTTGTGCAAAATTCGTTCTTTGATACACAGTTGGTTGGTTTGTTGGTAGACAGATATATTCAGGTTTGTGTGCTTAATCAGGGACCCGCTTATAAACCTTCGTCAAGTAGGACAGACACAGCACACACACATAAGTGGATCCATCTAATTTTGAGAGACCGAGGCCAACTAGAGGATCCCCAGAATTGACTTGTCACCCCCAGACCCCAGAGATATTGATTTGGTATGGGAACTTGGAGGACTTAGTGATCACGACGGTTTTAACGTGCACCAGTCACCATTAGCGTTCACGGGGGTCTTCGGAAGGCAGAGGGGATCGAACTCGCATCTTTAGGGATGCCAAACAAACAAGACCTTACCGACCAGGCTATCCCGGCCTTGATACACAGTTCTTTCATAAAATTTTAATAGGGGCTGGGGAGCCCAGTTTTCAGTTAAGCACTCGCTTAGCATGCGGAAGGTCGCAGGTTCGGGTCCACGCATCGCCAAAATAGCTGCAGACCTGTAAACGGCCCGTGCAGCCAAAAATATCCGACAAATAATACCCCGTGTAAGGGAGTGCACGTTAAATATCCTTCAAGTTCTACGATACGTACGATGTCGCCCTTAATGGTTGCGTTGGGTGCCTATTCAGGTGTGGCTCGTCACCTGACTGTGGTTCTAAAATGCGACGCCCGTCGCCAATAGCCCTCTTGTAGCTCTGGTGCTTTGATAATTCAAACCTAACCTAATCATAAAATTTTAATAAATTTGAGTTGGTACCCCTCCAATTATTGTGGTCTCAAACCTTTCTATGACTTGCATTGAGTTGTTACCCACCCTCCAATTATTGTGGTCTCAAACCTTTCTATGACTTGCATACAAAGAATGCCGCTTTCAAGTAACAGTATCCATAGCTATCAAAATAGTTATACTTTTCCATAAATAAAATTAAAGGTCGCGGGTGGTTGGGCTAAAACCACAAATCTTTCATTTCGTGGCTGGGTCGTTATCGCAAACGATGTGTTTTTTGTGGTCAAAGTTGTTACTCTTACTTCCTAAACCGATAAGGAAAAAGTTAAACACTCTTCATCATGCCCTGCTATTTGACGGAAGAGGCATCATTACTCTTTCTTCGCAAGCCGCGGTTTTGATGGCTCATTTTCGTTTACTTTGTGAATAAGGAAGAATTCAATCAATATTATAAGAAGAGGAATTTGGTAATTCTATGTTATCATCATAGATGATGAGATTGAAGTTGTTAAAAGAACCGTGGGTGTGAGAATTTGATAGTCAGGATATCCCACATTCTTGATCCTGTATCTTCTTACGTTAAAGTTTTAAACAATTTCCTTGGTATGTGTGTCCCTAAAAGTTGTAATAAATTCAACAGTTTCTATTTGTAGTTCAACTCTTTATTAAAAAAAAACCTTTCATGTTTTATGTTTGAATCATCAAGATGGATTTTTTAAACCTCCGCGGTTTTTTTTTTTTAATGAGACTGGTAGAGAAGGGAAGGTTGAAATATCGTCGCACGAAAGCTACACAAGGGCTAATTAGGGACGGGAGTCATAGTTTAGAATCACAATTAAATGACGAGCTGACACTTGAGTAGGGACCCAAAGGAAATTATAAGGAGTGACGTCGGACGCAGCGTTGGGACTATGGAACATAGTTAACGCGCATATATTTTAGCAATTCTTGGACCCAAATCTGATACCTTCGCATGCAAGGCAATCGCCTTACCGGCTGGGCTCCCAGTCCTTATTCCAGCCAAAGTAAGGCGCTTAACATTCAAACACATACTACTAAAATACAACCAATACCCTTCGATCACAAACCTTACTAACCTTGAGCAAATTCATCTCGTCTGTATCATCTCACTCTTCTACACTCCTTGCCAACCTAAGTTTGGTAAATAGAAATATGCTATGGAGAAGGTCCTCCCGGGGATGTAAAGAGTTCCACAAATTATTTGTGAATCCATCCAGAAAACATGTTTAAAACATTGATTCCGTTTAAGGTCTAACACAGCGGTTCCCAACCTGGGGGCGATCGCCCCCAAGTGGGCGATTTGTGTTATCAAGGGGGCAAAAAATAGTTTGGGGGCGATGAGTATTCAAAGGGGGGGAATTAAAATATACTGTACTATAGTACAGTAAAACCATTCTAATTTTTTTATTATCGTGACAAGTTTCTAACTGACATTCTTACAAGATTTGAAGATTTGACCAAGTTAGAAATTCCTGATTCCGATGTCGATACATTCCCTTTTGAATCTGTGGGTTGTGGATAACCTTGATATAACTCTTTGCAGAGTTTGACTGTGAGGCAAAACTCCAGACAGGTTATGAGTTAGCCGGCATGAAACTTATTTACACTGATCCTTAACTGTGGTAAAAAGCTGAACTATAATATTTCTCCTCGTTCCTTCAATATATTTAGTTTTGCACATTTGCCTCAAAGACTTGCGTATGAGCTTGAAAAAATAATAATTGATGTAAAAAAGTGAAAAAAAATTAAAGTTTTCAACATTCATTTTTTTTTCTTTAATTTTTATTGTCAACTCTTAAATTTTCCAGAATTGAGTTTAAAGATCTTAGTTTATTATTTCACTTTCATTCTTTGAAAAAATCTAAATAAAAATAGTAAAAAATATTTTTTTTTTTCGATTTTATTTAAAAGTAACTGGATAAAGCTACTTAGGTTGTTTTTATATATGGTAATAAGTGTTTGAAATTATAAAATTGCTTTATTAGTTACACTTTAACTCACATTATAATTGGACTTCAGATCATTTTGTATGTAAATATTACCTTACAAGAGTTTCCAAATAACGGACCGATCGCCGCTTTTCCCTCTTCCTTTTTGCTCTTAGTTTTTACCCAAGTCAGGTTGGCACGGAGTGTAGAGAGCTTCGTGGTTTCAACACGACAATACAACCAATACCCCCTCGATCAAAAACCGCCCCTAACCTTGGGCAAATTCATCTCATCTGCATCCTCTCGCTTAACACTAAACACATCTCTGCACGTGAAATGAGGAGGAAAACCGCACTTTCCGGTGGCCTTCACCATCCCTGTCCACTTCCGGTCGGCACCCCGTGACGTCACTACGTCCGTCGTCACCCAAGTCATCGTTTTAGTCATTCATTGAAGGACGTTCTTACGGTAGTTTTTCATTAGGCGCTCTTTTTTGTGTGTGTGAGAGGTTTGTGACTCAGGGTTTTGTTGTTTGGGAGTGATGGTTCGCCACTGGGCCGGAAGTGGGTTGTTGTAGTGTATGTATTGTACAGTGGTGGCCAAAAGTGTGGACACTTTTTGAAAGTTTCATGTGTTTCAACTGTTACCTTTGTGCTTGCATCTATTAAATTTCGCTTAAATACTAACATTTAAATATTAAGTTGAAGGTAATTTAATGTAGAATTTCATAAAAAAAACAGAATTAAAGTATATGTATTACAAATAAAGTTATGCTCATTTTAATTGAACAAACTAGCACAATCCATGGATTCTCTTATGCTGAAATTGCAATACAAGTTGGTGGTTCAATGACTTGCAAAACTAAGACAGATCATAATATTAGTTGCATAACTTATTTGTAATACACATATTGTAATACTGTATTTATTTTCAATTGTACATTAAATAACTTTGATGATGATAATGTTGTGTCCATGGATATAGATTATATGGGACCAAAAGTCACATAGACTGCTTCAGCGATCTGCAGACAGTGGTCCTCATAAAGATTAAAGTACTTTTAATTTGATATACAATTAATATATTCTTTAATCACGCAAAGTTGAAAAATATGAAACTTTCAAAAAGTGTCCACACTTTTGGCCACCACTGTATATGAATGTTTTCTGTAGTCGATTTGTTTTTGAGGTGTACTTTGGTTCTTTGTTTTCACTTGTAAGGCTTGCATGCGGGTTTTCGGATTTTTTAACGCATTTCCAGTTAATTCAAGGGTTATGTTATTATTATTTTTTTTATAATTCTATATATATTAATCCTTAAAAGAATGTTAAATCCAATATTATAAATCACCATGAAAAAAGTGTATTGTCATTTTGAAAAAAAGATTAGTCGCGATGACTGCGACTAAATTTATTCTGAAGTCACAAAATGTAAAGATTTGGTTTCATTTTACGGCTAGTAAACGTTGATTTCGAACCCTGAATTTAAAACTAATTTTGTATCGCATAAAAAACCGCTCAATTTAAAATCTTTTTTCAAAAAATCATACTCTGCCTACCATTGAAAAGGTTAGTGGAATAACGTGCTAAGTAACATCTTGAAAAAATTGAGACGTTTGTGTCCCCCAATTGAACATATTACTCCATCCTTAAAAGATAACAACTTTCTCTTTAAACATAAGCTTAAAGTTAACTATATTTTTAACCGTTTGCAAGTACCGTTTAAAACGGATTTAACTTCTTGCGACCTATTGTCCTACAAACAAATGACACGTTAATTAGTTCTGAAATTGACCTGGTCCAATAGAAGAAGATTCAAATATCAGTTTTCAGCCTTTGATTACAGGCATCAGTCATTTATTTCTATAAAAAATGGGATTGAACAAGGGTCAATAAGATATTAGAGTTCTTAAAAAATTAATTTAAACTTTCTTTTTCAAACTTTTCAAAAAGTTTTTTATATAGCAGGGGTCGTAGTTGTCCTGATTTTCCTGAAATTCCTGAAAAAATATGTTGTGTCCTGAAATGTCCTTAATTTTGACTCACTGTCCTGAAAATTTTTAAAAAAGTGCTAACAAACGTAATTTCATACCTGCCAAAAACTACGGACAAGCTTCCATATTTACAGCAATTTTTTTTTGCCTAAGATTTGTTTATGAAAAAAATCGGTTCTTCAGCATTGAAAAACAATTCAGTAGCCGCTTGATTGCAGTAAGTTAGTATTCCTTTTATAGTTCTAGGTATGATCAGATCAGATTTATCAACCAGTCTCAGTGCCTAGCAATATTTGCTAGTTATCGCCAGTAGTGTCTCGGGATTTTTTTAATGTATTTTTTTATGAAAAAATCGATCATCCAAACCACAACTCCTCGTAATATTTACTATTCGATAGCGTAATCGTCGTAGGATCAGGTACTGTTTCTTTTAGTTCAGTACAGATCAGTCAACCAAATTTTAGGCACTTTTAAAAATTACGATGGCCTGTCAAAGCCCGCTACTTAGGATTTTTTTTGTTGCCACTGGAGACTATTTAGCCAAGTAAAGGGGTTATTTTGAATTGTAGGCGACTTTTTTTTTCAGAAAATTTGAGTGCTAAAATCCACTATTTCTGTGTAAATATCTACTTTTTTCAAAAAATTGGGGGCTATTTTGGCAATTTGTTTTGGTTTCTATTCCTCCTGGGTAAAACAAGTTGGTTTGTTACAGAACCTGTCACTAAAACCGCTTCCACACCATATTTATGCTCACAGGAAACACACTTATTATACACATCAGAAAGAAATTCGCCTAACAGAGACTTCTAATTTAGAATTGTAAACGCCAAAATTAACTATTTTCATTAATATACTTTGTCAAATTAAAAATTACTCATTATCGTTTGCTAAATTTGTTTGGAATTCGTGGAATAATGATGCAAATTTTTAATAAATATAATTCTTTTTGTCGCCGGAATTTAATTTTCAGTTCGAAAAATATATAATTAGTAAAAATGATGCTTTAAAAATAAAAGAGAAACTTTGCATATATTTTATGCAAAATTAGAATTCTTTATACATCTTTCTTCATACATATATAATGAACCATCAAAAGAAGTCTATTGTGATATTTCAACAATCCAAACCGAATTATTTCACATAAATAAATTTTCTTTCGAAGGTTTTATTTTTATTTTAAATAAAGTTTCTCGTACGTTTGACGAAATGGCAACAGTGAAAATATTGAGTGAAAATGGAATTTGCATGTTATTTCAATGTAGATTAAATTTTTAGTTATTTAAATTTTAAATATACTTCTAATTTAAATTTTTTAATGAAATTTGGGATGTAACCTAGCCCGATTTTTTGCTTTAAAATGACGTATTCCAATGGTTTGTGCGACTTTTGGTTCGCTCATTGAATGAAAATGGAATTTGCATGTTATTTCAATGCAGATTAAAATTTTAGTTATTTAAATTTTAAATAAACTTCTAATTTAAATTTTTTAATGAAATTTGGGGTGCAACCTAGCCCGATTTTTTTGCTTTAAAATGACGTATCCCAATTGTTTTTGCGACTTTTGGTTCGCTCTGTGAAAGTGGGTGACGGACAGACGGACTGAACGATTATAAAACCTTCCACTTTTACGTTATAAACGTAATGTGGAAGCTAAAAAAACAGCAGTAAGACAAAAAACATTCCCCCTCGGTATTTTCAAAATAGGATATCAAAATTTTCTCAACGCGATTGCCAATTTCAAGTGAAATCGCAAGTGATATCTATTCTTGGTTGCATAATATAATGATATTATTAAACCTATACTTCTGAACATGGCATTTAAAATACTGGTCGGCTTTTACACTGAGCCCCAAATTTTATCCGACATTATTGCAAACCAAAAAAAATCTTCTATTCTCGGTATATATCAATGAAAACTACACTCAAATTTCAATAATAAGCATGTTTAAATATTTAATTTTAATAATAAAGGTAAAAAATTTAATTAAAAATTGAAGATTAATTAAGATTATTATTAATATTATACACTAAGCTTTCTTCAAATATCAGCTAACGGCCAGTGCAATCCTCCTGGTCATCTTCTCCTGAGAAAAAGTCTAATAGATGCTTCTTCTTGATCTACTTATTTTGCTGCCTAGTAATTTTCACGAAATCCACCTATGACGTCCCATTACCTCGTAATGATTGACTATGTGATCGGAAGAGTGTGCGTTATTTACATAGCCCCTATTGAATATAAGTTGGGCCAACCAGAATATTTTCTTCTGATCAAGTATCCGTGCGTTATGAGCTTGTGATAACAAGACCTAGCTAGAATGTTATAAAATATTATGGTTTATCTTTGAAAATTTTTTAAAGCATTTTTATTACTTTAGCCTATACTGGAATTTATTTCTAATTTTTGACAGGTTTTTGTTTAAAAAAATGGAGAGGCACGATTTTAGTATTCAGGTATTATGCTGGTAGTAATTTGTCGGGTTTTTTTTTATTTTTCTGATTTTTTTTAAATAGTACTTGAGTAAGGCTTATCCCCCCCCCCCCCCATCAAGAGTATGAACCCTGTATAGCAGTGTCATTAAAATCGTTTCTTGAAATTCTAGAGTATTTTATTGCTTAACACATTCGCTGCCACTATATCATCGATAGAGGCTTCATCGATAGAAGCTGATAAAGTAGAAGAACATCCTGTTCTTTAAACCTCTTCGTTACATAGAAAATGAACTAACTATTCTTCATTTTCGAAAAAGTACAAATCTTAGTTCGTGGTCGTGAAATTGCAAGGTTAGGTCGAATTAGCGTCGCTAACTAATGCTACACGACAGCTAGTCGTAAAAATACGATGAGATGTTCCTGGCCTTTTCCAATCATCATCTGTCACTAATTATTGAATTAAAAGTCAATTACCAGATTTGCTTCAGTGATTATATTTTCGACTATAAAAATCATCATTAAATTTTCATAATTAATATTTTTGGGGGTAGTTTTTGTTTGAAAAAAATACAAAAAAGTAAAACAGACTATTTGCAATTTTTTTTATAGCTAGATTGTTGAATAATAAACTCAACCACACTGCGAAACGCAGTATCTCTGGTGTCTGGTCGCCCTACACTTGAGACGAAGGATTTAATTTCCTCTTATTTTGAAATAGAAAACACTCTTTCAAATCACCAAGTATTATTCCAAGCACAACAGGATCGGTTCCAAAAGTTGAAAGCTGAAAACTTGAACTCATAAGAACGGTTGGCGAAATGGTACTATGAATTTCATCAGAATGTGCTGTTATCGGTGAATCGGAACCACGCGACTCCCTAGGGAGTCAGTGGCATCCAACGTGTTGAATAATGTCCTGAAAATGTCCTGATTTTTTCTTAAATGTTTGTCCTGAAATTTTACATTGTCCCACTACGACCCCTGATATAGTTAATTTTAACGGCATTTTGCATTAAAAACAATGTGACAATAAACTGTTTACTACAAATAAGTGATTCTGCCTTTTTTGCATTTATAGCACAAATAATGTGTATTTTTTAAGCTTTGGCCGTGTCTCTATAAAAATGCTTAACTATTAAACATTTTTTTTAAAAATTACTTTGCAAAAATACTTTTTAGCATATATTTGTATGAAAAGTATGTTTAGATTATAAGAATATGAGTACAGGATATTTCTCGGGGCTTAAGAGGTTAAGTGGAAATTAAAAACTTAAAAAGCTCATTTTCTCGTTTTCGCTTTTTTGTCACTCAAGCACGTTCCACTAAGATCTTCAATTGGGGCCCTATAATTTAGGTCCTCACAATACGGATATAATGTCAACACCCAATAATTTCGGTCCAATCATTACATCAATCGATGGAAAGATGACATCACCCACCTAATACTAATCGGCCAATTTATACAGTTCGGGACATCAGCCATGTTCTTCACATAATTGTAATGGCGACAAATTAATTACATGGACTAGTTTCCGCTATTTCTATTGTTGGCGGGGTTTTTTTTGCCAAAGATATGACCTTTCTCGTGACAGGAAACTTGATTTTTATTATTTTTGTCTCATCCTGTTTACGATTTGTTCGATTAGGGTCCTCGTAAGTGTTTTTTGAGAACAAAAGAGTTGACTTCCCCCAATGAGAAATCTCCGACAAATTATTCAAACCTCGCGAAGGAAGGAATTGTCGGAGTTTTCATTTCCCCCCATCATTTGGAATAGATGACAAAAAATAGCGAAAAAACTATTTTATTTTAACCCTTTTGTCCCAGTGATGCCATTTGGCAGGGCCGGACTGGCTCCCTGACAAAGGCGCAGTTTTACCGGCCCTTCCGGTTGCAAAGGGCGCAAAAACAATTCGGGGGGGGGGGGGGGAGGCAATTTTTAAATATTTTTCAATTTAAATTATTTGTAATTACAATTACTTTTAATTACAAATATTTTTGTTTTTTTCTTATTACATTTATTTCCAATTAATATCTTTTTGAATACTATATTTTATTTAAAATTGAATTTTAATTTAATTTTTCCGTTGTAAATGCAGTGTTTGAGTGTAAAGTATTACTCTTTATGAACATTAGTTAGTTTTATTTTTTATAACTTATATTTTGGGGGCTGGAGAGTTTGAATACGGAAGGTACCGGGTCCGGGCATAGGTAAAATAACTGCAGACCTTTAAATATGCTCCATAGTCCCGTCCCGACGCTGCGTACGATGTCGTTGGGTGCCTACTCAGGTGTCGGCTCGTCACTTGACTGTGGTTCTAAATTATAGTGCCCGTCGCCAATAGCCCTCGTGTAGCTCTAGTGCGACGATAATTCAAGTTAAACTAAAAGAAAATAACTCATACCTTTAATAGATAATTTGATATTTAATTTTTAAATAAAAAATTTAATATAATAAATAAGAAAAAATAGATTTATTATCGAATGTTTTTATTTAAAAGTTTACTAGATAATTTAAATCCCCAGTTTTGTTGTAAAGAAATTAAACGATGATATTCTAAAATTGAATTTAAGTGCAAACATAAATTAACATTCATTTAATTAGTAATAAAAATTTGAATGATAAGTTTAATTTGAATTGGTAGCATTAGATCTATTGGCGGGCGCCAATCGAGACAAAGTAAAAAAGAAAATTAATTTTAATTTAGAAACTTGTTTTTTTATTTTTTGTTAAATTAGAATATTTATATTTTGAAATTAAGAAAGAAAACAAAAGGGGCGATGTCAGCGAATCAACTTTTTAACAAAACAAAATAACCAGACATTCTTGAATGAGCACATCGCGTTTTGGCCGTAACATAGTGGGCACTTCACAAAATGGCTAACTGATTGTATTTCAATTACAAACAATAAATAGACAAAGATAGAAAAAATAACGGCCAGGTTAACAAACATATTCATATCTCGGATAGTTTACCAGTAGAAATTTAAACTTACCAATATTATGCTCTTAGTACTCAAACTCATGACAATCCAATCTTGATCTTAAGCATAATAATTATATAAAAAATATAAAGTTGTAGAGAGAATGAGAAAAGTAAAAAACATCTATCCAAAGATATGTGTCGGACTAACAAAATGCACAACTTGAAAGCGATTTCAAATAAATCAGTCAATATTTTATTTGTATGGGTTTTTTTATACTTCTTTTAGAAAATATAGTTGAGACATCGGAGCCAGTCTTCTCCCCTAAAAAAAACCCCTACCTAACAGCGTCTGTTTGGCTATCAGTTAATAAATATCGTGCCTTTTATTTGTGAGTGCTCAATATAGCAATTTACAAAAAAAAAAAAAAAAAAAGGAAGCGGAGCCACGTGTGCGAAGTAGACTTTCTCTATGGAATTGAAACTTTGGTTTTCTTCTTTTTATTGTAAAAAAATAGGATTTGACTCTAGGCCTGGGCAGCCGAAAAATGTTCGACGAATACCCCGTGTAGAGGGAGTGCACATTAAATATTCTCCACAGTTGTAACGTTACGATGTCGCTATTAACGCTTGCGTTGTGTGTGCCTTCTCTGGTGTCGGTTCGTCAATTAATAATAATATTCACGGTTAACTAATAATATTCACAGTTTAAATTATCAAAGAAAAAAATAATTAACCCTAACATTTCACACTTTTCCCCGAATTAAAAGAATTTTGAGGTTCCAAAAGACAAGGGATCTTAGGCCTCGTTATTTAATGGGCCCGCTGATAAATATACTTTAAATTGAAGTTAAAGGCGCCCTACTACTCCTTGACACGTGTTTCTTCAGTTATTTCCTCATTTAAAAAAACTATTCAGACGACATTATATGTATTTGAACGAAAGACATGAAGTACGTCTTGGCACCTAGTCGAACAGCGGTATGTTAAATTAAAGGCGCCCTAATACTCCTTGACGCATGGTTTTTTTTAGATTCCTTATACGTCAGAAATGAAATACTAATCTGCACCAAGTGTCAAAATTAAACAAGAAAGTCTAAAAGCGTTTTTTGTGATATTGTACGATAGTACACTCTTAAAACAAACGAGTGAATTTAACTCAGTCTGAGTTAATTTCACTCCTTTCCAGTGTCGAAAATGCACTTTGTGTGGTGAAGTCCGACAGCCATCACTCCAAACGAGTGATTTTAACTCAGTCTG
Organism: Hylyphantes graminicola; assembly: GCA_023701765.1. NCBI lineage: Eukaryota > Metazoa > Arthropoda > Arachnida > Araneae > Linyphiidae > Hylyphantes > Hylyphantes graminicola. Next base: position 53,332,441 of record CM043120.1, on the reverse strand, counting down.
AGTTAATATTCACTCCTTTCCAGTGTCGAAAATGCACTTTTCCTACTGGAGTGGATTTCACTCTTTTGTTTTAAGAGTGTAGGTGCCCTAATACTGATAGTTAGCGCTGTTTTTTTTTTTTAGATCCTTTATATAAATCATATATATATGCGCCGGCGGGAATTATATACTGGCGGGATTAGCTTTCTCCTCAGTACCATCAGTTTTAGGCGAGGACGAAACCTTTGAAGGTATCATCAGTGACAAATGTAGCGCCTTAATTGCCCCGCTTGCGCTATGTTTTACTAACGAAACCAAATGAGTTTTATTCGGTTAGGTGAGGTTTGAATTATCACAGAGCTGCACGAGGGCTATTGGTGATGGCGTCGTATTTTTGAACCACAGTCAAGTGACGGGCCGACAACTGAGTAGGTACCCAACGCAACCGCAAAGGTACGCAGGCGTAACCGTAAAGTCCCAACGCACACGTTGGGACTTTTAGCATATTTAACATGCACTGCCTCCACACAGGGTATTATTCGTCGGTACAAAAGGCACAAAGGTGAATGATCAGGTTGTTTCATTGGAGTGTCTATGACCTATGACATTACATAAGGCACTTTTGGACTTAATTATTCACAATTTCAATATCTGGTGCAGAATATTATTTGAAGAAGCGTTTATTGTTTCATCGGAGTGCCTCGATATCAAATAAGGCGCCGTCGGACTTGTTGACAACAACTTCTAGGTGCATAAAGAAATATATGGCGCTTCTATGAAAAGAAAAGCGCCTTATTAAAATAAGTTTTTAATATTTGTCAAAATTGACAAAATGTCCCATTTAAAAAAAATTAAATTGATTATATCGCGTGTGTTAAGGCGTAAAGCCATGGAAGTTGCCTTTGAAGGTTCTGTTTCGTCTAACCATCTCCTAAACGGAAAACGTAAGTTACACCAATAAATAATTCCATGTATATGAAATTGTAATCGTTTATTTTTCCGGCTGGTCAGAGCCCAGTATAGAAGTGAAGACGCCTTGTTAAGCATCGGCTTTGCTATTAGTACTAAGACATCACAAAATGACTCCCTAAAAATTATGAGTCGTAATTTTTTTTTCTGGAAAGGGGCGCACCGGCCCGCCGGCCGACGGGCCGGCGGGCCAGTCCGGGCCTGCCATTTGGCATATTCATGTTTCTGATCATAATTAAAAAATAATAAGAATAGGGCTGACATCTATAGGGATTATTAAAAATATTTTCTAATAGAAAAAAGTTTGAAGAATCGAATGATGTGCTTTTTAACATCAAAAATGGCTAGACGATTAAAAAAAAATTGTAAAATGGTGATGCCAAATTGTCATTGGGACTGAAAGGGTTAACAGTAACAAATAAACACCCGTTCTTCGCAGGGACTAAAAAAATCAAATTGATACGTACTTTTAACCCTTTCAGTCCCAGTGATGCCATTTGGCATCATCACTTTCAATATTTTTTTCAAAATTTTTATGTCCCGTTATGACATCCAAACACACATCATTCGATTCTTCACACTTTGATCTATCAGACAATATTTTACATTAATCTCAATAGAAATCAGAACTACTATTTTTTTAATTTAGAAAATAGTCAACAACCGTTTCTCCTGATTTTTGATAAGTTCACTTCAGTTCCACATATTTAGAACGCAATTTAAACTATTTCGGTTAAAATAATTACTAAATTTTTTTTAATAATATGGTCAGATACCTTAAAATATAAAACTCGAAGTGTTTTTAGGTAATATATATATATATTTATTTTGTTGTTTTCCACAGTTAAAAAAATTTGGCATTGCTTCAAAAACCATATAAAAAATTTAAATGAATTTTTTTTCTTATGGAATTCGTATATTTGACCTAAAATAAGCTTATTTCGTGAATATCAAATGTTTCTGTAGTGTAGTAAATTTTTGGGACTGAAAGGGTTAATATGCTTTATACTAGAGTAATAAGCTTATGTAATTGTTCCCGTTCATTGAAGGCTTATATCCCGGTAATCATTTATTTTCATTATTCAAAAATAAATATGATAATGTGTAAGTACCACATTTTTACCTATTTAATCAACTGATTTTATCTATGACTGAACAAACCTCAAAAACCGCGATTTCACCTTGAAATTCCAAAACAAAACACTCTCAGTTATCGATGTACACAATCGCAACCCTTTCAACTCGAAGCTATGCCAACAATTTCAGACCGCAGCAGTCATAAAAATTGAAGAGGAAAAAAAAAAACCCGATAGATACGAAGCAAAATAAAACTTCTTTTGTGTATGAATGCATCAAACACCGCTATTTGAAAATCGCTCACGCCTACACGAAATATGACTTCGATTAATCATGGTGATCTCATTCATGGATTTATTATCAGTTTTGTCTGATTGGCGGAATGAGTTGGCACTTGGCTATGGCTTTGGCAATGTTGGCGAAAGATAATTTCATTATTTGGAATTCTTTCATCTGTTCAATTAGTGACTTGGCGATGATGCCAAGTTTCAATTCATGGAATGAATTGAATTTTATTACATACTTTATTGAGCTCTTGTCATTATTTCACTCGACCTACGGTCACGTGAAATAAAAGCAACTAGCTTAATAAAGTAATATGGGCACTAGTTGAAAAAATAACTATTCTTTGCTATAAAAATATTCAATAATGAAGCAAACTGGGAAAACTTAAATATCCACTTCTGGTGAATGATTTTACCCATTACGACGATTTTGTGAGTTCCATTACCACGTTCAGTTTTTTTTTTAAAAAATGCTGACTTAACACGAAAATTGAATTTAAAATTTTTATTTAAATTTTTTTAATTAAATTGTTTAAGACTAAGGTATGTACTTTTTTTTTTTTTTTTTTTTTTTGAAGATAAACTTAAGTAGAAAGCTCATTTTCACGTTGTAAGTTAGTTTGCCAATCATTGTTAATCGAACAAAAACTCAACATTTTCAGTTGAAGGGTGGTTCCCAACACTCTTCATGACATCAAGAAAAATCCATCTCAAAACCCATTTTTCCATCTCTTGACTCCTAAATATAAATTAAACAACAAATTACGATGCCAAAAAAATTTATTAAAAATTACAGTTCTCCATTGTGTCTGCCTTAACAACGTAGGCGTGGCGGACGTATAGAAAGAAACACGATCGGTTTTCCGCCCCAGAAAGGTAATTTCGGTTTTTATTGTAGGCAGACCCTTTGGGAATTAGAATGGCTCGCCTCACCATAGAAATAGCCCCGTTTTTATAAATCCCTTCTTGACCTCAGGATGCATACCTTAAATACCTTCCCATCTCACCGCGTGAGGCTTGACAAAGGTGTAACTACACTCTAAAAAATGAATGCTCAAAACGACGAAAATTTCTTTCATTTTGACGATTCCGTTACTGGCAAATGCTCTGAGTTTTCGTTTCCTCAAAATGGGGAAATTTGAATCGTCATTTTTATGAGGATTTGAATGTCGTCTAATCTTAAGAAATATTTCGTCATTTTTGAGCATGTGAGTACAACAATGAGATTCGGTTTCCTCAAAATCAAGAAACAGAATCGTCTAATCACGATCGTAAAAGTGAGGATTCGAGTTTACTCAAAAGTCACGTGATAGTTTGACGAAACAATCCTCAAAATTAACGAAATGAGGCTTGAGGATTCATGAATCGTCGAAAATGAAAGTATTATTTCTGAGAGTGTAGGCAAATCCACAGATGACAGATATGCAGGGACTAATCCTTTAGCCCGAAGCCTAGTTGCCCAAGCCAAGGTCCCTCAAATTATTGGGACCTCTAAATTTCAGTTTCTTTAATGAAAAATGTTTTAAAACTCCAAAATGTCAGTACATTTTGAGGCCTTTCCTTGGTTTTAGCTCGATTTTAACTAAGGCATGACCCTGCGGACGTTTGAAATTGCTAAATTTGTGCCTTACAAGCTAAAAATTTTCTCAGTACAATTAGTTTTATCTGGTCGAAATATTTTTTCACTCGTATCTGGCGAGTAAATTTTTCTGCAGTCTATTTCTACCCAATATTTACAAAAAATATCGCCGAGGAGCAGCTCATTAATTAGTTTTAAAAAAAAACGTACTAAATGGTCAAGCTGATCTTGAGGGTGATTCTTGCTAAAAAAACAAGTTTTAAGCGTTTAATTTCAAAGACATTTTGGATTAAAACAAAAGTTCTAATGAAATATTAATCACAAAACTGACAAGCTTGGGTTTTTTTTTCATTCATAGCACACAAAAATGTATATTTTTAAGCCTCAAAACCTCAAATTCTTGTAAATTGACGTGATCCATAGTGAATGTTAAAAGCTAGTTTTTACAAAATTCTTGCAAAAAATATACCTTTATAATACATATTTAATAGAAAATATGTTTATATTTATAGAGAGTAAATCGATATAGATTTTTTTTAAATAAGGTAACGAGTACCGTGATTGGCCCACTCATTCATTTTTGAAAATAATAAAATGTTATTAAAGCACATAATAGGTGTGACAAAGGTTTTTAAAATTCCCGCATTTCACGTGTATCATGTTGGCAATAGTGCACCAACAATCTGAAAGGAATATGGCCGCTTAAGAAATATGTCTCAACGTCAACGGGGGCCAATCACTGTCGTATGGGGGCCAATCACTGTCTTATGAGGGCCAATCACTGTCGTATGGGGGCCAATCACTGTCTTATGAGGGCCAATCACTGTCGTATGGGGGCCAATCACTGTCTTATGAGGGCCAATCACTGCCGTATGGGGGCCAATCACTGTACTTGTTGCCCTATGTGAATAGATTTGGGACTACCACAAATGGCAAGGCCAATCTTGGATTTTCAAATATGACTATGAATCATGTGAAAGATATCCGTGGTTTATTAATTCATTTATATTACTGAGGCCACAAAAAAACTACTGCTATGAAGTAAAAGGAGTACAATTTTGTCAATCTATAACCAAATTATCTACATGATGTCTAAAACCGGTAGGAGCTTTTTTGTATAAAGGTTTCTGGCTTGTGCCTTCTCTGTCTGTCTTCTTGTCAATCTTTTTTATAAAAAGCCCATAGTAGATGCATTGTTTGAGGGGTTTTTTTTTGAAGGTATACACGGATTTTCCTACCTGGGTGGCATAAAGTGATTCAATGCAAATAATACAATGCTTGGAACTAAAGTTAACCCATTTATAAGAAGAGGCTTTTAGTGGTAGTACTTCGCATTGCCACGCCACAAGTCCGGGGATCGAGTCCCGGATTGGGCGAGGTTGAATCACCCTTTCGTCCCTTTGGTTGTCGATAAACTGCGACTAAGTATGCAAGTCTCCAAACCAATGTGCCTTTATGTTAATCCTTAGGAAAAAGTATTCTCGGAGCCTCTCCGACTGCAATTCAAAAAGTAGGATTGTGGAGACTTATAAGTAGCGGCATTTATCATCTAAAAATACACTGCTCAAAACAATTAGGGGAGCACGTTGCGTACTTTGGTTAACCCTTTCAATTCCAACTTCTTACTTTTTATTCTAAAAATCTAAAATTTGTGAAATAGATTCTTTTATGCATCCAGAATGAAATGGTAAAAAACGGGGAGACAAATCTTAATTTTTTTTAACTAAATTTTAAGGAGAAAAATTTTGAATCATAAATTTTGAATAAATTATAAGAATAATTTTTTCAAATTATTTTTTTTTAAAGTTAACATGAATTTTTAGACATCAAAGAATGCAACCGTGAAGAATTTAGGGTCAATTTATTTCATAAAAGGTTTTGGGAGTAAATTTTATTTTACCATGTTTTTCATATTTTAATTTAATTAAAACAAACGTTATTTAATCATTCAAAATGCTTGATTCTTCCATCTAACGATAAATAAATGGGACCTCAACTTAGTGAAAAAGGAAATCGGAAGCTGATGATACCAAATGCAATCGTAGGAGGTGAAAGGTTTTAAACCAGGCGTTCCCCTAATTGTTTAGAGCAGTGTAGTTTGTAAAAATATTCAATACAGCCGGAGAAATGTGACTTGGGAAAATATAAATTCCCCATTGCACAAAAGGCACTTTGGTTTAAAGACCCGCGGTCAATCGGGCTCGTTCGCTCCTAAAAGACAAAATCTCTACTTTATTGAAGTCTTTTAACCCTTTCAGTCCCAAAAATTTACTACTCTACAGAAAAATCTGATGTTCACAAAATAAGCTTATTTTAGGTCAAATGTACGAATTCCATAAGAAAAAAATTCATTTAAATTTTTTATATGGTTTTTGAAACAATGCCAAAATTTTTTAACTGTGGAAAACAACAAAATAAAACAATATATATTACCTAAAAACACTTCGAGTTATATATTTTAAGGTATCTGACCATATTATTAAAAAAAAATTAGTAAATATTTTAACCGAAATAGTTTAAATTGTGTTTTAAATATGTGGAACTGAAGTGAACTTATAAAAAATCAGGTGAAACGCTTGTTGGCTATTTTCGAAATAAAAAAATAGTAGTTCCGACTTCTATTGAGATTAATGTAAAATATTGTTTAATAGAACAGAGTATGAAGAATCGAATAATGAGTGTTTGGATGTCATAACGGGGCATAAACATTTATAAAAAAAATATTGAAAGTGATGATGCCAAATGGCATCACTGGGACTGAAAGGGTTAATAAATGTTTCATTTTCAACAGCTGAAAAACATGGTTTGTGTTAGGGATTTCCCCAAAACATTGTATGAATCAAAATGAGAGTTTGAAGGTTTCTTTAAGTGCAAATCGGGCTGTTAATAGATGAAGTAAGTCAAGGTTTATCCTTGACTTGGAAGTTGGCGATTTTTTTTTTATTTGTTCTGTTGTACAATGGATTTTTAACTCTTCAACTTAATTAGTACATGTCTATTTTGGCTATTACCGTTGAGTAATGGTTGGTTTTATTGATATGTTGATATTTTGGTTTATCTTTTCCCTTTGAGAAATTAGGTAATTTTTTAATAACTTTAAACAATCGGAATACAAAACTTTAAACTGTAACTATTTTGATAGTATTTTTTCTGCTTTAAAGCAATTCGTACATTTTGTTATAGTTCAGTTCTAAATATTTTGTTATAATACCCTAATTAGGGTTATTGTTTTCTTTTATCTTTTCTTTTACAATTATTTTCTTAGCAGGAACAAATGATTCATTAGTAATAAAAAATAGAATTAATAAATTTTTGTTAAAAGATTTAATTATGTAATTAAACTAAGAAACTTAAACTATTTTAAATCTCCCACATTTAATTACTTAATAGGTTTATGAATTTGAAAACTTTCAACTTCAAATTCAACGATCATGTAATAAAAAATTTAACACTTTGTATAAAAAACAATTAACAAATTTAAAAAATAAAACAAGTTTCACGAATACGATTATGATCATGGTTAGCATGTTACAAAAAACATCTTTATCTGTGAACGTTGGATAATATATTTTCCACTTTTACTCCAAAAAATATTTATTTCGTGGTAAGATCTTATTTTTCTTTTTAAAAAAAGAATTAAAATAAAAAAATTTCACTAAAAATATACTTTAAAGCCGCAGTAAACTTGTATTTTTTTTAAAGCAATCTTAATTTTATATAAAAAAAAACACAAAAAATTTACTACACTGCTCACAACAATTAGGGGAGCGCATGGTTAAACGCTTTCACCCCCAATGATTCCATTTGGAACCATCAGCTTGCAAATTGTTTTCTGACTAAGTAAGGCTCACACTTATGTATCGTTAGAGGGAAGAATAAACTCTTTTGAAGAATTAAATAATGTTTGTTTTAATTAAATGAAAATATGAAAAACATGGCAAAATAAAATTCACCCTAAAAATTTTTAAACAAGTAAATTGATCCGAAATTCTTCATTCATGCATTTTGTAGATGTTGAAAAATTGATTCGAACTGTTTTTAACAAACAAAGTTTTGAAAAAGTATTGTTATAAATTATTCAAAAGTTACGATTCCAATTTCCCCCCCACAAATTTCAAATGAAAAAATTAAGATTTCCCTCCCTGTTTTTTACCATTTCATTCTGGATGCATGATGAATTTATTTCCCAAATTTTAGATTTTTAGAATAAAAACTAAAAAGTTGAGACTGAAAGGTATCAAAAGTACTTAAAGTGCTCCCCTAATTGTTTTGAGCAGTGTGTAAAATTCGAAACACGATCAGCATTCTCCTTTCCCTTCATGTCAGCTGACTCTTTAAGAGAAGATATTTTCCATTTATTTTTTCTTTCTTTTCCTCTCTTAATTTTCTTTTTTTCTTCCCATAAGAGGGCGTTGTTCCCAGATGCAGTCGAGTCACGTGGCTATTTCTACGCCGGAAGTGGAGCAGGTGGTAGCCAAGACGTGACGTCACCCATGCGTCCATTTGATGGGCTGAGGGGGTGACGCAATGTTATGGTATCGCTGTATTACTTGAAATTGGAATGATTGTTGAGTAATTAAGCTTCCTGTTTTTGGTTTGACTGTCCCGCTTTTGTGTATTCCATAGACCGAGTTCGCACTATACGCTCAATCCGTAGTACACTCTTAAAACAAAAGAGTGAAATCCACTCCAGTAGAAGTGCATTTTCGACACTGGAAAGGAGTGAATATTAACTCAGACTGAGTTAAACTACTCGTTTGGAGTGATCCCGTGACCTGTCGGAGGTTTAACACACAAAAGATCAACTCCAAAAGGGAAGTGCATTTTCTAGACTGGAGGAGTGGAAATTAATCAGACTGAGTTAAAATCACTCGTTCGTTTTAAGAGTGTATAGAGCCTTGACTGTGCTGCCGGGAAATTCCCGTCACAGATCGTAGTAAAAATATCTAATTATAATTAAAATATATGATTATAATACTGTTTAAGAACCTTTAAAGAAACTAATTTTACTAACCCTTGGAAATTTTCATAATTTTTTTCCATTCTATGACTATAAATAAATAAAATAAATCAATGTCTCAGCGAATTGTCTTCTTCAGTTACCTCCGATTTCTGTTGATAGCATCAATCTTTATTCAATAATGGACATGTTTTACGTCGTGAGTGGCAACAGTCCCAGCGGTATTGTTTTCATTCTTGGGCTTTCTGGAATTACATTTGTTTCGAATAATACAATTGTTTCTCAACTTATTCTAGCGAATGTTGTATACAAATCGGTTTAACAACCTTCCTTCTGTAGAGTTACAGCTTTTTCTTTGTGTTCGTGAAACACCCTAAATTGCTTTCCCACAATTTTGCTTAATTTCTCCGCATAACACCGAATATCATCTGAACTGTATTCCGACAACATCTACGCTTCAGCAATGCTTTGCGTACTTGAAATTTAATCTAATTTAAAACCGAAAAAGTTTAATAAATTGCAGGAATAAAAACATGTTACAAGCAAAGAACTCTATAATAGAAAACCGCAGACGATTTTTAAAGTGAAACTGAAACAAAGATATCGCAGTTAATGCAAAAATCAAAACAGGAGAGTTACATCAACTCTGAAACAACCTCATTGGTGTTTCATAATGTGCACGAAAAAAATTGCCCTATAACGTAAAAAAAAATGTTAATGTTTCAAAAGATGCATCGCTCTTGTTTTCATTTGCATCTGTACTGAATGTCATTGGTTGCTTCGGTTTCACGTACTGCGATTGCATTGGTTGCTTCGATTTCACGTACTGTGATTTCATTGGTGGCTTCAGTTTCACTCTCGAAATAACCGAAATAGATTAAAAGACTTTTTTCTTCCTGTGCAAGCCTATTTTTAACAAATGTTATGAGCAACCAACTGCACAGCAAAGAGTTGGCATTAAAAAAAATTAATGGAAATGTTTCAGGAGATGCAACGCTCTTGTTTTCATTTGTATGTTTACTGGATTTTATTGGTTGCTTCGGTTTCACGTACTGCGATTGCATTAGTTGCTTCGATTTTACGTACTGCGATTTCATTGGTTGCTTCAGTTTCACTCTCGAAATAACCGAAATAGATTAAAAGACTTTTTTTCTTCCTGTGCAAGCCTTGTTTAACAAATGTTATGAACAACCAACTGCACAGCAAAGAGTTGGCATTAAAAAAAATAATTGAAATATTATTAGAAAACTCATTTTCGAATACCAAAACTAAAGTTTTTTGGTTGGTTGGTATACATATATTTTCAGGCTTGTGTGCTTGCTCAGAGAGCCGCTTATAAACCTTCGTCAAGTAAGACAGTCATAACACACTCACGCTCACATGCACACATATACGGGACAGATACTGCCATCTATCACGCACCACCTCCACAATTTAGACACGTCCCTGAAGGAGAGGGAAATAGTCTCCAGGAGCCTGTACCCTTGGAAAACTGCGTAATCACCGCCCACAGGACTTTCGGACCCAACAGATTTAACGAGCACGTACTGCGCAAATACACGGTGAGTTTTCAGCGACCAGGACTCGATCGCGGGACCTTCCGATCCGTAGATCAAGACACTGACCACAGGGCGCCTCACAGCCCAAAACAAAAGTAATTCCAGTAAGCAAATGACAACAAACCGGTGGAGCTGTTGCCATACACGACGTAAAACCTCGAAAATTTAGTGGAAACCAATTTTAGCTTCAACCGCAACCGCACGCTTTGGCGCGTGGCACAAACGGCAGGTGGCCGCTTTTTACAGCATGTCCGCTGTCCATCTGCCATACTTGACTCAACAAAAGCCTTAAGGTTAATAATAATATTTTTCTTGTTATTTTAATCACTATTTACGCTGCGAACGATGATGTATCATTACAATTCGCCCCTTCGTCTACCAATGATTGGTGTCGGCGAACAGCGGAGTTTTTTGAGCCAGGTGTAGATTTGAAGTGTAAGTTTGGAAGTTAGTTGGGTTTTTTTTAAGGTTCCACTTGATCGGTGTTGACAGTTGTGAAAATCTCGTTGGTCCGACAAGTACTGGGAACTGCTTTACCAAATTTGAAACTTGTAAAGCCAGTAATCCATTCACGCTGTAGCTATGCTGTAGCTGGATTTTGTGACGTAACTGTCACTAGTACGCATGCGCGCGTGGTCAAAGCTGTACTTCTGAAGCTGGATTTTTGAATCGTTTTCCAAGCGATATCAAAGCTGTAAATTAGTTTCGGGCATGAGCAGTCATAAGAGTCATTTAGTTTTTAATTGTCCGTGGTTTTTAACTTAATATTCTTGTTTGTTTACTTTTTATTGAGAGAAATAACCCATAAATCAAGAAACTTCCATCCACGCTAGATACAGCAAATGACGTCACAAAATCCAGCTACAGCATAGCTACAGCGTGAAAGAATTACTGGCTTAACTCTTTTCGAACCAAACGTATTTTCTGTTTTCATAACAATAAAAGAAAACGTCCAACTGTTACGTCAAAATCGAAGGAAAAAACAATTAATATTTCATTGTAAATGAAGCAAAAACTAATAAAAATATGTCCCGAAATAACGAATAAATTGGTTTATTGAATGTGAAATACCTTTTTTATTCGATTCTCGCACTCGAAAGTGAGAACTATTTACCCTTTTTCTCGTTGAAAATTTCTATACTGCAAACTTAATATGGGTTTTACTGTAGAAACCTCGGATACCAAAATTTAATGTCCGTTGCGCTTGAAGTTCGAGCTGTAGAGTAGTTTCAGCCCAACAGTCTCCTTCGAAACTTGTATAAAACACATACTCTCCATTTCGAATTTTCGACCCCATTGCACTACTTTTATTACCTTTTATTTTATACTATTAGATAATTGAAACTAAAAATATTTCCGTCGGACAGCTGTTCTCTTAATGTTAAGATGATACACTTTTAAAACAAAAGAGTGAAATCCACTCCTATAGGAGAAGTGCATTTTCGACACTGGAAATTAATGAAAATCAGCTCAGACTGAGTTAAAATCACTCGTTTGGAGTGATCCCGTCGTAGGTTTAACTAAACAAAACAGTGAAATCCACTCCTATAGGGGAAGTGCAACGACACTGGAATGGGTGAAAATTAACTCAGACTGAGTTAAAATCACTCGTTTGTTTAAAGAGTGTAGTTTAGTATTTGAAATAGGTTAGGCTTGACTAACTAACATAGTAAGGAGCTAGTTAAAAATGAGAATAATATGATGGTGGCATTCACTACACTCTCAGAAATAACACTTTCATTTTTGACGATTCATGAATCCTCAAGCCTCATTTCGTTAATTTTGAGGATTGTTTCGCCAAACTATCACGTGACTTTTAAGTAAACGCTAATCCTCACTTTTACGATCTTGATTTGACGATTCTGTATCTTGATTTTGAGGAAATTGAATATCATTGTTGTACTCACATGCTCAAAAATGACGAAATATTTCTTTAGATTAGACGACATTCCAATCCTCATAAAATGACGATTCAAATTTCCTCACCTTGAGGAAACGAAAACTCAGAGCATTTGCCAGTAACGGAATCGTCAAAATTAAGAAAAATTTCGTCGTTTTTGAGCATTCATTTTTTTAGAGTGTAGATATCTATATCGACTTGATATCTAACTTCATCGACTTCTTCAAGAAAGAGAGAGAGCGAAAGTTCTATGCTTCAAGGTTCTCTTAGTCTCACGTTAAAAAAAAAAGTTCTGAGAACCAAAGACATGAACAAGATCCCTTGACTCCTTGCAAGGACAAGGTCTTCTTCCATGAGAAAGATCCCAGTTTGGTTCTTCTTTCGGTGACATGTTATGTCCGATTGATAATGTTATATGGAATGCATGGGTGCAAACAGATAATTCCATCATACACTGCTCAAAACAATTAGGGGAATGCATGGTTTAAAACATTTCGCCCCCAATGATCTTATTTGGTATCATAAGTTTCCGATTTTTTTTCCTCACTAAGCTCAACTCGTACTTATTTATCGTTAGATGGAAGAATCATGTCTTTTGAAGAATTAAATAACGTTTATAATAATTGAATGAAAATATGAAAAACATGGTAAAATAAAATTCACTCCCCAAAACTTTTATAAAATAAATAAACCCTAAATCCTTCGTGCTTGCATTCTTAGAAGTCTAAAATTAGATTTTACCTTTTTTTTGCAAAAAAAATTTTGAAAAATTATTATTATAATTTATTCAAAAGTTATGATTCCCATTTTTTACCCCTTAAATTTTAGTTGAAAATTAAAATTTGCTTCCCTGTTTTTTACCATTTCAATCTGAATGCATAAAAGATCTATTTCAAAATTTTTAAATTTTTATAATAAAAAATAAGAAGTTGGAACTGGACGGGTAAACAAAAGAACGCAAAGTGCTCCCCTAATTGTTTTGAGAAGTGTAGTTAGGACCCAATTACCTTGTTTCAGATAATGTAACTACAGTTTTCATTCTTATACTTCCACGATTTCAAAGTTTGGTTGTTACTCTCAATTCGTGGTATTTTTTGGATGCTGCGTTCCATTTCAGAGCTTTTTACGAGCAATTTTTTCTTATTACTGCTTTTTTTTATTAAACTTTACTGTTTTTAATTCGATTGAATTTCAACTATGCAAAGCATTGCCAAACCGTCAATGTTGTTGGAAAACTTCGGTTTCGATTAGATGATGCTTGTCTTATGCTGAGAAAAAACGTGAAATATTGGATAGCAATTTAAAGTGATTCACGAACGGAGAAAAAGTTTGAGTTCTGCTGAAAGAAAAATGTTTACACAACTCCCTTTCAAAAAGCTTTATTTTTAATCAAACCGCATGGTAAGTTAAAAATTTGAACACATGTAAAGGCATATTAAGAATATCCATATCATTGAAGAGTCTATTGTATAATTTATAAAATTTATGAAAATAAAAATTTTCAACGTCATTTGATTTCGTAAGAACTTTAACAAATAGACAAACACTAAAAAATAATCTTAAGCCGCATAAAACAGAAAAAAAAACCATTAACAATCATCTAAATGCATCGATTACCGGAGCACCAACCCCACAAACCTTGCCCATCAAAAAAAAAAAAAAAAAAAAAAAAAAACATCCAACACATCAAGATCATTTTTAAAAAAACCACATCCAACACATCAAGATCATTTTTAAAAAAAACCACATCCAACACATCAAGACAACAATAAAGCCGTGAGAACAACAATGCAAACACAAACAATCAAAAAGGGGGAATATTATTCTCTGTAGGGAATAAAAGCGAGAGGAATTTCCCATCAAACAACCCTTTGATTACAAGGATCCTCCCCAAGAAGCCGCGGTAGTTCCGGATTCCCAAGTGGACAGGGGCTTGATAGACTGCTTTGCTTCCATGAACAACTGCAGTGCCGAAGATCTGTGGTGGCGCAACTTCATTTTAAACTTCAGAGGGCGCGCTATCTAAATGGTCCTATGATCTATAAAGGTACTAATTTGTTTTTATGACACTATTTTAAGACCATGACCAAAATAACGACTTTTTCAAGATATTTTGTATACTTTTGATATTTCTATTAACTCGGTTTAAACTAATGAAAATCTCAGCACTGTAAAAATTATGCAAGATAAATTAAGTTACACGAAATGTTTAAAAAAAAAACATTGACAACGTTTTTATTTTATTACTGGGGGGGCAAGCCCCCTGCTCGCTACCGCTTGCCAACCCCTGGGAATTGCTACGCAATTCCTATTTGTTTGCTCCGCAAACAAACATGCAAAACTAATATGAGGATACTGTCGATGCAGGAATGCTCATCTATACAATCTGGTGAAGCCTACCATCATCTATACATCAAGTAAAGCCTACCATCATTGTGTGAGATACGTTCCTCTGACTCTGAGTAAAATATAAATATAAACCTAAAAAAAACCTTAAACAAAATATAAATATGAAATAAATATTAAAACTGAATAAGAAAAATGCGTCTAGGCGTGACCCCCCGAACAAAGGGCCCTTGACGGATGACCAGATAGGAATCTCGTGTGTACTTTAAGGGGGGGGGGGATGACGGAATGTGGTGGTTTTTCTCGATTAAAAACCCGATCGGAATTCAGTAATGGAAGGGGTGGAGGTAATAGGTTTCTGTTCATCTAGACCGTGGAAGGCCATTACGATCATAAAATCGAAAGCTCTGGGACTGTTGTCCGAATACCGAAGTTGTTAGCAAATGTCCGGTCAGAAAATGTGGTATGCTCATTAATGACTGCTGGCAAGAAAATTTTCTGCCCCCCCCCCCCCAAAAAAAAAAAAAAAAAATGTGAACCTACACTCCTAAAACAAGCGAGCGATTTTAACTCAATCTTAGTTCATTTTCACGCCTCCAGTGCCGAAAATGCACTTCTCCTACAGGAGTGGATCCCTTGTGTGTTAATCCTCCGACAGGATCACTCGAAACGAGTGATTTTAACTCAGTCTGAGTTAATATTCACTCCTTTCTAGTGTCGAAAATGCACTTCACCTACAGGAGTGGATTTCACTCTTTTGTTTTAAGAGTGTATGGGGGAATAAGATTTGAGAGGGGAAAAAAATTTGTGACGCACACAATTTTATTCCTACACTCCGTGCAAAACACGAAATTAATGTTTTTAACATGTTTTCTGGGTAGATTCACAAATAATTTATGGAACTCTTTACATGCGAGGAAGTATCTTCTCCATAGACATATTTCTATTTATCTAACTTAGGCTGGCAAGGAGTGTAAATTGCTTCGGAACTTGTTGGTATGCTTAGGTGCTGATAACCACTACGTTTACGTATTGCAAAATCCTTGATATTGCTTTTGAAAATTATTCTTTACCCACTGTAAAGCATTGTTTTGCGTGTTGGATTATAAAAAACGTTCTAATGAACTTAAAGATAGTCATCAAAAGCGCAAATGTGTGGCTTTTCATCGGGAGTGATACACTCCGTATCAACCTAACTTGGATAAAAACAAAGAGTAAAAAGGCAGAGGGAAAAGCGCGGTTGGTCCGTTATTTGGAAACTCTTGTACGGTAATATTTACATACAAAATGATGCAATTTAACCAAAATACACTTTTCATTCTGATAAAATTGCCAAATTTTCTCAAATAATATTCAAATCTGGAAGACCTTAAATGAAATTAAGGTTTCAAACATCTTTTCTGGATGGATTCACAAATAATTTATAGAACTCTTTACATCCGCTGAAGGATCTTCTCCATAGCATATTTCTATTTACCCAACTTAGGCTGGCAAGTAGTGTAAATTGCTTCGGAACTAGTTGGTATGCTTAGGTACTGATAACTCCTACGTTTTTGTGTCGAAAAATCCTTGATATTGGTTTTGAAAATTATATTAATGCACTGTAAAAAAAGCATTGTTTTACGTGTTAGACTATAAAAAACGTTCTAATGAACTTAAGACAGTCATGACACAAAAGCGCAAATGTGTGGCTTTTCATTAGTTAGCCTACAAAATAATTCCGAAACCATAGCTTAACATCGGGATTGATAGTTTCGGAAAAGTCATTTCCCTTTAAATGTCGTGCAATAGACAACATCCCCTTAAATTTGATCCACACTAAGCTGTCACTTGAGAAGACTGATAACAAGGAACGTTAATCCATCATAAATCAAACATTAAATAAGCAATCAATGTTTGAGTATTCATTTCTGAGAGTGCACTAAGCTGTCACCTGAGAGAGGCATCGTCAGAATTAAAGAAAATTTCGTCGTTTTTGAGTATTCATTTCTGAGAGTGCACTAAGCTGTCACCTGAGAGAGGCATCGTCAGTATTAAAGAAAATTTCGTCGTTTTTGAGTATTCATTTCTGACAGTGCACTAAGCTGTCACCTGAGAGAGGACCGACACCGAGGAACATAAATATCACTCTCCACGAGCCAGCTTATCGCGATGACGCAAGCCGGAAGAGAGCCCGATTTTCGGTGAATCGGCGCCCAACCTTTGTCCTGCCCCCGCTATCTGCATGTGAACACACTCTGGAGAGTGGAATGGAAACCGGAGAAGGAAGGGTCGACACACAACTTGAAGCCTTATTTACCGAAACAGCTGAGGACCGATAACCGAATTAGATGCGGAGGTGAGAGGGAGATGCTTTTGGCGAGTAAAGCCGTCAGAAAAGTCGCCAAGCAACCCTAGTATTAAAATCAGTAAATTTAGCTTATAATTTCTTTAGTAAACATAGCAATAGCATTAACAAGTATCGAATCGTAGTAGTAGAGCACACCGAGTTAGGAAAGAGAACATAGCGGGCCATGTATGTGCGCAGTAACGCACAAAAGAAGCAGGCTAGAGCGGCGGCCAACCTTTGTCCTGCCCCCGCTATCTGCATCAACGAGCTTATAATAGGGGTAGAGCGGCCTAGGGAAGGTTTCTACTACGGAGCCGGTGGCACTCAGATAATTTCTCATACAGTCACGTGGTTTACCACGTGACTATGAGAAAGGGAAGTATGTTTGGCAAGTTATCGTGCCGTTTGGCGCTTTTTGAAAAAATAGCGCCGAATTTCAAAACATTTTGTCTTTGTTTTGGAATGTTTTTTTGGTTGGATTAATGTTGCGTTAGACCTACTGATTATGTAGGTCATTTGATAAACACTTCACTTTAATTTATTAACGGCTTGGATATTTTTATGCATATTTGTAAAAAATATATACAAATGTGTTGTGTGTAAGAAAACTTAAGAACACACTGTTCACTTCATTCAACTAATTTTGTGAAAAATGAGCCAAATCAAGCTTTCTAAAATTATATATATCTTCCTCCTTTCTTATGAACTTCGTTGCAGTTAAAAGCACAACAAGAAACAACCATTTTTGCAATAATTTAGCTGCGCGAATATCACGAACCTTTCCTATACCGATTGCCATAGCAAAATACATACACAGCCTGCTCGTAGTAGGAGATGCAATCACGTGACCCTAGGAGGAATTCTCTTCATGTTGGTTCCACGGTATGGTTGCCATTAGCCGCTCTACCCCTATTATAAGCTCGTTGATCTGCATGTGAACACACTCTGGAGAGTGGAAATCGGAGAAGGAAGGGTCTCGACACACAACTTGAGACCTTATTTACCGAAACAGCTGAGGACCGATAACCGGTGGAGGTGGGAGGGAGATGCTTTTGGCGAGTAAAGCCGCCAAAAAAGTCGCCAAGCAACCCTACACTCTAAAAAATGAATGCTCAAAAACGACGAAATTTTTCTTAATTTTGACGATTCCATTACTAGCAAATGCTCCGAGTTTTCGTTTCCTCAAAGTGAGGAAATTTGAATCGTCATTTTTATGAGGATTTGAATGTCGTCTAATCTAAAGAAATATTTCGTCATTTTTGAGCATGTGAGTGCAACAATGAGATTGTGTTTCCTCAAAATCAAGATACAGAATCGTCAAATCACGATCGTAAAAGTGAGGATTCGCGTTTACTCGAAAGTCACGCGATAGTTTGACGAAACAATCCTCAAAATTAACGAAATGAGGCTTGAGGATTCATGAATCGTCAAAAATGAAAGTGTTATTTCTGAGAGTGTAGTATTAAAATCAGTACATTTAGCTTCTAATTTCTTTAGTAAACATAGCAATAGCACAAACAAGTATCGAATCGTAGAAGTAAAACACACAGAGTTAGGAAAGCGAACATGGCGGGCCATGTATGTGCGCAGTGACGCACAAAAGAAGCAGGCTAGAGCGGTGCATCTTGGGATATCTCGGTGCCAGTTTCGGCCCAACCTTTGTCCTGCCCCCGCTATCTGCATGTGAACACACTCTGGAAAGTGGAAACCGGAGAAGGAAGGGTCGACACACACAACTTGAGACCTTGTTTACCGAAACAGCTGAGGACCGATAACCGAAGGAGGTGCGGAGGGAGATGCTTTTGGCGAGTAAAGCCGCCAAAAAAGTCGCCAAGCAACCCTACACTCTAAAAAATGAATGCTCAAAAACGACGAAATTTTCCTTAATTTTGACGATTCCATTACTAGTAAATGCTCCGAGTTTTCGTTTCCTCAAAGTGAGGAAATTTGAATCGTCATTTTTATGAGGATTTGAATGTCGTCTAATCTAAAGAAATATTTCGTCATTTTTGAGCATGTGAGTGCAACAATGAGATTGTGTTTCCTCAAAATCAAGATACAGAATCGTCAAATCACGATCGTAAAAGTGAGGATTCGCGTTTACTCGAAAGTCACGCGATAGTTTGACGAAACAATCCTCAAAATTAACGAAATGAGGCTTGAGGATTCATGAATCGTCAAAAATGAAAGTGTTATTTCTGAGAGTGTAGTATTAAAATCAGTACATTTAGCTTCTAATTTCTTTAGTAAACATAGCAATAGCACAAACAAGTATCGAATCGTAGAAGTAAAACACACAGAGTTAGGAAAGCGAACATGGCGGGCCATGTATGTGCGCAGTGACGCACAAAAGAAGCAGGCTAGAGCGGTGCATCTTGGGATATCTCGGTGCCAGTTTCGGCCCAACCTTTGTCCTGCCCCCGCTATCTGCATGTGAACACACTCTGGAAAGTGGAAACCGGAGAAGGAAGGGTCGACACACACAACTTGAGACCTTGTTTACCGAAACAGCTGAGGACCGATAACCGAAGGAGGTGCGGAGGGAGATGCTTTTGGCGAGTAAAGCCGCCAAAAAAGTCGCCAAGCAACCCTACACTCTAAAAAATGAATGCTCAAAAACGACGAAATTTTCCTTAATTTTGACGATTCCATTACTAGTAAATGCTCCGAGTTTTCGTTTCCTCAAAGTGAGGAAATTTGAATCGTCATTTTTATGAGGATTTGAATGTCGTCTAATCTAAAGAAATATTTCGTCATTTTTGAGCATGTGAGTGCAACAATGAGATTGTGTTTCCTCAAAATCAAGATACAGAATCGTCAAATCACGATCGTAAGAGTGAGGATTCGCGTTTACTCGAAAGTCACGCGATAGTTTGACGAAACAATCCTCAAAATTAACGAAATGAGGCTTGAGGATTCATGAATCGTCAAAAATGAAAGTGTTATTTCTGAGAGTGTAGTATTAAAATCAGTACATTTAGCTTCTAATTTCTTTAGTAAACATAGCAATAGCACAAACAAGTATCGAATCGTAGAAGTAAAACACACAGAGTTAGGAAAGAGAACCTAGCGGGCCATGTATGTGCGCAGTAACGCACAAAAGAAGCAGGCTAGAGCGGTGCATCTTGGGATATCTCGGTGCCAGTTTCGGCCCAACCTTTGTCCTGCCCCCGCTATCTGCATGTGAACACACTCTGGAGAGAGTGGAAACCGGAGAAGGAAGGGTCGACACACAACTTGAAACCTTATTTACCGAAACAGCTGAGGACCGATAACCGGTGGAGGTGGAGGTGGGAGGGAGATGCTTTTGGCGAGAGAAGAAGCAAAGTCGCCAAACAACCCTAGTATTAACCCTTTCAGTCCCAGTGATGCCATTTGGCATCATCACTTTCAATATTTTTTTCAAAATGTTTACGTCCCGCTATGACATCCAAACACACATTATTCGATTCTTCACACTTTGTTCTATCAGACAAAATTTTACTTTAATCTCAATAGAAGTCAGAACTACTTTTTTTTTATTTAGAAAATAGCTAACAAACGTTTCACCTGATTTTTGACAAGTTCACTTCAGTTCCACATATTTAAAACCCAATTTAAGCTATTTCGGTTAAAATAATTACTAAAAATTTTTTAATAATGAGGTCAGATACCTTAAAATATATAACTCGAAGTGTTTTTAGGTAATATGTATATATATTTTTATTTTGTTGTTTTCCACAGTTTAACAATTTTGGCATTGCTTAGAAAACATACATATAAAAGAACATACATACTTACGTAATAAAACATACATACTTACATATAAAAAATTAAAATGAATTTTTTTCTTATGGAACTCTTATTTTTGACCTAAAATAAGCTTATTTTGTGAAAATCAGATGTTCCTGTAGTGTAGTAAATTTTTGGGACTGAAAGGGTTAAAATCAGTAAAATTAGCTTATAATTTCTTTAGTAAACAACAAGCACAAACAAGTATCGCATTGTAGTAGCAAAACACACAGAGTTAGGAAAGAGAACATGGCGGGCCATGTATGTGCGCAGTAACGCACAAAAGAAGCAGGCTAGAGCGGTGCATCTTGGGATATCTCGGTGCCAGTTTCGGCCCAACCTTTGTCCTGCCCCCGCTATCTGCATGTGAACACACTCTGGAGAGTGGGAACCGGAGAAGGAAGGGTCGACACACAACTTGAAACCTTATTTACCGAAACAGCTGAGGACCGATAACCGGTGGAGGTGGGAGGGAGATGCTTTTGGCGAGAGAAGAAGTAAAGTGCGCCAAGCAACCCTAGTAACAAAAAATCAGTAATTTTAACCCTCTAATGCATGTTTTTTTTTTCATCCCCAAAAAATATATATGAATCTTTAATACTCATACATTATGGGGAAAATACTGACAAAAATTAACTGCATTAGAAGTTTAATAATTTCAATATTTAATTTTTTTCATTTTACAAAGACCAACTACTAAATTCCAATTTTGATAATAATGACTACAAAACTACTAAATATATTTCAAAATAACCCTCTTTAACTACAATTAATTTTTTAAAACAACTTATTTTTCAAAAAATTTATTTGTAATTTAGTATTAATATTATTATACTTTGAATACTGCCAAAAACGTAATTTCGCAACATTTAATAACCTCACTCTTTAATTTTGAATACACTTTTACTACTGTCATCTATGAGGGTTACGGTTATTATTAACTAAAACTTCAAAATGGAATGTAATAGATGAAAAAAACACAAATTTGTCGAGAGGCAGAGGGAGGTCTACTTTAAAATAATAAAGTGGATTATGTAACTTGTTACCAAACGGTACCAGTATGCATTATAGGGTTAACGTATAATTTCTTTAGTAAACATAGCAATAGCACAAACAAGTATCGAATTGTAGTAGTAGAACAGAAACCATAGAGTTAGGAAGGAGGAGGAGAGGGGTCTATCAGTTCAAATGGTTTGAAGCAGGGCTCTCAGGTTTTTTGCTACTGCTCAGATCAAACCGGCACTGAGGTATCCCAAGATGCACCGCTCTAGCCTGCTTCTTTTGTGCGTTACTGCGCACATACCATGGACCACTCTATTTTTTTTTCCTAACTCTATGACAGAAACAGCCATTTTTATGTTATCAAAACAAAAGTTGCAACATGTTGCCAGCAATCATTATGAAAAGAAAGAAAAATTACAAATATTAATAGGCGACTTCTGTCCTACTTCACAGTTCCTACAAATAGAGGGAGGGGTTGGTACATATATATTACGGCTTGTGTCTTGATCAGAGACCCGCTTATAAAGCCTTCTTCAAGTATGACAGACACGGAAAGAAATTTTACTGTCACAGAGAAAGGAATATACCCCCAGGGCTAAGGTGAAAATCGAACCCGCACCAATTACAGCGCGCAGACTGCTAGCGTAATGGTCCAAACCACTCGGCCATCCGGGCCCTTACAAATAGAATCAGAGACAACTGTTTTGCGTCACAGTTCCTTCACACCTAGTAAGCCCAAGAAAAAGCTAACTCAATGTTAGTTCATGCTGATACGCATCATTTTATTCTCAAACTCTAAAATGCTGAATTAAGATTTAATTTTAATTATTAGTAAAACTTAAAAATATCCGAAAAACTTACCTTACCTTAGTAGACTTTAATGTGCTAAAACAAAAAAGTTCCACCTTGCCCCATTCTCTCCAAAATGATTAAGTTTAGTTTGAAATATCGTCGCACTAGAGCTACACGAGGACTATTGGCGACGGGTGTCGTATTTTCTCTTCAAATAAACAATGAAAAATAAAACAGCGGCCCTATAAGTGGTACTTATAAGTACTGTCAGTAGAAAAAGAGTTTTCAGGCATTAAATTAAAAAAAAAAATTTAAAAAGAAATCCTTTTACAATTAAAAAAAATGCGTTGCAATTATTGTTTATTGTAGTAAACCTACACTCCGTGGCAACGTAACTTGGGTAAAAACAAAGAGTAAAAAGGCTGAGGGAAAAGTGCGACGGGTCCGTTAGTTGGAAACGTTTGTAAGGTAATATTTATATACAAAATGATCTGAATGCAATTAATCCAAGATACACTTTTCATTCTGATAAAATTGCCAATATTCAAATCTGTTACACCTCAAACGAAGTTAGTGTTTTAAACATGTTTTCTGGCTGGATTCACAAATGGCTGGATTTTATGGAACTCTTTACATCCGCGGAAGGATCTTCTCCATAGCATGTTTCTATGTACCCAACTTAGGCTGGCAAGGAGTGTGATGAAACTCCATTGTAAAATAGGGCCAAATACTCCGCCGATGGCGTTTATTTGGGCTTACTACAAGGCGATCGATAGCCTCACTTGGAAAACCGGTGTTTGTGTTGGTTTTTTGTACGGCAGCATCCCCTGCTTCTTCTTATCTCTACAAGGTGGACTGTGTCAATCGCCTCGGAAGGGTTTCGATATTATCGTCAAGTATCTTATTTTATCTGTAATGAAATGACCGGATAAGTTGTGTAATTTAGTTGAGATAGTTTGCAACTATGTAGTACATGCATGAATGAGAGGTTTTTTTTTTTTTTGCTGGGATGAAAACACGTTAACCTCTTTGGCAATGTCGTGCTTTACATTGCTTTAGGAGCAAATGAAACCGTATGACTGTAGAGTGTAGGTGCCCAAACCCTAAGTGCCTCTGTGTGAATTAAATGGGGAAAAATTATTTTTAAGCCGCATTTTTCCAGCTGTATTGAATATTTTTACATACGGTTATTATTATTTTTGATTAATGTAGCTGACTTGCAGGTTGCAGGTCTCTATAACCCCACTTTTTGAAATTGGTTCCAATACTTTGTTGTTAAATTATTTATTAAAAATTAATAAAAAAAATACTTGAACCAGTTTTAAAAAGTGGCGGAGACCCGTTAATCACCTACATTCATCATAGTATTTAAAAAAGACCGTGTGAAAATAATCAATAGAACCGGAGAAATGTTGCTTTAGAAAACAATTTTTTTATTGGATTGGCGCAGAAATACGTTGGTTTGAAGACCTGCGGCCATTCGGTCTCATTCGTCCTTAAGACTGATGTGTGTTAATAATAATATTAATAATATTTATTACGACACACAGCCTAACTGATTTACACCCGATTATAAGACTGAGATAAGTATACAATTTACAACCAAGCCTTACCCGGGAATCGAACTCAGAACCCCAGCTCTGCAGCCCAGAGCTATAACCGTTACACTACGAGGGCGCCAATTACGAGAGCTACGAGTATTCTTTAATCGTATTCCAAATTTGAGACTTTTTATTCAAAAATTTCATATTCTTCTATATGCTATTTAATTATGCTTTCTATGCATGCTATCCTAGATCCACATGCCGAAAGTATAAACCAGTGGTTCCCAACCTTTTCTGTAACATCGCCCCCTTCTTTAAGTTGACTAACACATATCGCCCCCTTTAATTTTTATAATTTGACGGAACGAGATGAGAAGTAGTTCAGCTTTTTAGCACAGTTAAGGATCAGTCTAAGTTTCATGCAGGCTAGCTCATAACCTTTCTGCTTGAAATGAGTTTCGCCTCTCTGTGTCATACTTCAGATCTTCAAAAAGCAAAGATTTATCAAGGTTATCCACAACCCACAGATTCAAAAGGGAATGGATCGACAATAGAATCAGGAATTTTTAACATGGTCAAATCTTGTAAGAATGTCAGTTTGAAACTTGTCACAGTGATCAAAAAATTAGAATGGAAGACTATAGAACACTATAGAAGGACTATAGAACAGTATATTTTAATTTCCCACCTTTGAATACTCATCGCCCCCCTATCGCCCCCAAACTATTTATTGCCCCCTTGATAACATAAATCGCCCACTTGGGGGCGATCGCCCCCAGGTTGGGAACCACTGGTATAAACAAATTAAACTCAATCCACCATCTCTCCCCGAGTTCCGTTTCGTTCACGATTCGCTGGTCAGCAGACCCGTTAAATCCCGCCAATTACACAGCGTATTCTTCCCCTAAAAACAGAAGTCAATAACTAGAACGTTTGCTTTCCCATCGTCATGCTACAGTTGAAGTGTTCCATCCGCAAACTCCACCCATTATGTCCACTGGGACGTTCGAAAAAATGTATGCTTTCCAGACACGAGGAATTCCCACCGTTTTATTTAGAACTTTGGGACAGTTTTATACTCTTAAGAATTTCCGAAAATGACACCCGATAGTATTTGATTAGCCATGAATGAAATGAAGTAGATGGGTAAATTTCAGGGTTGGCATGGTATTTACCAGGCAAATACCAACCGGTAAATACCATGGCAAAAACTGGTATTTACCGTCCTGGGAAAAATTATGTTTTTCCCACTTGGGAAAGCCTTATTATTGAAACAATTATTACTAAAAGTTAATTTCATGGGATTAATTAAAATGATTTTAATAAATATTTATCACGGACTTAATATTTTAACAAATTTCCCTTAATTATTTTACATCTATGGTATCTTAAGTGTTCCCATCTGCATAAATATAAATAATTATTGAGCTCTATCCAATGAATCTGGAAATAAAATCAAACATTTTTTTTCTAAGCTTTGGCAAACTATAGTGGGGGTTTGGTGTGGGGATTTTGGGTGTTTTTTGAGGAACTAAAAGAGGTGTGCTTAACAAGGGAGCCCCCAGCCATACATGGCACAATTGCAATCACAGCCAACACAAAGAATAGGATGCACAAAAAAAAAACAAAAAAAAAACATGATATTTAATTTTGAAAGCTTTTTAATTAAAAAGAATTTTCCAGATATGGGTATTTCCCAGTTATTCCGGGTATTTACCAATTTTTCCCAGTTTTTACCAGATTTTCCCGTTGGGATGGGAAGTATTAGTTTTAGACGGGAAAAATCCAACCCTGGTAAATTTCTAGTAATAGTGTTTTTTTTCCCGCCAAGTGTCCGAGTCGTCGCCAACAACAATTCTAGCCTTGGAATGGTGAGTCGGTCATTCTTCGATACGGTTGAAACGCATTTCTTTTTAAATTGTTAATTTTATTTTAAATCGTTGCACAGTTGATTATTTTGCCAAACTGGGATAACAAAAATAAAAATTTGGCTGTAGGGCCGTTTATAGGTCGGCAGTTAGTTTGGCCCGGACCCGAACCTGGGACCTTCCGCATGCAAGGCATACGTCTTAAACGAATGATCTCTCCATTCCCAAACGGCTAAGTTTTTTTTAAATGGTAATAGTACGAGAGCTAGCAACGTCGGAAAAACAAGCATTTCAGGTGGGCCAATTTTAGGATATGCTATCTCTCTCACTCTCCCGGATATCATAAGGGCTATCCCTATCTGGCTGGCGGTAGTGGTTGCGTTCCTCAGTGCGCATCCTACTAATACAAGTAAAAAATTGATTTTTCAAATCATTTTAGGACGTTTTATTTTTTTATTATTATTTTTAGTGAACTTTTTGCAACATAAATCTATTATTGCCAGACATTTTTATTGTTGTTTAAGCTGTGCCAGACGCTAATTTCGATTTTAAAAGCTCAAGTGTTGCCCAAATTATTAGCTCATTACAAGTATTGCCACATGGTATCGCGCAATGAATGACGATGACGTAATTACAATGATCGGTGAATTCACACCTGAGCTGGTAATTTGGGCAACACTTGAGCTTTCAAAATCAAAATTAGCGTCTGGCACAGCTTAAACAACAATAAAAATGTCTGGCAATAATAGATTTATGTTGCAAAAAGTTCGCTAAAAATAACAATAAAAAAATAAAACGTCCTAAAATGATTTGAAAAATCAATTTTTAGTTGTATTAGTAGGATGCGCACTGAGGAACGCAACCACTACCGCCAGCCAGATAGCCCGTATGATGTCCGGGAGAGTGAGAGAGATAGCATATCTTAAAACTGGCCCACCTGAAATTCTCTCTCAAAAACGTTGCTAGCTCTTAGACTATAATAACAGTTACCCAAAATAACTTTACCATCATCTCCTCCCTCTCCAATAGCCCAGGGCAAGGCTGTGTGTAGCACTAATTTTGCACAGTAATCCACTGACTATCTTGGATAGTACCCGTGGGAATATGACCCAGTGTTCACTGGGCCGTATTTTGGAAAACTTCGGCGAAATTTCTTTTGGAAACTTGGAAGAGCTTATAAGAGGATTTCGATATTGGCGTGACCAATCAATGGGTATTAGCATACTCATGTCTTGTGCTCGTCGAACGGTTATGGTGTTAAAGTTTTATTCCTTGTTACTTGGGTTCATCAAATCAAAGCTTTCACACGGGTTGAAATCATACTAGTGACCTAATAAGGGTATTTTGTTCTGGCCGATCTGAAAAATTAATTAAAAGGGTGCTGACGTGTCAAACTATCGTAGCAAACGCAAATCTGGCATTTTTATATTTTACATTCTTTTAATCACTTTTCTTTTTGCAATGGTTTTTAAAAAAATAGCTCTTTTTAAAAGTTTTCTTTAAAAAAAAACGGTATTGTTCAATTCATTGTATAGCCAAGAATCATTATGAAGGCTAAGTTTGATTCAAATATCGTTGCACTTAGGCTACACGAAGGAATTTAGAACCGCAGTAAAGTGAAAAGGCCGGCACCTGAGTAGGCACCCAACGCAACTATTTAGGGCGACACCGTACGCGGCATCGGGACTCTGAAGCACATTTAACGTGCACTCCCTCAACTCGGAGTATTATTCTTCGACCTTTTTGGCTAGACATGCTTTTTATAGGTCGGCAGTTATTTGGCAATACTCGGGTCCGAACCGGGGACATTTCGCATGCAAGGCAATGCCCCTTATCGACTGAGCTCCCCAGCTCTTATGAATCGGCCTTAGAACGGAGTTATTTATAACTCCAACATGAATGACATTTTTTTTACAAAACTATACATTTGTTTTCGATGCCAATATTTAACACGGTTTGATACAATTTCTTTCCATAGATAATTAGCCGAAATGGATTAGTGTAAACATTAAGAAATCTTTAACAATCTTTCAAATCTTTTGAAAAAATCTTGAACACTGATGCCACATAATCCGGCTCAGAAGCACAAACATAACTATCTGTGTTTCATCATCCATGATTAATTACAACTCCTTACACCCACCAATAATTAATCACAGCCCTAATTCATATGGTAGTAAACATAAAAAAGTTCCAAAACCAAAAGATTTATACAGGGAAACATGTAAATCTGGTAGGTGATGACGTGATAGAATATTAATAATGCAGAATTTTGTTCTTTGCCGTCATAATTGGTAATGAGTTTCTGGTGGTTTCTTGTGAACAGTTCTTCTGAATCCCGTTTTCTTAAAAAATAATAGGATTTTTATTACTATTTATAGGCATGGTTAGGTTAGGTAGTTAATCGTAAGTTTTTTTTTCAATTACTTTAATACTACAAATACCGATACATATTATTGCTGAATACTTTCACAATGGTATCACCAATAAAGAGCTTGGTGGAAGAACGTGCTAAGTGACAAATATTTCAAAACGAAAAAATGATCTTTAAATTTTTTCGCTTGCACTTAGATACGTTAAAAACGGCACTTACAAAAAGTAAAATAATATACTTAAAACGATTCTTCCTTTTCGTAAACTGTATCTTTAATGAAAGGAATAAAATATTCATTAAGGGGGTATAGGACACAAAATGTTCAAAAAAATCGAAAAAATTATTATTATCATAAAAAATAACACAAATATTTTAGAATAATTTAAAACAAAAATTTTATTTATATCTGCATTAGAACGTGAGATGTGTAGTTTTTTGTGTCATGACATCTGTGTTTGACAACCACGTTTATAATCTTTGCTTCCTCGTAATATTAGATAGGAATAACGTTATCGAATCCTTAGTTGTTCGGTCGGTTTGGAGCGCTTCAGTAAGGAAAGGGATAAACTTCAAAGCTGTTTTTCTCCTTGATCGTGTTTTCGATGATTTTTTGACTTTAAATTGATATAACTCCAAATCTACTGCCCGTAGAGTGTAAAAATTTTCCACTCATATTTTTCAAACATATATCTTTAATTTGTCTTTAGGGATTAGTTGTAAATAGTTTATTTTTTTATTTATTAATTTTAATAAAAAAGTGAACCTGTGAAATTATTAAAAAAAAACTTAAATATTTTATTAAAAAAAAAACTATGGCAAATATGAAAAATCGGTAAAGACAGTTTGTTAAATACATTTTTCTGTTTATAAAAATGCTAAATATTTGTTTGCCAATAAATAAGTTTTTGACTTATAACAAAAATAAGAGACATCACTTTTTGACACATTTTATTTTTTAAAAAAATAAATAATGATAATTTAAAACCTTTGACTATCTAAAAGTGTAAGTATATTTAGTATACATTTATGGAAAAAAAATTATATTGATATCTGCAATATTAAAGAAAAAAGTTGAAAGTGTCCCATACCCCCTTAACCCTCTAGTCTAGTGCATACTGTTGCCGTTTGGCAGCAAGTAACATAATCCACTTTATTCTATTAAAGTAGACCTCCCTCTCCACAAATTTGTGTTTTTTTTTATCATCTATTACATTCCACTTTAAAGTTTTAGTTACTAATAACCCTCATAGATGACAGTAGTAAAAGTGTCTTCAAATTTAAAGAATGAGGTTATTAACTGTTGTAAAATTACGTTTTTGGCAGTATTCAAAGTATTATACTATTAGAACTAAATACAAATAAATTGTTTTAAAAAATTAATTATAGTTGAAAAGGGTTATTTTGAAACATATTTAGTAGTTTTTTAGTCATTCTTATCAAAATTGGAATTTTGTAGTTGCTTTTTTTCGTATGAAATTTTTTTTAAAAAATTGAAGTTATTTGAATTCAAATGCAATTAATTTTTTTTCAGTCTTTTTTCCATAATGTTTGAGTATTAAAGATACATATATATTTTTCGGGATGAAAAAAATTCATGCATTAGAGGGTTAACACTCAAAAATCCTTTTTTTTTTCTTCAAAACGTCAAGCGTGTTCTTCCACTAAGCTCTTCAATTTATTCTTTCATTTTAAATAACAGGGGCCAAGAAACAAATCGCATCTCCTTTAACATCCATAAAAAGTTTTTCTCTCTAGTTCACTAAACTTCCCAGATATGATATTCTGAACCCTAGCAGTAAAAGAACCTATGTTCTACTTTATAAAATTAGACATATTTCATTTTTCTACTAAGACAAGGAGTTGAATTTCCTTTTTTTTTTTTTTTAGCTTCATTTTTATGCGTGGGATTGGTGTAACAGCTGATCTAATACAGCTTCCGAATGCTTCCGCAAAATGTCTGTGATGTGGTGATTTCATTAAGGCTTTTTTTATATTGTTTGACCTTTTCATTATACATCTTATCTTCCGGTTTGTAAAGGTGGTTTTATAGAGGAAAAAATTATTATATTTTTTTGAAGTCTGATTATGTAAAGTCTTCTTTTTTAAAAAATTTAATCAGCGAAAAAAATATGTGTAGTATATTTATTTTTGTCTATATTTCGAAAATACGTGCTATTTTCAACAACAGTTTAAAATTGCAAGATGTATAATGCAAAGAGTTTCAAAGTAGGGTAGAGGAACGGCTCGTAATGAGCTGCCATTGGCAGCCATGGCTCACTACGGAGCCCGAATAGAGGGCAAAAGTGCTAGTTAATTTATAATTTTGATACTGAGAAAAGAAGTACACCCAGGGCAAAGGCGGAAATCGAACCCGCACTCGTTACAGCGCGCGGACTGCTAGCGTTAGGGCCTGCGATCCAAACCACTCTGCCAGCGAGCCCCAGATGCCACCCAATATTGTCTCCGTGTTGGTCCGTGATGCTGTTGCCAGGTTCAGTCCCTACCCTACTAAAGAACTCTTTGATATAATGTGAATCAAAGAAATGTTTAAAAAAAGAACAATTCACATAAAATAATTTTTACACTTCAAGTCCAAAGTAATGCTAGCTCTAGTGCAACGTTAACTCAACAAAGTAATTATAAATTTACCATAATGCTATTAACCATGAGACAGCTTCAGCCTTAATATTTTATTGGAAAAAAAGTTGCCGAAGTGCTTTGTTTAACCCTTTCAGTCCCAGTGATGCTATTTGGCATCATCACTTTCAATGTTTTTTTCAAAATGTTTATGTCCCGTTCTGACATCCAAACACACATCATTCGATTCTTCATACTTTGTTCTATCAGACAATATTTTACATTAATCTCAATAGAAGTCAGAACTACTATTTTTTTATTTAGAAAATAGTCAACAAGCGTTTCTCCTGATTTTTCATAAGTTCACTTCAGTTCCACATATTTAAAATACAATTTAAACTATTTCGGTTAAAATAATTACTAATTTTTTTTTAATAATATGGTCAGATACCTTAAAAGATATAACTCGAAGTGTTTTTAGGTAATATATATATTTTTATTTTGTTGTTTTCCTCAGTTAAAAAATGTTGGCATTGTTTTAAAAACCATATAAAAATTTTAATGATTTTTTTTTCCTTATGGAATTCGTATATTTGACCTAAAATAAGCTTATTTTGTGAATATCAGATGTTTCTGTAGTGTAGTAAATTTTTGGGACTGAAAGGGTTAAAATAATAAAATAATAATTTTTAAGAAACTAACAGTATAATAGATTATGCACCTTAAAGTTTGCTTCACTACATACTAACTATTCGTGTAATAAAACAACTTCTACAGTACAGGTTTAGCGTTTCTGTTAGTTAGGTTAGAGTATTAAACAGTGGCGCATTAATAGTATTGAACAATAAATAATCAATATATTCAATCATCTTTATATTAAGTACTCATTATATAGTCTACTTATTGTTATTTAAATAAAATAATAAATAGGCGAATTTTTTAAATAATAAGGATTCTAAATTAGTAATTTTAATTATGAATTATTTTTTAGCGCATTAATAAAATAAAAGAATAATTTTAAATTATCGCAAACATGTATTATTTGCTGGCAGAATTGCTAATTTTGTTTAAAACTTTTTGATGTAAGACTTAAATTTAGTTTGTCTTATGAACATTTAATTTTAAACTATCAAGGATTCGACAAAATTTGAAGACTTAAAAATTGATGATAAAATATGTAAATGAAGCTTTTTTTCGATATGAAATTAATTTTATTTGAATCACCTGACATGAAATTAATATTAAAATAAATTCAAACTATTTTAAATGTATTATAAAAGTTTCAAAAGCATCTAACAGTACTTGAGGAATTACTAACTGATTATTTGGAGTTACATGAAAATGATTTATTTAATGATAAATAGTATTATTCTAGCATTTTTCAAAAATCTGAATTGAATCTGTCGTAGTTAAAAGTATTGACGTCTCGTATGTTGTCGCTTTAAAGTTGCGTTTGATGCCAGCTCAGGTGTCAACTTCGGTAATTGGCTTGTTACAGGTGACGTATTTCCTTCCAGCTTCCGTTTCTGTGTTTCCTTCGATTTGCTCTTTGTTTACACGTGACATTGATTCAACAATAAAAACTCGAAATGAATTTATTTTCCTTCCAAAATTTCTGTTTCCAATCGAGACCTGAAACATGCTCCATTGACCGCCATTCAAAAATTACGAAGTCCGTTATAGTATAATTTTCGCCAATTATTATTATACCACAGTTGCCAATTATTATGTTGGTTACATCGATAACCGATAGTTTTGGAGGCTTTTTAGCCCAGTCGTCTGAATATTGGCCTGTCATGACTCATGCAGCGGGTCTGAGTTTTTAGCCGGCCACATTGTAGACGGATATGAAGAGTACACGGGAAGAACCACTTGATTTTTTAGGAGTCTTACTTTATGGTGTTTGCTTTACGGACATTGGCGACAGGAAACCAGTTTTTATTTCGGTTCTTCATTTGCGATACAAACGTGTTACTTGTATCCACTGATCTCTGGCGTGAATCAGGGTTGCCGCGAAAGAAAAACAAAGCTAGTAATCGGTTTCTTTATACCAGTTTAGGCGATTTCTCGTTGTCATTGCCAAAGAGGCCTATTGAGGAAAGTCTTCTACGAAATCAAGTGGTTTTCCCCTTGTACTCTTCATATTTGTTGGAAAAAAAATTAATAAAATTGATTAGTTACGGATTTTTCCTAGTGAACTGGTCCCGATGGCGTTAGCGTCCTCTAACTCAATTGGGGCCCCCCGGTAACCGAGTTGGGTAAGCGACTAAACATTAGAAGGTTCTTGGTTCTGTTCTTGTCCCAGCCATACTATAGACGTATTCGTGCCAGTGGGAAAAAAAAATCCTCTAAAAATCAACGGCGTGCCCGAGTACACTCTGATCTGGTACATGCTCGTTAAATCTGTGGAGTTGAAGGTCACGACGGCGTTAGCGTACGATGTCGCTCGAAGTTCCATTGGGTGCCCGCTCAGGTGTCGATCTCTTCACTTGACCAGGGTTCTAAATTACGAGGCGTAATGACTGTATTAAAGCTCGTAAAGAAGGTTAGAAATGGGTAGCCGGGAACGACTACATTACTCAATAGGATGCCAGCTCATATATCACCTCGTCACTTGACCACAGCTCTAAATTATGAGGAGTAATTTGGCTTTGTTAAAGCTCCTTGGAGACTAGAAGCCGGAAACCATACAACCTAACCATACACTGTTGTAATCGTTCCCGGCTGCCTATTTCTAGCCTCCAGCCTTGGAGCTTACACACAGCCAATAACGCCTCGTAATTTAGAACCCTGGTCAAGTGACGAGGTCGACACCTGAGCGGGCACCCAACGGAACTCCGAGCGACATCGTACGCTGACGCCGTCGGGACTTTGAACTCCACAGGTTTAACGAGCACGTCTGTCCCAGTGTGCTCGGGCCCATCCGTCACGAGTAGGATTTTCTACTCTTTCCCAGTACAGATATCCGATTTATAGGATGACTGGCAGTAGGTGGGATTGATTCGAACCCCCGCACTCCTGAGAAGGCTGAATCTTGAGGCGGATGCCTTAAGGGGTCTAAGGAGTCTTAAAAATGTGCAAAGAAGATACTACAAAGCCTAGTCTGATCTTTCATGTCATTTTTGAACTACTCAATGTATAAGTATAATTTTTTTATATGTAATTCTACAAGATTTATTTATTATAAAACAAGTTTTAAAATTTATGAAACTTTAGCAAAAACTAAAATAAATGATATTAAACATGAAGGTACTTGAACACACTGTGATTAGGCTTGCGCGGCAAATTGTGAGGTCAAAATTGAAAAAATGATTAAGAAAATGATTTTATATTGTACAAATATGTACAAACAAAGACTTATACCTAAATTCTCAGCTCAATTTTAATTAGAAATTATTTTTTAAAAAATTTAAAGTCAAAATTTTTAAATTTTTATTAATTTTTTTAGAAAAAAGTTCTTAAAATATTTTCTAATTAAAATTGAGCTGAGAATTTAGGCATAAGTCCTAGTTTGTACATATTTGTACAATATAAAGTCATTTTCTTGGTCATGTGTTCAATTTTGACCTCACAATTTGCCGCGCAAGCCTAGTCACAGTGTGTTCAAGTACCTGCATGTTTAATATCATTTATTTTAGTTTTGGCTAAAGTTTCATAAATTTTAAAACTTGTTTTATAATAAATAAATCTTGTAGAATTACATATAAAGAAATTATACTCATTTATTGAGTAGATAAAAAATTACAAGAGAGATCAAACTATGCTATGTAGTATCTTCTTTGCACATTTTTAAGACTCCTGTGACTCCTTAACCACTCGGCCACAAAAAAGAAAAAAAAAACTCCTTTGGCTAATTTTATAGTGAACATAAATATCCGGTCAATCGTAATTGCTACAATACCAAATCCCATTCTAACAAAGGAGGGGCCCTTCGCATGGAATATCGGCCCGATTCCCACAAGTTAGAACCCTCTCCCGCTGACCTCTCTTAAAAACCGACTTTTATCCCTACCAGTGCGATAACCCTTTCAGGATAGGTAATTTCACAAATGGCGGTTATTTTTTGGGATGGGAAGGAATGTAAGTTTGTGTTGTTCTTGACCTGTTATTGGGCATTCAATGCTTTAACGGAATTGATTGGATTGTATCGAATTTTGTTAGAATTACTTAAAAAATTATGTACACTTAAATGAGTGATTTTTTTTTAAAAAAATTACTCAAAAAAAATGTATGTGATGGTCGTACATTACCGTAAAAATGCTTTTTTTAATACATTGCTATATATGGAACTGAATTATTCAAATTTAAAAAAAATGACTACTTCATAGGCTTAGCAATAAGGATATTGTCTGAAATTTGGGGGAAAAGCTAACTTTTTCAAATCAAGTTTTTATTGCTCTTTAACCCTTTCAGTCAAAATTCTGATCGTCTATAGCCATTTATTGTATCAAAAAGCACACCATTCGATTATTTAAACTCTTTTCCATTAGGAAATACTTTTTTATTAATCCCAATAGATGTCTCTCTTATTATTATTATTTAATAATAATCAGAAACATGATGATGCCAATTGGCAGCACTGGTACTGAAAGGGTTAAACCAAGCTTTACACTAGAGAGGCAACAGAAATTCTGAATAAAAACAGATTATTGATAGTTGAACGAAACACACGATAGGTGAATCAACTAATCGAAGGAAATACTGATAGCAACATCATGATTTAAAACAATCCAATAACGAAACTCTACACTCTCAAAACAAATGTGCGATTTTAACTCAGTCTGAGTTAATTTTCACTCCTTTCGGTGTCGAAAAAGCACTTTCCATATAGGAGTGTATTTCACTCTTTTGTTTTGTTAAATCTCCAACAATCTTAACAACAAACGAACTATTTTAAAGCGATTAGGAGGGATTTAGGGCGATTTCAAACGATTTAGGGGTTAATTTCACTCCTTTCCAGTGTCGAAAATTCACTTCTCCTATAGGAGTGGATTTCACTCTTTTGCTTTAAGAGTGTAGGTGAACGAAAGAACCAAACAACTGTTCCTTCAAAAGAACTCCGAACCCTCACCTGCCAGTTCTGGTTTCTGTTTCGGCCAAAGAAGATGGGTGTTCCGATCGCAATGGCATGCGAGATATGCGGAGGCACAACCTCACCCCCCTCATAGGCAAATAGACTCGCCGCTTTCTCTAGGCCAAAGACAAAGAAAGCAGGTCCGGTCCACTCTCTGTGTGGGGTTGACCCCACGCAAAGAGTGGGGCATTTGAGGTTGGTTTGTAAAGCTCTAGATTAGCGGTCGCCAGTCGCCAACTGGCTACTATTACATCGAAAGTGGCTACCTAAAAATCGAACCCCAGTCGCCAGAAGTGGCGATCATAATTTTTCCTTTTTGTTCAACAAATAATTAATACTGAAGCTGCATTTCTAAAATAATAGTGATAAAATTCTGATATGAGAAAATTTCAGGAACAATCGTAGGCGACGTCGAGAAGTCTCTGAAACTAATAGCAGTTGAACTGATTGTACATAAAATAATTTTCTCCTTTCAATAATTACCAAGCACATAATACTAACATATTTGGTATGATAATTTGTTTACTGTCAATCTTTTCATATCAAAAATTTCTTTATTAAAATTTTGTTTTGTGGAATATCGCAATTTATTTTTGCCCATCTAACTGGCTACTAAAAATTAAAAAAAGTGGCTACCATTTTTTTTCAATCTGGTAGCCACTGGCTACTATTAAAAATTTCCAGTCTAGAGCATTATTGGTTTGGATCGTCGCACTAGAGCTACACGAGGGCTATTGGCGACGAGCGTCGTATTTTAGAACCACAGTCAAGTGACGAGCCGACACCTGAGTAGGAAAAAAACCGACGCAACCGTTACAAACAAATATATGCTAAAAAGTATGTTTTGCAAAGCAATTTTTAAAAAAATGTTTAATAGTAACTGGGAGACACGCCTTAAGCTCTAAAACTACACATTTTTTGTGCTATAAATGCAAAAAAAGGCCGAATCACTTATTTGTAATTAACAGTTGATTTTAACATTGTTTTTAATATAAAATGCCTTATGAATTTACTACTAAAAGAACTTAAGGTAGGCGAATACCCAAAATTTTAAAATTTTTACTATTACTTTAATCTTTTCCAAATTTGGCATAGTGATTTCAAATATAATGAACAATGCTTTTCAGGCAATTTTTTTATTTAAATAAAATTGATTTATTTTAAACGGTGTTTTTCACCTAAAAAAAGGGATTTACGCCAACAGTTCTAGTATAAAACGCTTTACATTAATTTACCTGAAAATTTTTACAGATGCTATTTTAATATATATCTGTGCCATGAACCTCTAACATCCGGTGTAAATACATAAGTTTTTTTTTTTTTTAAATGTCCAAGTGTAAGTTAATCGAAAAAAAATCCTTTTTTTGTGGTTAATTTATGACTTTTTTCTTAATAACTTCTTTTCTTGTAATTTGTATGTAACTCTAGAGAGTCATTGCATGCATCAGTTCAAAACGAAGAATTTAACACATAATTAATGTTTATAGGATGAAAATTCAATGTGGTAGACTTGTTAGCGTAAACCTCTTTTTTTAGTAGAAAAACACTGTTTAAAATAAATAAATTATATTTAAATAAAAAAACAAAAGCCTAAATAGTATTATTCATTATATTTGAAATCACTATGCCAAATTTGGAAAAGATTAAAGTAATAGTAAAAAATTTAGAATTTGGGGGAATTTTGGGTATTCGCCTACCTTAATGAAAAGTTTGAAAAAGTTTAAAATAATTTTCGAAAGAACTCTTATATCGTATTGACCCTCGTTCAAATTCAGCGCCTGGTCGCAAGAGGTTAAGACAACAGTTGACGTAATAGTAGTTTCCGTTCCAATTGTCCATTTGCGATCATGAAACATTTATTTAGACAGATGCTTGCACCTGAGAACTACACTCCGTGCCAACCTAACTTGGGTAAAAACAAGGAGTAAAAAGGCAGGGGGAAAGCGCGGTTGGTCCGTTAGCTGGGAACTCTTGTAAAGTAATATTTAGATACAAAATGAACTGAATACAATTTAACCAAAATACACTTTTCATTCTGATAAAATTGCCAAATTTTCTCAAATAATATTCAAATCTGTTAGACCTTAAACGAAATTGATGTTTAAAAAATTTTACTGGATGGATTCACAAATAATTTGCGGAACTCTTTACATCCGCGGAAGGATCTTCTCCATAGCATATTTCTATTTCCCACTGACCAGTGAGTGAACAGGCCGCAGTGAATGAACATTTGGTAAATACTTTAAAAAATAAGGATTGAATATCATTCCAATTGGCAACACTGACTTCCTCCCATCTAGTAGGAAGCCATCTGACATATGACTGGTTGTCCTGATCATTATGTCCTGGTGTTTATTCACTGGCGAACGCAGATCCTTAAGCATTCATTCACTGGTTAGTCTACCCTAATCCATCATCCCAATAGATGCAAGAAACCAGCTCCCCTCTTCAACAAGATAGCCACCAAAATCCGCATTGAAAAAAGAATAAAAATTTCGCGAGTAATCCTAGATGGCCATCAGCCGGAGAATGCGGCAGTTTTTTAAATCAAGATGGAGCAGTGCTACATCATTAAAGAAAGTTGGTTTTTGATACCTGCCATATTATTCCATCGATTGATAGATTAGATAGATAATATCCGAGGCTCTGCTAACTGCATTGCAGCTAAATCTTAGCTTGTGCTGTGTAGCTAAATAGGTGTAAGTTGTGTACTTAGTTGGATTGCGTAGATAAGAAGGTTTGAAAAAGAGCAGCGTTTTGGTTGAGATGAAGTATTAGTTGAGCCATGTATATTATATCTTATCGATTGTTTGATAATATTCATGGCTCTTCTACCTGTAGGTGGATTGTGAAGTTATGTATGTTAAAGGAAGAACAGTTTTTTTTTCTGTTGAGTTGACGCTTCACTGGAGCTTATAAGGCAAAGAGAGCAGAATTTCAAATGATTGTTGAAGAAAGCTACCCTTCATATTATACCATTGATTGATGGATTAAGATAGAATCCGTGGCTCTGCTAATTAATGGCGAATAAGCCCGATCGGCCGCGGGTTTCCAATAAACCAAAGAGCCTCTGTGCTTATCCAAACTGACTGGCAGGCCATCTCCCTAACCATTCAGCCGCCCAGTCAGAGCTTGTGCTATTTTAGGTACTAAACACAAAAAATTTAATTTAAACCGCTCAATAATCGCATTTTTTTTTTTGTAAAAAAACTAGGTATGTATTGTAATGTTTGCTAGAAGTCCAATTTTCTCTCCAATTTCTAAAATACACCAAATGCTCTATACTATATCGACACTATTTTTCAATCTTAACATTTCACTTCCTTGAAGCCCATTGAGGACCAATTTTATAATTAATGTACAATTTGCCGATTTAGTTTTTTTTTTTCCAGTTTTAATAATACATTATTCTAGATTCAAAATAGAACTTTAAAAAAAAACTGACAGTATCGCCAATTATTGCGTTTCGAACAAAATATCTATTTGCATGCAGATATCCTTCTCCTCAAATGCTCATAAAACCAAAATGTTCTTATTTATTGGAGGAAATACCCAATTATCCTCGTTTATGCAGAAAAACTCTAAACAAAAGAAAACTTTCCCACAAACAACCCAACTAAGAAAACGAAAAAAAAAAAAAAAATCCCATTCGGGCGTCCCTAACTTATGTAGGTTAAAGTTGCCGTCGGCTAGTTCTCACGTCCTTACTCGTGACGAAAAAGAAGAATGAAAAGAAAAAGTAAAAAGGAAGAATGAAAAAGAAGAAAAAAATCTTCTCTGCCCCCAACACTTCTTTCCTTTCTACTAAAAGTACCAAGTAGAGGTCAACATTCTTCTTTGCATTCCATAAAAAAATTCCCTTTTATTGAATGTCATTTCCGCCGCTAGGATTGCTTTATTTAGATGCCTCGGTTTTTTTAAATTGGAATTCGCGAAGCTGTGTTACTTTTTAATTTTCGGCGGTCTTTTTCAAAAGTTTGATTTCCGCGTACGAAGTTCAATGAATGATTACATTCTTAAGTGTCTGGGTCTTTTGCGGAACACGCATTAATTTCAGTTTTATGAATTGCTAAATAAAGAGTATTAGTGTCCTCAAAATAATCGGCCGTGTTATTACGTTTTGTGAAGTAATTTGATGATATTTGAAATCAATGGAAGTTTGTGTATTTTGTGCCCGCAGGTTATTTAAAACTCCTTGACAATATAATGTCTATTGTGCAGATTGTGTGAAACGGAGTTCATAGGTTGTTCTTTCACATACAATTTAAACAATAAAACCCTTTCCTGATGCTTCTCCTCATAAGACCCGAGAAAAATCCTACACATATATTCTTATAATCGAAGCATACTTTTCATACAAATATATGCTAAAAAGTATGTTTTGCAAATAAATTTTTAAAAAAAATATGTTTAATAGTTACTCAGGGACACGCCTTAAACTCTAAAAATACAAATTTTTTGTGCTTTTAATGCAACAAAAGAGGCTGTATCACTTTTTTGTTGTTAACAGATTATTTTAACATTGTTTTAGTGTAAAATGCCTTTAAAATTAACTACTAAAAGCAACTTTTTGAAAAAAAAAAGTTAATATTTTTTTTAAGAACTCTTATATCATATTGACCCTCGTTCAACTTCATTTTTTATCGAAATAAATGACTGATACCTGTAATCAATGGCTGAAAACTGATATTTGGATCTTCTTCTCTCGGACTACATCAATTTCGGAACTAATTAACGTATTAATTGTTGTTGGGGAGGTTTTAAAAAATTTCCCCAAAGGGGGAC
The DNA here is from genome assembly GCA_023701765.1 of Hylyphantes graminicola. Lineage (NCBI taxonomy): Eukaryota > Metazoa > Arthropoda > Arachnida > Araneae > Linyphiidae > Hylyphantes > Hylyphantes graminicola. The sequence goes on along the minus strand of CM043120.1, from coordinate 53,291,672 downwards.
GTTTGGTCGCAAGAGGTTATGTCCTTAAGGGGGTTCAATACCCACAAAGCGGTGAAAAAATCAAAACAAAAACTATTGGCTTAAAATACTATTACAACCTTTATTAATAATGTCACAAAGTATCAAAACGATTGGAAAACTGTTTTTGACATTAAAAGCCATTTTAATGTCATGGCTTCGTAAGGAAATGGGTTAACAATAAAAACTTTAAGCGCGTTTTTCTCAGAACTTGATTTTTTGAACTTCGATGTACCTTTTCTCAAAAACTATGCTATGTTTTCTCGTAAACTTTTTTTTATATGATGTAATACATAGTAGGGGAGAGGAGGGAGGATTGGGACATTTTCACATAAATATTTTTTTATTCATTATCCACTGCTTATTTATAGATGCAAATGGTTAAATAATAAACTTAGATGTTTTAAATTATTTTTAAAAAATACACACCATTTAAATGATGAACAATTTTATTACTGTTGAGACATTCAAATTACAAGAATTTTGTCCCATTCCTCCCTCTTGGGTGGGAGGAGTGGGACATGAGTATGGGAGAAATGGGACACATTTGAAAATTAAAGAAAAATTATCGAATATCATAATGAGAAAGGTTAACGTGAAAAGAAAAGCAAGACTGCTCTCTACTGGTCCCACGATTCAATTGCGGTGGCAGCAATTTCATGATAATATCGTTTTTTTTTTTTCCTATCGTACTATAGTCATATCCTGTTGAGGAAAATTAAAATTTCTGTTCGTGTTCTTTCTAAAAAATTTTGCATTGCAACTTTTAGCATTGTCAATACTCTCCACAATTGCAACGTAGAAAACACAATTGACCGTGTGGTGAGGAATTGACAAGCACACAATCATATTTACCTATGTTGGGCTTGTCCTTCATCCATGTGCTATTTACATGTCTTCATCTGAACTGTCATGTAATGAAAATAATGACCTTTCGCTATCACTGGATTCATATCTTTAAACGGTACAATTTTCTTCTGCATTTTTAAATTTTAGGTTTGCACATACATATTTATTTGTTGGCACCTTTTTTTTCCCAAGTCTGGCAGCTTCTGCTTCTTCAATTTCTTTCTTCTCAGGGGTATATGTTAATATTCTTGCTCGTCCTTTTTTCTTTCCTTTACTTTTATTCAATGAATTCCTAGGTTCCGCTTTAGGAAATGGCCGTATGGACAGTAGGAAGGAAAAATGGACAGGAAGGAGGAGGAATGGACATGTCCCATTCCTCCCTCTTTCAGTGCGTCCCACTCCTCCCTCTACGCAATGCTTCTAAAAAATAACTTCTCACATAAACCATGCTGACTTTTGGCTTAACTAAACTGCTGTTCAGCATACATTGTATCTTTAAGAGTACTGTGCCACTATATTATGTTTGTTTTAGAAATTACATTAGTAAAGAAATAAAACTAAACATAGATTAAAAACTTTCTCTGGAGGTGTGAAAATAAACTTTTTCCAAATGTAAACTGAAAATTGAATCTGGATGAGCTAGAAATAGGTAACAACAAGGAGCTATGCATATGCTATAAGGTGGTGAGACTGGAAATAAAATTAGGTCATTTATTTTGCCATAATTTCTGCTGTCCCACCCCTCCCACCGTCCCAATCCTCCCTCCTCTCCCCTATAGATTAATCTGAGGTTATGAATTTTAATAAAACTAAAGTGAAAAAAATGTTATGGGGCCAAAAAGTGAGAAATTTCATGATTTTTTGGGTACTTTAAAACTTATTTTATGTAAAAAAATCTAACAGTTATTTTTTAAAAAAACTGTTAACCTCAGATTAATATATAAAGTTGGTATAATACACACAGAAATTTTTAAGATGATCTGAACAGTAGTTATTGTGAAAAGGTACATTGAAATTGGCTAATTTAACATTACCGATATACAACATACTGAACCCCCTTAAAATTTTAAAATGCTCTTATTTTTCATGGAAAGAATTACATTACGAACCACAAATCTAACCGTGACTCACGCTACAGATATCTCTTTATGGGATCGGCCATCAATATTACAGCCTTTAATTCAATCAACTTTTATCAATTGTCACGCTCCCTAACAAAACCGAAGCGTTCACAATTTCTGTCCAAACGTTTATCTTCTCTACTTGTACAGGGTGAGGCAAATAAAAGTGTCCCCGGTCAAGAGATAGGAATACGTTGAAATGCTTGGCGAGAAAAACTCCTGAAGCCACCTGAAACATGTTTTTGCATTGATTGGATCGGATTAGCTTCACATTAGAGCTACTCATAGACTAGGGGTGAGTTCAGATCTTAGTTCGTACTGTATGAAGACGTCCCATAATGCAAATTATGTGTCTTGCAATCAATTTAGCATGCAAATAAGTTGCCAAGCGTTTGTTTGGGCTTAATATTGAAGCGATCAATAGCTTCAGTTAGCAAACCTGTTTTTGTATTGGTTTATTTACTTGGCAAAATTTCTGTCGTATTCTTATCTCCTCGTTGGGGCCACTATTATTTGCCTCGCCCTGTAAAAGATAAATAAACGAAAAAAACTTTTCTCCGACCTTATCTCCGCACTCGAGAAGCCTGTGTGGGCTATTTCAAAATTCCTGCCTTATCTTTCAAAATGTATCACTTTTTTTTTGCAGAGTTAATCCCATCCTCAATGAAATATGTACCTGCGTCTATTTGTTGAGGTTATCAAACTCTATAGGGCTATGTCCACACTTGGATTCAAGATTACTGACTCCTCTCTACTATGCGTCACCGAAATCGGTTGTTTTTATACACGACGCACGGTATTTCAGTAACTGATGCTGTAGTCAAAAAGTTCTATAGTAGGGTAGAGACTGAACCTACCAACCGCACCATGGACCAACATGGAGACAACATAGGGTGGCATGTGGTTGTGCACGACGGCCGGCCGAGTGGTTTGGATCGCAGGCCATAACGCTAGCAGTCAGTGCGCTGTAACGGGTGCGGGCTCGATTTTCGCCTTTGAAATTGAAAGAATTTGTTTTGTCGAGCTTGAATAACTGGGTAACTGTCTATCTAGGAACACACTAAGATAACTTTTTCTACTGCTCAAAATTTAAAAATGTGCGCATGAGTCAATGAAATCGGTTGTCTTAAAGTATGACGCACGGTATTTCAATAACGCATGCCGTAGTAGTAAGGAATCCGGAACTATGTGCGGACAGTTCATACGAAAAATTACTATAATGATAAAGTTAATTGGGTGAATGAGAATGGGTGTTTGTGGCGAATTTCGAAAGCAATATAATGTGGCAACCTTTATAAGATTTTCAATGTAAGAATATTTCTCGAATTTTATTTCTAAATTAACAAGTAAGGCTTAGTTTGCTTTTTTTTTGTGACTGCAAGATTACGTATTAACTTTCAAGAGAATTGCTAAAACTTTTATAACTTTTCTCTTTTAATAATTAGGTGCATTTGCCATTTCAACTTATTCAGAAGAGAGAAAAAAGAAATATCTGTTAGTAGTGCGGAACCTTTAGACTCCCGACTTCATCAAATGTCCGAACATCAACATGATTTTTATTTCTTACTTAACAGAACAGTTGGTCCGTGAAAGTCTAACAAAAAAATATAAGAAGACAAAAAATAAAATAATAAAGGGAATTCTCACGAAAAGCGCAATGGAATCAAAATAATTTGTTTTGTCGCGCTTGAATAGCTGGGTAACTGTTCCTCTGGTCTAACTAATCTTAGGTTAGGTTTGAATTATCGTCGCACTAGATCTACACGAGGGCTATTGGCGACGGGCGTCGTATTTTAGAACAACAGTCAAGTGACGAGCCGATACCTGAATAGGCACCCCACGCTACCGTTAAGGGCGACATCCTACGCAGCGTTAGGACGTTGAAGGATATACTTAACGTGCTCTCACTTACACGGGGTATTATTCGTCGGACATTTTCGGCTACACGAGCCGATTATAGGTCGGCAGTTATTTTGGGCCTTTCGCATGCTAGGTGAGTGCCTAACCGACTAGGCTCCCCAGCCCCCCCCCCCCCCCCCTCCCCAACAAATCTTTGAAATTGTAATGTTTCAGATAGATGTTCACGCGTTGGTCATTATTCCAGTCCAACAGTTTATCAAGTTTTAAAAAAAATAGTGTCACTTCGCCGTTTTCAGTATATGTTGGGGTAATTAAAACATAAAAAAATAATAATATTTAAACAACCGGTTGATATTTCCCCCTTCAAATTCGTCTCATTCCGCGTATAAAATTTTCTCATCAGAACAAGCAATGGGAATATGCAGGTACATTTAAGATAATCGGTTCTAAAACTTATAAAGTATCCATAAATATACCAAAACAGGTTTCTTCAATTAAAAAAAAATTAGTGATATTATAAGGTCTGGGACATATGCCCGACAGCAAAAAATGCCATAATATTAATGCATAATTAGAAATTAAAATTTCCCTTAATTTAGAAACACGGTATTAATTTACTGATTTGTCGGGATTTTAACTGTGTCGGAGTTTCGCCCCTGTCGGATATATTTCCTTGTCGGTTTTATGTCCAACAAGACATTCATTAGTTGATTTGCCGGGATTTTAACTCTGTCGGAGTGTCTCCCCTGTCGGATATATTTCTTTGTCGGTTTTATGTCCGACAAGGCATTAATTTATTGATTTGTCGGGATTCTAACTCTATCGGAGTTTCTCCCCTGTCGGGTATAACTCCTTGTCGGTTTAATGTCCGAAAGCGCATATTATATAATCGATTATTTAATTTTATAACAAATGGCCACCCCTCCCGTTTGCGCTGGTGAATCGACCATTCTATTTCTCACGATGCGATATTTTAAATAGATTGTCCCGTATTTTCCTCAGTAAAAGAGGCGCCGCAATCATCCAATTTGATCTATTCCACACAAAACGTGTGCGAGCTCTTTGTCCAGAAATGGTGTGAGGATGTTACACTCGTAACATATATTTTACCTGTTCTTTGTATAAGTTGAGGGTTTTAGAAAACTGAATAGCCGTTGTTTGCTTGTCTTTTGTGCTTAGTGGTGACCGAGAGGTGTAAGCGACGAGCCTTTCATCGAGAAGGATCTTGGTTATGTTCGTGTTCTTGCCAAACTACAGAATAGACGTATTCGTGCTGATAGAAAAAATCCTGTAAAAATCACCGGGGGCCCGAGTACACTGCGATACGTGTTCGTTAAATCTGTGGAGTCGAAAGTCCCGACGGTGTTAGCGTAAGATGTCGCTCGAAGTTCTATTGGTGGTATTGGTTCTCAGGTGTCGACCTCGTCACTTGACTAAGGTTCTAAATTACGAGACGTAATTGGCTGTTTTAAAGCTCTTAAAGGAGGCTAAAAACAGGTAACCAGACATTACATTATTTTGTGCTTAGGGCCTCCATCGACAATGTTACCCTTTGACGATTTTTTTGTAGCTCTTTTAAAAAAAACTCAAATTTTAAACAAAACCATAACTCTTACGAAATTCTAAGTTTCTTGACTTTGGTTCTTAATTATGACGCCCGTCGCCAATACTCCTTGTGTAGCTCTAGCACGATGATATTTCTCCTCAACTAAAAAAGTTTCAAACATGATTGTTCCTTGAAACTTTTAAGCGTAATTATACCAATTAAAAAATATGAAACTTTAAGAATGAAAGTCAATTAATACACATACCCCAACTGCCGTAAGCTTCACTTTTCCTTCAATATTTAACTAAACGAGATATTTTATGTATATTTTTCATTGAACACTTTCTTTTCACGAGCTGTTATCTAAAAAAGAACTGCCTCTTTTCCCCCCTTATGATTCGGCGACCACTTCGCGTTAAATTATCCCGTTGTTATATTTCGGAAGATGGGGAGAGCCGAAGGGAGTTCTTTCCATCACGATCCAGTTCAAAGTCAAGGCTGTTTTTTCCCAGGAAATGAACCGGGTGTGGTGGTTTCGGTGTCGGCGAACTTAAACCACATTAAAATGGTTTTTAATAAGGCTACTTAACCTTTTCACTACTGAAACGGCCCTCGACGGCCGTACGACCAATTCGATAATGATATTTTATCACACATTCCGAGGAAATAAAAATCCTTCGTAGCGAAAGGGTTAAATTAAATGTAATATAAAAACAGCTATTGCTTATTTTGTTTTTATGCATTTGTTTATCGAAGCATAAGTTTTGAGATACCAATAAAGTTAAGAATGAATAAGAGCCGGAAATCAGGGACATGTCTTAATTGCGGAGGTGGCGCGCGATAGATGGTAGCATCTGTCACTTGTTGGTGGGTGCGTGAGTGTGTGTTGTGTCTGTCTTACTTGACGAAGGTTTATAAACGGGTCTCGAACTAGCTACACAAGCCTGAAACGTCATAGGCAACAAGTAACATAATCCACTTTATTCTATTAAGGTAGAGCTCCCTCTCGACAAATCTGTGTTTTTTCATCTATTACATTCCATTTTCAGAAATTTTACTTACTAATTAACCATCAGAAATTTACTTACTAATAATAATAGGGTTATTTTAAAATATATTTAGTAGTTTCTAGTCATTCTTATCAAAATTAGAATTTTGTAGTTGGCTTTCGTCATATGGCAAAAATTTTAAATTAACTAAATACAACGGTTAATAACTCGAATCAGAACTGCACATCACAAAATGGCCAAACCATCGATTTTTCTTCCACAACATTCAAGCGTCCAGAGTAAGTGTTTCGCCGAAATATTCACGGCAACCCTAGTTTTCGAGGGCGTCACCCTGCGCATACCATCACGTCCAAAAGTAGTGATATTCGAGCATCCCCAATCCTTTCCTGATCCCAATCAGCGTCTTCTCGTGGAAATCGGTCAGGGGGAAAAATATAGCAGCTTCTAAAAGCGTGGGAAACGGGTGGACCGTCAAATGTTCCTACACCCGGTCAAAGTAAAGGGTTGTAAATTATGAGGGTTGGAAGGTTTGGTTTAGTTTGAATATCGGTGCACGAGAGCTACACGAGGGCTATTGGCGACGGGCGTCTTAATAGTCTGGTGACGAGCCCGCGATTGATCCTACGTGATACTTTGCCTTAATATGATACAAACAAACACTAAATATGATACCAAAAAAAAAATATGTTTGAGTGAATACTTGATTGTTCTTTATTTAAAGAAGGCAGTGTGCTTCGTTCAACTTTTATTAACAGTTCCCCCCCCCCACACACACACACTACACACCTAATAAATTAAGGGGGTTCTATCTCGCCCATGTTAATTTTCTGTATTTAGGAACTAAATTTAGGATATGGAATATCTTTATGAATTTTTTTTTATAGTTTGTTCCTTACATATAGTTCTTTGATTTAAACTGAGGAATTTTAATTGTCTCTACTTAAAAAAATATTAACTACTTTAAATCGGTTTTTTTTTGGGGGGGGGGGGGGGGGTTATAATACATAGTTTTAAAAAATTACTGTAAAAGTGTTTTTTATACTGTGAAATATCCTGGGGAATTTTACATATCTCTGCTAAAAAAATAAACTTTAAATCGTATTTTTAGGGGGGGGGGGGGGAGGGTTCAATGCATATTTTGAAATAATGCATATATATAATAATTGTAAAAGTATTTTTTATACTGTGAAATATCCTTAGTTTAAATCAAAAAGTTATTAATGGGGAAGAAATAATTAAACAAGACATGTTGATATCTTTAGTTCTTGAGAAAAATGTTCCTAACTGTTAAAAAACCTTATATTGCAGACAGGAAACGCAAAAGAAAAGTAAGGTATGATAGGAACATATTTACAGTTTCTAAAACATTCTTATAAAAAGAAAACCACTAAACATCTATCGATATCCTTAGTCTTTAAATTAAAGCTATAGATATGCAGATTATATATAAAAGAAAAGCAGAAAATCAACATTTTTGACCCAAACACCCATCCGAGCCCACTTAAGAGGACTGACTCCCTTGGGAATTTCAATCTTGAAAATCGTTATGTTATTCCTATGGAAAACATTCGCAAGTCAATTACCGCCACAATTTTAATAAAAGGTTACTAGTGTTTTACATCATTGTAAAGAACGAAAGGAGTAGATTTTGTAAAATTAATTTGTTTTGTGAAAATCACATATTTAGTATTTTTAATAATTTTTTAAAGTCAGAACTTAATGCGTACTCCATTTTTTACTAACTTCAAAAAATTATAAAAAATACTAAATATGTGATTTTCACAAAACAAATTAATTTTACAAAATCTACTCCTTTCGTTCTTTACAATGATACAAGAAACTAGTAACCTTTAATTAAAATTGACTTGCAAATGTTTTCCATAGGAATAACATTACGATTTTCAAGATTGAAATTACCAAGGGAGTCCTCTTAAGGTAGGCGAATACCCAAAATTCCTCAAAATTCTGAAAATTTTACTATTACTTTAAAATCTTTTCCAAATTTTCCATAGTGATTTCGAATATAATGAATAATACTATTTAGGCATTTTTGTATTTAAATATAATTTATTTATTTAAACGGTGTTTTTCAACTAAAAAAAGAGGTTTATGCTAACAAGTCTACCACGTTGAATTTTCATCCTATAAACATTAATTATGTGTTAAATTCTTCGTTTTGAACTGATACATGCAATGACCCTCTAGAATTACATACAAATTACAAGAAAAGAAGTTATTAAGAAAAATGTTATGAATTAACCCCCCAAAAAAGGGATTTTTTCGATTAACTTACACTTGGACATTTTTAAAAAAAGAAACTACTATATTTACACCAGATATTAGAGGCTTATAGTACAGATATATATTGTAATAGCATCAGTAAAAAATTTCAGGCAAATTAATGTAAAACTTTTTATGCTAGAAGTGATAGCGTAAACCTTTTTTTTTAGTTGAAAAACACCGTTTAAAATAAATCAATTATATTTAAATAAAAAAAAGCCCAAAAAGCATTGTTCATTATGTTTAAATCACTATGCTTAATTTGGAAAAGATTTAAGTAATCGTAAAAATGTTAGAATTTTGGGTACTTGCCTACCTTAAGAAATTGTCTTTTTACCCCTAATAGTTAACTTTTCTGTAACCTAGCTCTTACCATGGAAAAGAAACTTCTACAGGGGCAAACTATCACAGTTTTTATTTCGGTTTTCAAATAGCTGTTAAAAATAATGCTTATATTAAACAACTAAATCGTACTCTTTTTAGCAAGTACTATCCTCAATTAAAGTAATATGTTAATTTTTCGATTGTTTTAATTTCATCATCTAGTAAATCAGTTATTATTTTATTTGTTTGGTCATTTTTTGTTTTAGCTTCCACATTACGTTTATAACGTAAAAAGTGGAAGGTTTTATAATCGTTCAGTCCGTCTGTCTGTCCGTCCGTCCGTCTGTCCGTCACCCACTTTCACAGAGCGAACCAAAAGTCGCACAAACAATTGGGATACGTCATTTTAAAGCAAAAAATCGGGCTAGGTTACATCCAAATTTCATTAAAAAATTTTAATTAGAAGTATATTTAAAATTTAAATAACTAAAAATTTAATCTACATTGAAATAACATGCAAATTCCATTTTCACTCAATATTTTCACTGTTGCCATTTCGTCAAACGCACGAGAAACTTTATTTAAAATAAAAATTAACCTTTGAAAGAAAATTTATTTATGTGATATAATTCGGTTTGGATTGTTGAAACATCACAATAGACTTCTTTTGATGGTTCATTATATATGTATGAAGAAAGATGTATAAAGAATTCTAATTTTGCATAAAATATATGCAAAGTTTCTCTTTTATTTTTAAAGCATCATTTTTACTAATTATATATTTTTCGAACTGTAAATTAAATTCCGGCGATTAAAAGAATTATATTTATTAAAAATTTGCATCAGTATTCCACGAATTCCAAACAAATTTGGCAAACGATAATGAGTAATTTTTAATTTGACAAAGTATATTAATGAAAATAGTTAATTTTGGCGTTTACAATTCTAAATTAGAAGTCTCTGTTAGGCGAATTTCTTTCTGAGGTGTATAATAAGTGTGTTTCCTGTGAGCATAAATATGGTGTGGAAGCGGTTTTAGTGACAGGTTCTGTAACAAACCAACTTGTATTATTTCGTCAAGAAAAATTCTAGTATTTAATTAATAATTATTGCTAGGAATGTGGGCAATTCTACCATAATTTTTAATTTTATGTCCCTTGGGCATAACTTTTAAAAAATTAATATTTCTTTACCCTTTTTTCTTATTATACTAAAAGACTGGTCCTTTTATAATTGCAAAACGTAATTTTAAAGCAAAGAAACTCCAAAAAAAAATTTAGAACACAAAACAATGCAGAAAAGTCCTTACCATCGTGTGTCCCGAATGTCAAATTTTAAGTTTAGGGCCCAATCTAATACTTTTTTTAGCTAAAAATTACATTTATTTGGATTTTAAATTGAACTAATACTGTAGCTTAACGATTTCCTTCCATTGAATTTTGGCTTTTAACATTTATAATGCGTTCGGTTTTCCTTTCGTTTTCCTCCTTCCCTGGGTGGTTTATTTCACTTCACTGACCTCATTCCAAAGTGGTGGAAGAGAGACACTGGATTGAGCTACAGTGATTCTTCAACCATGAAACTGTATTGCAAAAACTCACTTTTCAGTTAGTAGCCACATATTATTGCCCCAGCGTAAATTAAACGGTAAAATAAACGTTTATCGCATTCGCGAAACGCGACAAAAAAAACTCTTGCGAGCGAGTTGTTTTGCTATCGCTTTAGTTGCGTACCCCGATCGCAAGTTTCGCGTTTCATTTCAATCCCGGGAGTCGCCACTTCGTGATCAAAATAGAAAACTGCAACTTTACCCGGTGCTCTGCCAAAACTTTTCGGATCGGACCCGGATTTTGCAACTTTCGGCCGTAATTTCGCGACTTTTGACCGGAAATCCCGGGAATTCGCGACTTTTGGACTTTTGGGATCCCGGATTTTGCAACTTTCGGATCCCCTTAGTTCGCGATTTTTGGATCCCCGAAGCTGATTTTTGCCTTTCCGGAATTCCACATGTTTCGCGACTTTCGGATTTTGGATTTTTTTCCGAAGCTTTGCGATTTTTCGGATTCTCAAATTTTCGCGATTTTAGGATCCTTAAATTTTTTTCAAAAGTGCTATGCTATTATCCTTAAATTTTTTTTCAAACTTTTGTTGCAAATTACTTTGCTACACACAAATAAAAAACTATACACAAAATAAAAAGTATTTACACGCTGATTATTGCTAAAATTCACCAATAAGCCCAAAATTTTAAAAAAACTTAGTGAAATTGCCTGCGAGGCTTTATTGCTTTCCTTGCAGTCTCCCAGGTTTAAGGTTAATTTTTGCTTGATAATTGAATTTTTTTTCTATAAATATGTTTAAGTGGAGTACAAGAAGTAAAATAATCCCTTTTTATTAAACTGGAGTTAATTTCAACACAAGAAAGACCGGAAAACAGCGTGAATGTCCTTTCCTTCCGTTCCTGACCTTCCGATCCTTACCGTCGTTAGGATCTAGGGATGGAAAATCGAAACCTGTTTTAAGACTAACCGGTTTTTTACGATTTCGGTTTCATTGATAAACAGTTAGTTTCGTGAGGCCGGTTTAGACCGGTTTCTTTAGAATCGGTGTTTTTTAAAAAACTGCCGTCCCTTATTATAATTTTTTTGTTTTTTACAAATAAGCTTTGCTAAACTTTTTTTCGTAATTCTAGAACCCTTATAAACCTTTTGATAAACATTTAAAGTGATTTTGAAAAAATTAATTTTACAAGTTTTTAATACCTGAAATTAAAAATTATGGTAGAACTGCCCATATACTTTATGATGGTATTACTCCCAATAATCCTTAATACAAAAACAAATAAAAAGCGTCAAACCTTAATAAGTAATATTACCCTTCTTGGTTTAAACGTAAATTTTTTTTCAAAATTAAACTTTTTGACCTTAAACCTTTAATAACGTATTTTTTTCAAAACCTAAGAAAAAAAAGACTTAAATTAGGATGGAGAAATATTAAATGAAAATTTAAATTTATAATGAATTAACGAATTTTTAATTTAGATAAATCTTTCAAAAACCTCTTGAAACTTATCTCCTTGACTCAACAGTCCATTCATAAACCTCTAACCCGGAAAGAAAATACATATTGAACAGACATAGAAATCAATGGTGAATAAACTAACTACCTTAAACACCTTTCAAAAACCTCTACCCTGAAAAAAAATACTATTGACTCAGCGTTTAAATATATAATGAATTAACAAATTACTTGAACATCTTTCAAAAACTTCTATCTTAAAAAAATATATAAAACATTGAATTGTATGATGAATAAAATAACTACCTTACATATCTTTTGATAACAACTACTTGATATAAATTCACATATTTAATATACATCGAAGTATGTAATGAATAAACTAATTACATTTGAAACATCTTTCAATAGCCTCTACCGGGAGAAAAATATATTAAATAAACATTGAAAGATACAATGAATAAACTAATTACTATGGACATCTTTCAAGAAGCACTACCGCGAAAAAATACATATCAAACAAACATTAAAAAATAATTATTATTTTATATTTCGTTTATTTATCTTGAACATAACATAAGCAAACGAAGTTTCCCGTATTTAATTCAGCTTCCAATATTATGTAAGGAGTTTAATTTCCCAATAATTAATCCGACAAGCCGAAATGGAAATAAATCTACGCTGATTGAAGTCCTAAAATATCTATTGGTGTGTCTTGCAAAAAAAAATGCATATTTAATGAACATTGAAAAAAATAACGAATTAACAAACTACTTTGGACGTCTTTCAAAAACAAGTATCCTTGGAAAAAATGCTTATTTAACAAACATTGAAATATATAATGAATAAACAAAATAAAAAAATTTAATTGAAATATAACATAAACAAAGTTTCCCGTGTCAAAAAAAAGCTTACCATTCCAATAATATGAACATGTCAGGAGTTAAATTTGCCAATAATTAATCCGACAAGCCAACATAAAAGTCCACGCTGATTGAAGTCCTAATATTCATTAGTTTGTTATGCAAAAAAAAATTCATATTGAATAAACATTAAAGAAAATAATGAACAAACAAACCACTTTGGACGTCTTTCAAAAACCTGCCCTGAAAAAAATACTTGTTGAACAAACATTGAAATATATAATGAATAAACAAAATATAAAATTGTAGTTGAAACATAATACATATAAGCAAACAAAATTTCCCGTGTCTAATACAGCTTCCCGTTTCCATAATGTGAACTTGTAAGGAGTTTAATTTCCCAATATTAAATCCGACAAGCAATACCAAGCTGATCGAAGTCCTAATTTTCATTAGTATGTACTGCAAAAAAAAATTGTATTGTATAAACTTTGAAAAAATAATGAATAAACAAATTACCATGGACGTCTTTCAAAGACCCACCTGAAAAAATAATACATATTGAACTTGAACAAGCATTGAAATATATAATGAATAAACAAATTTTTTAATTATAATTGAAATCTAACATAAGCAAACAAAGTTTTTCGTGTCTAATACAGCATCCAATAATATGAACTTGTAAGGCGTTCAATTAATCCCAATAATAAATCTGACAAGACTAAAAGTAAAACGAAGCTGATTTAGTACTAACTAGCAAATTTTTACCCGTACTTCGCACGGATTAAAAAATATCAAATCTATCCAAGTATGTGTGCCATGCAACCTGTTATAAGATCATAAACTTAAGTTATTTTTCCCGCTCTTTTTCAAGTATGAAATTCCGTTTCATTGCTTTAAAATTCCAAAATCAAAAATACGGAGTAAAATGTACTCATAAATGCCATCACAATTCCCTCATAAATACATAAAATCTTTTAACTCTTTTGGCACGTTTTGGGAAATAATTTGGCGAGAAAATAGATATAGCTACAAACACACCCATTATACAGTTCTAACACAATGACCTTAGCACAACCAACCAGCTTATAAATTATTTTTAGCAAACATTTTGCCCATTTGGCTAGTTTTAATAAATAATTTGGCGAGATTGGCAACATATTTGGCGAAAAAATGAAGAATAAAACCCTGATATGCAGCTCTAGTGCGATGGTCTTCATTAACCATCATAGCTCAGTAATAGCTTAACCAACATTTTGCCCATTTGGCGAGATTGGCAAAGTATTTGCCGAAAAAATAAAGACATAAAATCCTAATTTGCAGGTCTAGTGCGATGGCCTTTATTAACCATCATAGTTCAGTAATAGCTTAACAAACATTTTGCCCATTTGGCGAGTTTTAAATAATTTGGCGAGTTTGGCAACGTAATTGGCGCAAAAACAAAGGCATAAAACCCTTATATGCGGCTCTAGTGTGATGGCCTTTATAAACCACATTTCAGAGCTTAACAATCATTTTGCCCATTTGGCGAGATTGGCAACGTATTTGGCTAAAAAATAAATACATAAAATCCTAATATGTAGCTGTAGTGCGATGACCTTTATTAACCATCATATTTCAGTAATAGCTTAACAAACATTTTACCCATTTGGCGTGTTTTAATTAATAATTTGGCGAGATTGGAAGCATATTTGGCGAAAAAATAAAGCCATAAAACCCTTATATGCAGCTCCAGTGCGACGGCCTTTATTAACCATCACATTTCAGTAATATCTTAACCATACATTTATTATTTAAATCTGCATATTTGCAATCAACAGAACCATCAATGAAGAAATCATCAACTAAACCCAAAATAATGAAGACTGGTAATAAATACGTCACTTGAGACATATCAATTATTTTCTAATGATGAATTTAGTTTCTGAAAGTAATGGCAACACAAAAATAAACATTTTCCAATTTATTTATTTTCGTTGAAAGTTTATTTAATTTTTTCAGCAGATGGCATCAGAAAAGTAAAAAAATTATCGGATTTGAGCCAAAGTGGTGTAGTTTTTCCAGAAAATTCGAATTTTCTCTAAAAATAGAACATTTTGAGCTCTGAAAGTTCTTATTTTGCAACTCAAGTATAAACTACGTATTTGTACCAAGTTACGAGTCAAACAAATGTCTAGTTTGTGAGTTTCAGAGAGACATACATACATACACACACACAAAAAACTTCATTTTTATTATTATAGATTTACATTGGTATGTTCTGAAATAATGCAAAAAAAATATTGAATAAACTTATAAGAAAATAATGAATAAACAAATTACCCTGAATGTCTTTCAAACAGCCACCCGATTGAACAAAAAAAACCCATATTGAAATTGAACAAATATTGAAATATATAATGAACAAACAAATTATAATTGAAGCATAACATAGGCCAACAAAGTTTCCCGTGTCTAATACCGCATAATACTATGAACCAATAATATGAACTTGTAATCAGTTTAATTAATCCGACAAGCCGAAATCGACGCTGATTGAAGTCCTAATATATCCATTAAGTGCGAATGACGAATGCCCTCGGTCTTCCCTGCATTCCTCGCGTGCCTTTCCGAGCAGCGGTCAGAATGCAGACATGTCTGGGGTTGACGGATTGGGATGGAGTTATTTCTTGAGAGCTGTTAAGCCGAGATAACAATGGTTGGGCGTTAAAGTTTTCTTTTAAAAGATAACATTCCTAAGTACAAATATTTTTAACTGGTTATAATATACACTATTAAAACGAACGAGCGATTTTAACTCAGTCTGAGTAATTTTCACTCCTTCAGTCTGGCAAATGCACTTCTCCTCTTGGAGTGGATCCTTTGTGTGTTAAACCTCCGACAGGATCACTCCAAACGAGGGATTTTAACTTAGTCTGATTTAAAATTCACTTCTTTTTCAGTGTCAAAAATGCCCTTCTCTTACTCGAGTGGATTTCACTCGTTTGTTTTAAGAGTGTACATATTTTCTCATACTGACCATGTTTGTAGAGTTATGGAGGGACAAAATAAATTACAAAAAAAAAAAATTAAGATGAAAGATATTTACTCAATTTCTTAAATTGAAAATATTATATTTTTTTGGAGGATGGCAACTCTAAAATAAGTGGTTTTTAAGAGTAAGCCGAATGTCAGACTGTCTGTTTGAAACCATTCTACACTCTTAAAACAAAAGAGTGAAATCCACTCCAGTAGGAGAAGTGCATTTTCAACACTGGAAAGGGGTGAATATTAAATCAGACTGAGTTGAAATCACTCGTTTGGAGTGATCTTGTCGGAGGTTTAACATACAAAGGATCCACTCCAAAAGGATGAAGTGCATTTTCTAGACTGGAGGAGTGAAATTTTATCAGACTGAGTTAAAACCTCTCGTTCGTTTTGAGAGTGTACACCTTGAACTGAAAGAGCTACGGACTTTAAAATTTTACATGAGTCCCAGTACATGTCGAGCTTCATAATAACCTCGAGAAATCGCGCAAAAAGTAGATGTCATAGAACTTTTTAGGAATTAAAATTATTGGAATTACCTTATATTATATGATAAATAATTGCCTTTAAAGGTATTGATCTATTGAGTGGTAATTGAAATTCGTGTTATAACCCCCTAGTTTTTGTTCAAAATTCCTTTGTAGTAGTGTAATCGTTTCCGGCTGCCTACTTCTAGCCTCCATTTAGAGCTTTAACACAGCCAATATCGCCTCGTAATTTAGAACCCTGGTCAAGTGACGAGGTAGACACCTGAGCGGGCACCCAGCGGAACTTCGAGCGACATTCGCTGTCGGGACTTTGGACTCCACAGATTTAACGAGCACGTCTGTCCCGGTGTACTCGGGCCCATCCGTCACGAGTTGGATTTTCTACTCTTTCCCAGTACAGATATCCGATTTATAGGATGACTGGCAGTAGGTGGGATTCGAGCCCCAATACTCCTGAGAAGGCTGAATCCTGAGGCGGATGCCTTAACCACTCGGCCAAGGGCGGGCCAAAATTCCTTTAAAATTTACAATTGAAATACCTGTTCACGTTCATTCACAGGTACGAATAACAATCCTTCGTCGTGTTTAGCATCCGCGTGTCCGCCTGGAAAGACGGATTACAAGGGTCTACAGAAGATAGAGATCTTGACAGGCCGATTTCTATAGACTGGTTATTTTGCATTGCGAGGCGGATTCTTCGAGGCATCGCTGGTCTGTTGGTGGCCGCAATTTGGGGTTAAACATGGTCTAAAGAAAATTTTAATTTTTAAGATAAAAAATTACGTTGTGAATAACCTTTTACGACCTTAGAAAAATCCGACCTATATATATAATATATATAATATATATATTTATATATATATATATATATAGAATATATATATATAATATATATATATATATATAGATATATAAATAATATATATATATATATATATATAAATATATATATATATAATATATATATATATATATATATATATATATATATATATAATATATACTATATAGATATATATATATATATTATATATAATATATATAATATATATATATATATAATATATATATAATAGATTTATCTATATTTAAATAATTTTTTAGTAAATATATGGATTTAAAAAGATTTATCTTTGAAAAAAAAACTATAACTTGTTTGATGGTTAAAATCAACTGGCTATCATGTTTCCCAGCAGCACACGATTTATTTTAATATTTTTATTTTATTGTCATAATTATCATATCAAAGGTTATTATAAAAGTGTTTTAGGATTTATGAAAACACCAGGAGTGTTATTGAGATTTGTGGAAAAAGAAACAGTTGTATTTTACTTTCTAAATTTTACCGTACTATAATGTTAGAATTGGACTCACATTGAACTTATGGTGGACGTAATGTTGAAGTTTTTTTTTAAACGTGTGGAATAAATTACATAACTATATTTTCGACAAATTATTCAAACATATGCATCTACTGTTTCAAGAAGCATTTTCCCTCAAACGCAATTCATGACGAAATAAGATACACAATTGTGAACTTGCAGCTCATGGAAGAAAAAACATCAGAAAAGAAAGCTTCTATTGTTAATCGCTGCAGCTGTTGAACTAAAAAAAAGCTGGTATCTTAATTATGACTTGAAATGTTAAGATTTTTTTTTATCGTTTTCTCTTTATTCTTGGTTTTAACAATGCGAAAGAAAGGAATGCCACAGATGATTGGGCAAAAAGGCACTTTCGAATGTTTTTAAAAACGAAAGCAACCAGAGAAATTGTAAAAGAAAAAATTAAAAAAAAGCTCTCAAAACCAGTCTATTAGAATAACTTCTAATTTGTAAAACTCTTCTTGTAAAATCTTTATGCTTCATACATAGAAATTAATATGCAAATACACTAAAAAAATTGATTGATGACTAGGTTTTGATTGATGAATGAGGATATTAAGCTAATTAAGCTTTTAAAGAAAAGTGACTCAAAAACTTGATAATTTTGACAGCTGTCGGGCTGTACATCAGCAAACAAAATAAAACATTTTCGAAATATTAAATTAATAATTATATTCAAGATTTCCATTCAAAATATACAAAACTTAATCAACTTGTGGCACAATATTCAATTTAAGAACTTCATATGTCAGTTCTTTTAAGTGCGAATGAGCCCGCTGAACCGCTGGTCTCCAAACCGAAGTGCATCAGTGTTAATCCAATGGTGGAAAAATATTTTCTAAACCATACTTCTCCGGCAGTATTGAATATTTTTACAAACTGTTTATTTATGACATAAATAACTTACAGGTCCTGACAACCATTTTTGAAGTTGGTGCGAATATTTTTAATTTTCAATAAATAATTTTACACAAAATATAACCCAACGAAACCTCAAGTTGAGCCGCCCCGGTGGCGCAATCGTGAGGACGCTGGCCTTTGGGCTGCTGTGGTCGGGTACGAATCCCGGTTAGGCATGAATGTTTGTGACCGTCAATAAATGTTGTTATTTGTCTATGTGTTATTCATTTCGTTTGTGACTGTAAAAATTCTTCCTGTGTCTGTCCCACTTGACGAAAGCTTAGAAGCGGTTCTCTGAACAAGCACACAAGCTGGAATATATATGAAGAGTACACGGGAATAACCGATTGATTCATTAGGCGGACGCCCGCAATTGCCAGCTTGGCGGCAGAAAACCGGTTTCTCTCTTTCTTCTTCGCGTGGTCCAAGCGTTGGGATCGCCAATCGCCTGAATCTTGGTAGCTAAGAACCACAGAGATAGTAGTCGAAGTATTAGCGTGTCATGTCACGTGACATACAACACTGACTTCATTGGGGCTCTTCTGGGAATTCCTTGCGCTTCCCGTCGTTAGCATTGGAGTTCACGTGATCTGCCACTCTATTACTTTAACTATGATATCTATGGTAGGAACTGGTTTCCTTACACAAGTTCAGGCGATCACTCGCTATCATCGCCAAAGTGGCCGACTAAGGAATGACAAATGACAGTGATTGCGCCCTCTAGAAGGGAGAGTGTAGGCTTTATAGCCCATTACCCAGCTCGCCAGAAGAGACAGTCACAAGATACACACAAAGAAGGACGACACAAACACATATACAAATAACAACATTTATTGACAAATACAAACATCCATGCCTGACCGGGATTCGAACTCGACCCCAGCAGTTCCAAAGGCCAGCATGCTAACGATTGAGCCACCGGGGGGGCCGACTAAGGAAACTTCTCTGCAAAATCAATCGGTTTTTCCCGTGTACTCTTCATATATGTACCATACCATACCTCAAGTTGTTGCTCATGTGCCCTTTTTCTTCTCGCGCAGGCTGCTGGACATCTGCCACGGGCCAAGGTTGCCGGAGGAGCAGCAGCTCATCCTGTACCTGGTGTTCGAGCACGTCGACCAGGACCTGGCCACCTACCTCGAGAACTGCCCCAGGCCGGGACTGCCGCACGACAAGATCAGGGTGAGTCGTCTATCTCGTCGGCACATGGCCTATATTAAACATAATTTGAAATCGGAGCGTCAAAATTGGTAGCGAGAGTGGCCTGGGTGGTGCCATAAAAAAAATGGGTCTCAGTTATGAGGAATATGCCGAGTGTGCAAATTCTTAGCCGCAAATAAAGCAGCCCCATTGGGAAAAAAACAGGGTGCCCGTAAAACAATGTCAGGAAAGTCGCCAAGCAACCTTAGTAGGCCCAAACAAACCGATCACTCCATGTTAGTTCAATGTAAAACGCGTAATTTTATTCTTTAACTAGGGGGCAAAGACACGTGCTCGCTACCGCTCGCCAACCCCCGAGAATTGCTACGCAATTCCTCTCTCTTTTCTTCGAAAACAAACATGCAAGACTAAGATATTTTAGTTAAAAGGTCCCTACCAGCGGGGAGAGTGCGCAAGACGAAAAAGGGAAGATGTATCGGCTTTGGCTGCTTTTACGATGCTTGGCCGGAGACTCAAGACCGATGCCAACAGTTGAAATATAAGCTAGTTTCCGTGTGACTGCTCCAGGGCATCAGGTAGATATAGCGCTAAGCAACGATCTCTACCAAAGCCACGGGACGCCAACTGAAGCAGCCCCGGTACAAAACAAGCACACCGCCACACTTTCTTTCAGCGTTTCTGATTGGCTGAAGCCGCTTAAGTCACGTGGCTTTCAGGCATCCGACAATTACAATTTTATATGAAATAAAGAGATAGCGATGTTTAAAAAATAAAATAAAATGACTGCTCGCGCAGTTTGTAGGCCGTAGTACGAGATCTCAATTAAAAAAAGTAATTGTAAATTTAGTTTATATTGAAAACTAAACTCCTCAGTGCAAAAGCCCATTACTGGGCCAAGGCCTGTAGTGCCCGTTTCATCTTTCGTAACCTAGGGCTCTGGAGTACTAGGCATATGTCTCGGTAAGGTGATCAACGGTAAGGCCTCATGCGGAACCCCCAGTGTTTAGTTCCCAAGCATGCTTGTTACCCAATTTATCGACCCACTCAAGGGTTGAAAGGATGGGTCAACCTCGCCCGATCCGGGACTCGATCCCCGGACCTGTGGCTTGGCAATGCAAAGCACTACCACTAAGCCACTAGGCTTCAAGCCTTAGTTTATATTAGAAAGTTAAAATATCGCCAAGTCGATGTAGAGAGGCTATACAAACTCCCCTGTAAAAATAACGCCAAATACTTCGCCTTGTTTCGGCTTACGCTTACTACAAAACAATCGATGGATTCACTTGGCAATTGTGTTTATCCGGCTGCAACTCTATCTTCTTCTTAACTCTATGAAGATTACTGTCAGTCCCATAGAGCTAATGCATTAGTTTTAAATCACAATTTTTGCAAAAGAATTCGTTTGCCATGTTATCCCATTTTCACAAGGTATGGGAATCATCATAACACCAATTTAAAACGAAATTGAAAAGAAAATAACATCCAGTTATTTAATTATTAATTGATAAAGTTTTTAAATAGTGTCGCCATCTTCTGGGAATTTGAGGAATTTTAAACTTCAAAAATATATAATTAAACAATTAAGTAATAATCTCGTTTCAAATTTCTTTCATTTCGATTATGTTGATTCCCACACTTGGGGAAAAGGGCTAATACGGCAAAGCAATACTTCTGCGGAAGTTGTGATTCAAAAACTAATGCTATTAGCTCTATGGGATATGGGACTGACAGTCCCTCCGAATGCAATGGTTGGTCCCTGGGGCACCCCAGTGATTTAAGCGAGAATACTGACCACAAAAACGAAGGAATAATAAACTGCCGAACCAGGGCTTCTAACTTATAAAAGTGCACATGTGAAACTTGTATGAACTTACAACTGTTGTTACAGGAGATCTTCTACCAGATCCTGAGCAGCATCGACTTCCTGCACTGCAACCGTATCGTGCATCGGGATCTGAAACCCCAGAATATCCTCATCACCAACACGGGCCTCGTCAAAGTCGCGGATTTCGGCCTGGCTAGGATATTCGAGAGCCAGGTGCCAGTCACCTCCATAGTGAGTAAAATAAGCCAAGAAAGGCTGTATTTTTTATTTTCTCATTAGGTAAACTAACCAGTGAATGAACGTTTAAGGGGTCACAGGAGTCTTAAAAATGTGCAAAGAAGATACTACATAGCATAGTTTGATCTCTCTTGTAATTTTTTAAATGCTCAATATATAAGTATAATTTTTTTATATGTAATTCTACAAGATTTAGTTATTATAAAACAAGTTTTAAAATTTATGAAACTTTAGCCAAAACTAAAATAAATGATATTAAACATGAAGGTACTTGAACACACTGTGATTAGGCTTGCGCGGCAAATTGTGAGGTCAAAATTGAAAAAATGACCAAGAAAATGACTTTATATTGTACAAATATGTACAGACTAGGACTTATACCTAAATTCTCAGCTCAATTTTAATTAGTAATTATTTTAATAACTTTTTTCTAAAAAAATTATTAAAAAATTAAAAATTTTGATTTTAAATTTTTTTAAAAATAATTTCTAATTGAAATTGATCTGAGAATTTAGGTTTAAGTCTTTGTTTGCACATATTTGTACAATATAAAGTCATTTTCTTATTCATTTTTTCAATTTTGACCTCACAATTTGCCGCGCAAGCCTAATCACAGTGTGTTCAAGTACCTTCATGTTTAATATAATTTATTTTAGTTTTGGCTAAAGTTTCATAAATTTTAAAACTTGTTTTATAATAAATAAATCTTGTAGAATTACATATAAAAAATTATACTTATACATTCAGTAGTTCAAAAATGACACGAAAGATCAAACTATGTTTTGTAGTACCTTCTTTGCACATTTTTAAGACTCCTATGACCCCTTAAGGAACTGCGTTTGCCAGTGAATGAGACCAGGACAACCAACCATATGTCAGATAGCTTCCTACTACATGGGAGGAAGTCAGTGTTGCCAATCCATCTAGTGGAATGATTTTCAATAATTATTGTTTAATTATCTTTACCAAATGTTCATTCACTGGGGCCTGTTCACTCACTGGTCAGTCTACCCTAGCAAGGGTTTTTTTTTTTTTCAAATCGAGCAATAAACAAATTTTCATCTTTCACGGAGGATATTTCTAATACCGATTTGCTGCAAACATGTGTCCGTTTTATCGAAAATGCATCGTCTATTTCCCCTCGGTCGTAGATCTGTCGATTAATTTTACCGACGGAATTCTGATCAAATATCAGAAAGAAATTGAAAAGAATACAATAAATAGTAATCTAAAAGTGATCGTGCGTTAGAATTTAATATATTTCGTCATCAAAATATCATATCAGTTGATGGAAATTGTTTTTAAAAGATAGCGGGACGTGAAGCTCACAATTTGGCTCCAAGTGCCTTCCCTCACCACCAAAATAATACACTCTTAAAACAAAAGAGTGAATTTAACTCAGTCTGAGTTAGCTTTCACTCTTTTCAGTGTCGAAAATGCACTTATCATATTGGAGTGGATTTCACTCTTTTGTTCAGTTAAAACACCGACAGGATCACTCCAAACGAGTGAATTTAACTCAGTCTGAGTTAGCTTTCACTCTTTTCAGTGTCGAAAATGCACTTATCATATACCCGGTAGCAGAAACTGCGCAGCACGGCAGCAATGCTGCGGCCCGATCGGGGGGGCTGCGGCCAAATTGCCGAACTTTCGGCAATCCGAAAGTCGCGAAACTCCGGAGGACCGAAGGTTGCGGAACTCCGGCGGTCCGAAGGTCGCGGAACTCCGTCGGTCCGAATGTCGCGGAACTCCGGCCGTCCGAAAGTCGCGGAACTCCGGCGGTCCGAAGGTCGCGGAACTCCGGCGGTCCGAAAGTCGCGGAACTCCGGCCGTCCGAAAGTCGCGAAACTCCGGAGGACCGAAGGTTGCGGAACTCCGGCGGTCCGAAGGTCGCGGAACTCCGTCGGTCCGAATGTCGCGGAACTCCGGCCGTCCGAAAGTCGCGGAACTCCGGCGGTCCGAAGGTCGCGGAACTCCGGCGGTCCGAAAGTCGCGGAACTCCGGCGGTCCGAATGTCGCGAAACTCCGGCCGTCCGAATGTCGCGGAACTCCGACCGTCCGAAAGTCGCGGAACTCCGTCGGTCCGAATGTCGCGAAACTCCGGCCGTCCGAAGGTCGCGGAACTCCGAGGGTCTGAAAATTGCGGAACTCCAGCGATTCAAATACATTGAATTTCATGACTTTTGGTAGCTTTTTGTTCAAATTCATGACTTTTAATGACAAAATTTACCCTATGCAAAAAAATTCATGACTTTTTATAAGCTCGAAAACCTTGCATTTAGTCAATTAATTTTTTATGAATATTAGTTTGTAATGTTTAACTTGTTTTTTATTTTATATGTATGCACATAATATTTATATTTGTGCACCTAAGCCACAAGACTTCGTCCACCTGGCATAAAAACTTAATATCGAGCCCTGGAGTTTTGTAGGATTAAAGCTATCGATAATATCGAATCACGCTGGGGGGGGGGGGGGGTCCTTATTTCTTACAGCCAAATTTTTCCCCAAAAATTTCATGCTGCAGCCACATTCAGAAAGTTCTGCTACTGGGATCATATATGAGTGGATTTCACTCTTTTGTTTTAAGAGTGTAAATATTGACATTAAAAAGTACTAAATTTGATTATTCATTTATTTTAGTAAAGAGCCCAATTTTTTCTAAATATACATATACATAATATCAGCTTTTTACGTGGAACTTGGTTGTTTAAGATACATAATGAGCTACAACTCTAAGTTTTAGCTAAAAGAATCATTGATTATAACTAAAAAATATCATTGGCTGTAAGAATCATCTAAAATTTATCAATTACGTTCATTTCTGAAGCACTTTTGTTTTGCTACAGGTGGTTACTCTGTGGTACCGGTCCCCCGAAGTGCTCCTGCAGTCCAGCTACGCCACTGCAGTTGACCTGTGGAGTTGTGGTTGTATATTTGCAGAACTTTATAGGAGAAAGTAAGCATGCAACTTACTTAAGTAGTTCTAAATTAATTTTTCAAGACTATAATCTTTTTTTGCCTTATAAGGAGTTATACTCAGTCACAAAGCTTTGTTTCATTTGGCGAATTTTCTTGTCAATCGTCTATAATGAGTTACATACGTTTTGTTCTAAAGCCATAAACGGTTAACTTTGTCATAAGTTAACTAAAGCCGTAATTACAACAATAACTACTAAATATATTTACTATTTCTTTAAAA
The DNA here is from genome assembly GCA_023701765.1 of Hylyphantes graminicola. Lineage (NCBI taxonomy): Eukaryota > Metazoa > Arthropoda > Arachnida > Araneae > Linyphiidae > Hylyphantes > Hylyphantes graminicola. The sequence continues at coordinate 53,266,561 of CM043120.1, read as the reverse complement.
AAAAACATTTCATGTTATACCAAACTACAATTTAATTTTAAATGTAAAACATTAAAATCTTATTGTTAAAATCTTCCTTTTTCTTTTCAGGCCCTTATTTCGTGGCCAGTCTGAAGTGGATCAATTACGAAAGATATTCGAGTAAGTTCTGCTTTGTCAGTTATAATTTTTTTTATTTAATTCAAAAGAAACACATTTTGTGAGTATTTATTTACTTATTATTTAAGAAAGATCGATTTATTAATTATCAAAAAAAATCCTAAAGCAGAATATTTTTGACGCCTTTACTAGCGGTTGAAATGTTGTGTTTTAGATTGCAAATATGGATACACATATAATTCTGAACATGTTAAAAAAAAAAAACTACAGTAGAAGTCCAACTATCCGAAGCGGTGCTGATTATCTGAATATCAGAAAAAATCCAATAAAAAAATTATTATAAAAACTATAGCAAAAAGCAATAACTCAAACTGCAACTTACAATATTTAGATTTAATTGGATTCATAACCAAACGAAAGTAAAACTACATTATCTCACAGCCCAACAGACAACAGTATATGGAGTAATTCATTAAAATATACCACCTTTATTAAAATATACCTCCTATTAACTCCAATTATCCGAATTTTTGATTATACGAAAGTGGTTAGGTCTCAATCGCTTCGGATAATTGGAGTTCTGTTGATAAATAAGTAACTTATAAAATGTGTATTTTACTTATTCGTTTATTATTATTATTTTTTGCTTGGCCAAAAGATGACTGAAAATGTACAAATTGCGCATGCGTAATTTCAGGTTGATGGGTCCCCCAGAAGAGTCCGAGTGGCCCGAGGTCTCGGTGCCGTGGATCTCCTTCAAGAACTACAGGAAGCAACCCTTGGAGAGCGCGGTGCCGGAAATCAACGCGGAAGGACTCGACCTTTTGCAGGTAAGCCCATTTTCTACATTTTCTAGAAATTGATTTGGTTTGGTTTGAAATATCGTCGCACTAGAGCTACACGAGGGCTATTGGCGACGGGCGTCGTATTTTAGAACCACAGTCAGGTGACGAGCCAACACATGAATAGGCACCCAACGCAACAGTTAAGGGCGACATCGTACGCAGCGTTAGGACTTTGAAGGATATTTAACGTGCACTTCCTTACACGGGGTGTTATTCGTCGGACATTTTTGGCTGCACGTGCCGTTTATAGGTCGGCAGCTATTTTGGCGGTGCTTGGACCCGAACCTGGGACCTTCCGCAGATGCTAAGCGAGTGCTTAACCGACTGGGCTCCCCAGCCCTTCTAGAAATTGAAATTTCTTTATCAGATTTACTGTACGGTCACCCTTGGCGCGATTTTTTTATCATTTGGCGATAAATAATATTTTTGCTAGTCATCTCTACTTTTTTCAAGCCATTCTCCGAGTTAGCGCAATTAGGATTAAAGTTGTTTTTTTTCGTAATGAAAATTTCAGGATTTTTTTTATCCATTTTCTTTTCTTGCTAATCAATTTTTTCAAAATGTCCTTTTTCTTAAATCGTGGTTTTCAAAAAGTCGCCAAAATACTGACTTTTGGTGAGATTTTGGAAAATTCGCCAAGGGTGACCGTACAGTAAAATTTTACAAAATGTGACTGTGGGTTAAGGGACGAGGCGACACTTGAGTAGGCACCCTACGCAACAGTTAAGGCAACATCGTACGGAGCGTTGGGACTTTGGAGATTATTTAACGTGCACTCCCTCTACATGGGGTGATATTCGTCGGACATTTATGGCTGCACGGGCCGTTTATAGATCGGCAGTTGTTTTGGCGATGCCCGGACCTGTACCAGGGACCTTCCATATCCAAAGTTCTGCATCGAGCCATTCAGCAAGAGTTTTATTAATTAATCTGTAAATAGTTTTATTAGTTTTGTCAATGTATGTATTAAAATTATTTTTTTCGTGGCATATTTGATTAATTTTCAAGTTATGGACAGATGTATTGTTTTTAGAAGCTTGATATTTAATCAAACTTTGGTGAGATTTCTAATCGTTCAACCCCCTTCGGTCGGAATTTCGAAAACTTGGTCTAAAATTGATGACCAACTGCGGTTATAATGATCTCAAAAATATAAATTGAACATCTGGTAAAAAATTTTAATCGTGAAGATCTTAAGAATTATTCTCAGTAGAGTTTGTATTTTATAAGTGAAAATAGTAATAAATAAAATTGATGTCCGGTTTTTACCGGATGTGCCATGTAGGAACGATTTCTTTCAAAACGGTTGCGTGGCGCCATCTATGTGCAACAAAAAGAACAAATAAAACTTTTTTAATGCTCTTATTTAATTATGTATGTTTTTTTTTAAAGCTATTATCTTTTTTAAATAAGTCTTTCCTTTTGCAGAAACTGCTCATCTTCAATCCCCTCCAACGGATCAGTGCCAAGGACGCCATGAACCACAACTTCTTCACCGATTTCGAACTCCAGAAACCGCTGTACAAAGCCAAGAAGAGAAAATCGGCACGGCTTTCGCTGGGCTCCGAGCCCGGGACCAGCGCTGTCAAGAAGTGACAGCAGAAAACACTGACCTTTTTAGACTCCTCTCGGTGAAAAGGGCGTTATTTTTGTAGAGTACAAAAAAACTTCATTTAGTGAAGAGTCCTCTCGAAAAGGCTTGAATTTGTAAAAAAAAAGGCTTCATTTTGTAGAGAGGAAAGGTTATAATATCCTACAAAAATACTAACCTTTTTTTTAGACTCCTCGTATGAAAAAGGGGTCATTTTGCGAAGGGTCATCTTGAAAATGTGTGAATAAAATTCCTCTTAAAACGGTGTCATTTTGTAGTGAGGAAGGGATGTCATATTCTACAGAAAATACTAACCTTTTCGGACTTTTCTCGTGCGTCATTTAAGATTCTTATTTTTAAAAAAGGTCATTTTCTGAGGAGTTCACTTGAAAAGGCTTTAATTTGTAAAATATTCTCTTAAAACAGTGTCGTTTTGTAGAAAGGAATTGATGTCATATCCTACAGAAAATACTAACCTCTTCAGACTTTACTCAGGCGTCATTTTTGTAAAGATTCTTTTTTAAAAAAGGCGTCATTTTCTGAAGAGTCCTCTTGAAAAGGTGTGAATTTGTAAAAAAAAGTCTTCTTGAAAATGCGTCATTTTGTAAAGATAAAGGGATGTAATATCCTATACTACGAGAGTCGATTCATGTTTAGGTGGTAATTTATATGGATATGCGTGTACTTTATATATTCCAGTTTCTCTTCAAGCCAATGTATGCCCGTGATTTACATTCCCTGTATTGCATTGATGTCAATGATAAAAAAGTTATCCATCTTGTGAAAATGAATTTTAAAGGTTATTTTTAAATTTTTTTTTACACAAAATTCAAATCAACCCATTCACTGTTGCCCATGTCTCTTTAACCACAAATAGGGCAAATTAATTTGAAGACTAACTGAAATAATAATACATCTCATAGAAAGTTTGTCTTGAAAATATTCATGGTACAGCTGGTATAATGGCTGGTTTGTTCATAGGCATCTTTTGGTATGGTGGGAAATGTAACATAGTGTTGTTATACAGATTGAGTTATATGAAATATTAAGTGGAATTTTCACCTCCATTTTGGCATTTGGTAATGTAATATAAATCGGAATATCGAGAACGGCTATTACATCATAGCTGTTCTAAATTCACTTTTGCTTGAAAGCAGTATAATCATTTATACCTTGATGTCTATCCAGAATGCGAGCCTCGAAAGCATTTTCTCCCCCCCCCCCCCCCCCCCATCCCTTCGCTTGGTTTTTTAGGAAACAGGGGAGCATCGCTTTTCTAAACCTAATGTGTTTGAGGTTCTGTTGTGAGGTTAACAATCCGAACAGTTCAAAACCAAGTAGAGTGGGTAAAAAACACACTTCACACTGTTTCAAAGAAAACACATGCTGGGATTGGGAAAGAAAATGTTTTCGAGGCTCGTATTCTGGAGGAACAAGGTATAAAAAGATGCATTTTAATGCCTATTATGTGAATGTGTCTTATAACTAATTGCATGGTAGTTTTGACATGACAAAATTTAATAATAAAAAGTATTTGTGTGTCTTTATACCAGAATATCATTTTCTCAGTTGGATCATTTTTTCATTGACATGCAGTGCCTTCCAAACGTGAGAAACTTTGTCATTTTATACATTGAATTATTTTTTATAGAAATTCAATTATGTACATATACAATATAGTTTTTATACAATATATATCGCAGGGATTTTTACACAAATGTTTCCTGTTTACGATACTTATTTTAGTGGAGTTTTACTGTTATTTTAATGTAACCCTATGCCAAATCTGAGTACAAGACTTTAAAAAGGCCAAATAAACGTGTTTCAGCTATCATGACACCATAAACATTGCTGGTGAAATGTCTGTAATTGTTGTATTTAAGGCTTATAGGGTGCATTAGAACAATTTATATTTGATAAACACGTCATGCGACAATATTTATTAAAAAAGCATTTAAGTACTCCGGTGATTACAACATTCATGTACAATGCATTGCTTGCAATGCATTTCCAAGCTTACATTGGATATTGTGAACTCAAAGAACTATATTGTCATAAAAATTTATTTTTATAACTTTTATCTATTTTCAACACTTATACCACTCCATTGCTGGTAAAACTGGTCTCACTCCATCTTTAAACATATCTTATACCATTTCTATCCAGAATGTAAGCTTAGAAAAGACTCTCTTCCCCCATCCCTTCACTGGGTTTTCTAGGAAAAGGGGGGAGCATCGCTTATCTAATCCTAGCACGCTTGAGGTTCACAATCAAAACAGTTAGTTACCATGTAGGGTGGGGAAAATACCGAAACAGCTATAAATCACCCCGTTTCCAAGAAAACCGCACTCGTGGATGGGGGAAGGAATGCTTTCCAAGCTTACATTCCAAATAGACCTACTATAGCTCAGGGCTTTATTTCCTCCAGAACAGACGATATTGGTGAACTGATTCTGAAGCGAGTTTTTTCTTACCATCCATCTGCAATGCATTGGATATTGTGAACTCAAAGAATTATATTGTTACAAAAATATTTTTTTAATAACTTATATTTTATCCATCTTCAACACTTTTACCACTCCTTTGATGGTAAAACTGGTCTCACTCCTTCTTTAAACATATTTATATCTTTGCTCAGGGCTTTATTTTTTCATACCATCATGTTTAGAAAACTGTCTTACCATAAAAAAAAAAGATAGGTCCAATAAATAGTTAAGTTAGAACAATTGGACTTGCATGTGTGACAATATCTATTGTGAAAAACTATCAATAAAGTACTGAGTACTCTGGTGATTTCAACATTCTTCATATGCTGTGCATCATATCGGATAACTAAGAATTTTCTAATAACAGTTAAATGTTTTCCATGGATAAAAAGTCAAAAGCTTTAGTTTGAAGGCTTTATTTTAATATCACACTTGTATTAAATCTTCATATACAAATGCTGCAAGGAACTCATTAAATTACCTTAAAATATACAAAATTGGAGGTAGAACAATATTAAAGTAAAGCCTTTACCTAATTTATATTTTAATTCACAACTACTAAATTAACCCTACAAAATGCATATATTTAGAAACCAGTCATTTTTCAACATCGTGTGTAGTATTTTCGTATTAAGAGGAACTGTCAATCCCATAGAGCTAATGCATTAGTTTTGAAATCACAACTTTTACAAAAGAATTGCTTTGCCATGTTATCCCATTTTCACCAGGTACGGGAATCATCACAACATCAATTTAAATTGAAAATAAAATAACCAATTCATAATTAATAAATTGATAAAGTTTCGATAACATTTTCCTTTCAAACTTGTTTCATTTTGATGTTATGTCGATTTTCTTACTTTGGGAAAAAGGGCTAACATGACAATGCAATACTTCTGCGGAAGTTGTGATTCCAAAACTGATGAAATTAGCTCTATGGGACTGACAATCCCTCTTTAAAAGCTTTTATGAGTTGGAAAAAAAAACAATGCACAGTGGTAAGGTATCTGAAAAAGTTTCCCGATAAACTTTTTATAAATTTTTTTTCTACAAAAGTATAGATATGAGGCGAGGAAAATACTTGCAAGGTTCTGTTTTAAAAATGTCTTTGGTATGTTAACACAGAGATGGTGTAATGCGAAATAGCACTGTGCGTGCTACAATGTAGGTAGAGTGCATCACTCGACATTGTACAGAAGGGGGAAAAGGATAACTGTGTACAGTTCCGAATAAAAAAAGGACCAAAGAATGTGAAAGTCTGAATAAAGTATGTTGCGTTGTATTAAGAACTGTCAATTGTATGTTAACAAGGTGGTTTTCATCATGAAAGTTTGCAATAATGGCCTATATAAAGCTATGAAAGCTACTGAAAAATAGTTTTACTTGTGTATATAGTTTGTTTTTTAACGATACATGTACGAAATGTAATGTTTTTGAAACTATTTTGTATTAATATTTATTATAGTTGTGATTGGAGAATTGAAATTTGGATTATTTATCAGAATTGCAAAAATGTTAAATATTAATAGTATTATTTGTTACTTCACCTTAAAATTGTTGATAAATTGTTACTAATTGACTCATTTTAAATAATTTATCTAAACAAAACAAATGCATTTAACAATGTTAAAAAAAGACGATTTTTATTCGTTAAAATAAAGCTCAATTTTGGAAATTAAAACATTTTTTTTATAGAACCATATAAAATGTGTACAAATATGTAATGATAATTCTCAGCATTAAGTAGCTATTTATTCATTTAGCTTCCTGTTTAAATTGGTGTAAATTTTTTGTAGTCAGATTTCTTATATATTTTTGTAAACAAAGTTTATAGTTAGATAAAATTCATTGTATAAAACCATGCGTTACTTTTTCATGTATTAAATACATTTTAAACACCACATACATACTTTTCTAAAAAGTCATAAATGAAGAGTCAAGGGGAAGAACCTCTTGATTGACTAGGAATCTTCCCGTAGTCAGGTCTACTTGGCAACGAGAAACCAGTTCCTGTCTTTGCTTGTTTTCTCGGTACAAGCGTTTCAGGGTTGTCTCCAGGGAACCAAGAGAGAAACCAGTTTCTCTACACAAGTTTAGGTGGTAACTCGCTATGGTCACCAAAGGGGCCTGAAACAGAGGGATATCCAGTCGATGAAAGTTTTTTTTCACCTAAACCCTTCTTATGAAAATAACTATGCCTAAAATAGGTAGGTAAAGTAGGAAGGTGAATACCATTTAAGGAAAGATCTACACACAAATTTTAAACACCGAGATAGCATAAACTGGATTTTAGAAAATGAAACCTCGAATCTTAGAGTTTAAAAATTGATTAAACGTTTAAGGCTCCCTTGACACAAAAAAATTAAGAGGTAATTTTGTCATAAAGCTTTTACTTTAAACCTCTTTAGTACAAAAAAGCTTTTCATGGCGTAATCTAAGCCCTCCTTTATCAAACAATAAAAAAAGGTTTGTAAAAATATTCAATACAGCCATTTGCTATGATCCCCATTTCTGCCATCATCCGCCACGTCTTCTCCACACCTCTTGTGCTAAGCTTGACAATCTGCCCCTTTGGTTTTTTTTTTATTTGCTTCATCTATGTTGTCTCTGTCCCATTCCCCGCCACACCACCCATTCGTTCTTTGTACGGCCATTCACCACCATCATCGCCATTCCCATTTCCCAGCTACACCGGAGGTGGAGGCAGCTTCGCTGCCTGGTCCTCCTAAATTTTGTTAAACGTCGTCATTCAATACAGCCGGAGTAATTTGGCTTAGAAAAATACTTCTTTTCCATTGGATTAACACAGAGAAAAGACTTTGGTTTGGAGAACTGGCTACCCTCTTCCCCTTAATAGTTGAAACCTAATAAATAAAACACATACCTTCTACATTGTGATGGACTTTATTTAAAACGAGGAATTCAATAAATAAATTAATAAGTTAAGACAAAACATCCCATCATCTCTTCTTCTTGTTCTTAGACTTGCTTTTGGGTGGTTCTGGGGTTTCGCCTTTCGCCAGAGTCAATTTCTTTTTCAAGTCCAGCAAAGCAGCAACTTCTTTGTCAATTGCGGATTTCTCTGCCTTGTTGGTTTTGAGCTCTCGAACTTTATCACCCTATAAAAAAATGTAATGTTAAGTATGCTATATATAATATATGGAGGGGAAATATATTTTCCAACTCTTTAATTTTTGATGAAACATAATGGAGAATGTGCACATTTTTTTTTCTTAGTCTAAATCAATAAAGGATGTCTTAAAACCTACAAAAAGTGCATTTTTAAATTTTTCAGAAGTATATTTTAGCCTTTATTTGACGTTAAAAAGCGCGCAGTTTCAGTTTCGTGATAAAACGGAAGTCACGTGTCACGAAGTCATAAGATCTTTAGGAGAAAACGGCTACCGTGTGGTAGTAGGGAAAAACACTGGAAATGTCTTTTCGTTTGTTCTTTTATAAGGCGTTTTTTATCATTTCAAATTTGGTAAAGTAATAATATTGAAATAATAAGTCTTGTATTATTTGTGGATATATGAAAGTATCCGCAAATTAAGAAAAAATTTTGTGGTGATGTATGTAAACGAATATAATCAACAACTTATTATACTACATTATTCTGTCAAGTCAGAGGAACGTTTAAAACTATAATGGAAAATCTATCACAATACAAAATGTTTGAATTACTTCAAAGAATTCAGTTAAAATTAAATATCGCTAATTAAATATATATTTTAATAGTATTTCAGACTTAAAGTATGGGCTTAAAAACATTGTTATTTTTAAATAATGACCAAAATGAATATTGATAAGAAATTATTGTGGTTATGAATTGAATAGCAAATTTTTTAAATATTTTTTGGCTTAAACTAGATAGCAAAAGCTTAGATCTTAAAATAAACGTAGGCTCTAAAACAGGTTAATACTTAAACAAATATTTTTTCGCGAATCATATTCTGTCAGAACATTTTTTAGTAGTTTTACTTAGTAACGTTGGTAATCTAGCTACAATTTATTTAATTTTTTCAGTAACAAAATTTCAACTCTATGCAAATTATAATTTAAAAAGAACATTTAAAACTAATAAGATATTGCCCTCCTATCCCCCAGGACAGTGTTTTTATGGCAAAAGAATTCATAATATTATGCAAATGCAAAAAATAACATTATTAGAAGGCACTTATTTACGAGAATTCGGAACAGAATAAGAATTGTCTTCCCAAAGTATTCAAAAATAAACAAATAAAAAATACCAAGTAACTTCTGTGCTATTTATTTTAATTCCCGCTCAAGTACGGTTTAATATCGACAGCTAAACTAAAAATACTAATATTTTTTTACTGCAAGAGTTGCAAGGTTCTATTTCAGGGTATATATTTAATACAAACAGAAACATTTACGGCTAAATTAATTTATTACTAAGTAACATTTTTTAAATTTCTTACTTTTAATGGAGTACGTTTATTTAAATAATTTTTTTTAACAAAATGCTTCTAAACTTCTACATTAATTTTGGGCCCAAATTAATTACATAAATATATGTTTTCCAAAAAATACTTTTCTGTTTTACAGATAGAAAATTTGTGATAGAAATTTGACACACCGTATTTGCTACGACTTTAATAATTATGTCAAATCTATGAAGAATTGGTGGTGGTTCATTTAAAATAACTAAAAACTGATATAAAGAAAGCATGTATTAATACAACTAAATAACAGTTCCATTTTATACATTATTGTACGAAATCCAACTTAGAAATCCAATGTAGTCATTCGAATGAAAGAAATCAATCCGCAAAATGTTTTATTGGCCCCATCTGTATCTTTTTAAATATAAATGGTACATGTACTGCAATTAACTATATAACATTCCTCCTGTTTAAAACAAACCCTTCCCCCAATCCCCGTACGCAACCTATTCGAAAACTCTCGAAAACCAAGCTACGGAGAAAAAAGAAACGAGCTTATGACGTCACCAGCCGACACGCCCTGTTTTTGGCTGAGACGCGTTTCCTGCGTTTTTCAAACATGAATAACTACAGATACAATAGGAAAATACTTTTTTGGGGGTATATTTGGATTCCAGGAACCTTAATCTATAATCATAGCCCCTTTAAAACAAAATTTAAAACATGTGCACATTCTCTATTGAAGAGTACACGGGAAGAACCGCTTGATTTCTTTAGAGTCCATCTGTAATTGTCTCTGCTTGGCGGACATGGGCGACCGGAAACCGGTTTTTCTTTTGGTTCTTCATTTGCGGTACAAACGTGTGACTCATTCCACAGATCCCAAAATATGTATATGTATCTTTAATACTCATACATTATGGGAAAAATACTGAAAAAAATTAACTTCATTGGAATTTAAATAATTAAAAAAAATTTCCATATGACAAAACCAACTACAAAATTTTAATAATGACTACAAAACTACTAAATATATTTCAGAATTAATAACCCTTTTTAACTATAGTTAATTTTTCAAAACAATTTATTTGTATTTAGTACTAATATTATTGAACTTTAAATACTGCCAAAAATCGTAATTTCACAAAAGTCAATAACTTCACTCTTTAATTTTGAATACACTTTTACTACTGTCATCTATGAGGGTTTTTTAAAACTTCAAAATGGAATGTAATAGATGAAAAAAAACATAAATCTGTCAAGAGGGAGCTCTTATTTAATAGAATAAAGTGGATTATGTTACTTGTTGCCAAACCACAACAGTATGCATTAGAGGATTAAGTATGGTTTGGACAACCACAGTAAATAGTATCATGTAAGATTTTGCAACGTTTGAAGTATTGAAATTTTATATTGCTTGCGGCCCAGTGATGAGATTGTATGCTTTGCATTAGCATGCCACATGCCCAGGGATCGAGTTCAGGATTGGACGAGGTTGATTCAAACTTTCATCCCTTAAATAGATTGATAAAATATGACCACGCATACTTGAGAAACAAACACTGGGGGGTTCTGCTTGGGGTTGACCACCTAACCGGTACATATATCCAGCACCTGAGAGCTCTTGGTTTCGAGAGCTGGAATTGGGCACGCAGCTAGAGCTACAACAAGGCTATTAGCGACGGGCATCGTATTTTAGAACCACAGTCAAGTGACGAGCCAACACCTGAATAGGCATCCAACGCAGCCGTTAAGAGTGACATTGTACGCAGCGTTAGGACTTTGAAGGATATTTAACGTGCACTCCCTTACACGGGGTATTATTTGTCGGACAGTTTTGGCTGCACAGGGCCGTTTATAGGTTACCAGTTACTTTGGCGATGCCTGAACCTGTAACCTTTTGCATGCTAGGCAAGTGCCAAACCGATAGCTATGATAACATTATTACTATGATATTATATGATTTATTTTTTGAATATTAACATTAAAATGACAAAGTTCAAGTTAGCTGGAATGTCAATTTATTCGAAGTTGCTACGTTTTTTTTAATGAATCAAATATGGCTTTTACTAGTTCTACAATCAAGACAATGATTTACAGAGGTTTCTGCACAAAAATGTGAAAGCGGTTTTCCAGTTAGGTATATTTTCATAATTGCACTTAATGCTCCATAGTTAAGACCAGGGCATATTGTGTTTTGCATGTAATCGTTAATTCCTTTGTTGTTAAAAAGCTAATGCACTGAAAAAGCTAATGAATTTCAACTGGCCGTCCACGAGGACGTAGGGATCGAATGATTAATTGTCCTCTGGGAATTCTCGATCGTTGAGGATGGTCCGTTTTTGTTACATACTAAATTTTTGCACTTTTTGCTATCGGGATTCTGGCTCGTCAGGATTGTCCTATACGCAAACAAGTAGCTTTGTAACTGTCCCTTATAGTCAGGTCGCCAAACCCCGATTTTTGGCCGAACCCTGCACTGAGATGTTAAGTTTTATTTATGGATGATTCTTATAGATTCGAGGGTGTAGATTACGAATCTGGAAGGTACTTTTTTGGTACCCTTGAGCATTTTTAGTTATTCAAGATGGCGTCTCCGCCATCTTGAATTTTGTAATCTTAATATTTGACGATCTAATCGACAAAAGTGAATAGTTTTTGTCTTTATAGAGGCATTTAATAATAAAGATTCACAATTATCAAGAAAATTTCAAAAATAAAAAATTCAAAATGGCGGATTCCGCCATATTGGATTTTTTCACTTTTAATACTTTTGCTTTATATTTAACCCAACAAAATATTTATATTTTAACTATATTTTTTATACCTAGTTACTATAGAACATTACTTTGAAGAAAATATAAAAAATCAAGATGGCGGCATCCGCCATATTGGATTTTTTCACCATTTATATAAAGCAATCCATAGGTCCTAAATAAAAAATTCTTTTTATTTTAGTTATATCTTAATTTTAGTTTCTATTTCAGTTTTAATGTGTAGATTATGAATCTAGAAGATATTTTTTTGCTGGATTTGAGTATTTTTTTATATTTAAAATGGCGTCTTCCGCCATATTGGATTTTTTTTCCTAATTCAATTTTTCGGGTTCTTTTAGGCCAAAATTAATATTTTTTTCTTTTATATGTGCATTTTGTCGTAAATAATTACTTAAAAACTCAAAAAATCCGAAATCAAGATGGCGGCTTCCGCCATCTTGGATTTTTCTTATTCTAATATTTCGTGATCCGCTGGCTCGAAGTTAAAAATTCTTTCAGTTTTACTTGTATATTTTATTATAAAATGCATTAAAATTATCATAAAGTTTTATTTTAACACTTAAAAAAACAAATTCAAGATGGCGGCATCCGCCATCTTGGATTTTTCACCTTCTAATATTTCGTGATCCACTGGCTTGAAGTTAAAAATTCTTTCGGTTTTACTTGCATATTTTATTATAAAATGCATTAAAATCATCATAAAGTTTTATTTAAATACTTAAAAAACCAAATTCAATATGGCGGCTTCCGCCATCTTGGATTTTTTACCTTCTAATATTACGTGATCCCATTGGAGTGAAATTAAAAATTCTTTCAGTTTTTTTGCGTATTGTGTTTAAAATAGTTTAAAACCATGATTGTTGAAGGAAAAATATTGAAGATGTTTTCCACCATATTAAAGTAAGTATTTTAAATATTTTGTTATTCATCCGGCAAAATTACTACCACAAGCTCTTTTAAGAGCTCTACTCGTATAAAATGCTTCCTCGTTTCAAACAAGAATACTCTTAGGTAATGGCAGGAGGAGTTTATAAAGCGAAGTAATGGCTTTGGACTTGCTGAGATCTCGTGGAGTGGTACAATTATAAAAATATGGGTTCAAGAGTTAGTAAACACTCAGAAGACTCTGGAAGAAATAATGTATTCAACCAGAAGAAGTGGTAATCTATTTATTAGAAAAATAGAGGGATACAATTTCAACAATACAAAAAAATAAGAAATGTCAAAATCCCTATACCTTACAACCTAAAGATCATGTAATCTTGAAAATAAACCACCTGACTCTTGAATGTTCTTTAATATAACAGAGTTACAGCTTAGACTATTATGTGATGGAAAAGTTTCTCTTTACAATGCTATAGAGATAAAGATTTCAAATTATTAAAAGACATTCTCAGAACGTTATCCAGAGTTGAATAAATACTTAAATTGGCTGAAAATATGAATTTCAGATTCAGCCAGGAACTGCTGTAAAGTATCAACCACTGTTAGACACGATACCTGATTCATATCCAGAATATAGATACAACCATGACATCTTTAGCAGGAGCCCAGGGACTCACTAAATGAGCTGGTCAAGAGTTTACCATTTACTTGGGATCATCTGTTTTGTAAGATGGCTTTGCAAATCATCATGTTGATAAGTTTTATAGGTTGTGTGGGGTTAATATTGGGCAGTGGTCTATCCAAAGTTATGCCTAGTGTGTTTGTAGGAGTCCAACAGATGCAGAAAGGGAAGAAGTTTCCAAAACTTCAGGACTTCAAGAATGCTTGCAAAATAAGTCATGCGGGATTTATATGAAGAATCTCAGCCAAACTGCAGCGGAGATCTTCGGTCAGTTTTAAAAATAAAGGGTTTTGACGAATTGCAACACTAGCAGAGTATCGGAGAACTGTTTATTGAAACCAGTTTTCTTCAAGGGATGTGGGAGCTGGAAGGGAGATATTGGTCCCTTCATATTGAAGTTGCTCGCCAATTCTACCCAATTTATTTGCATCTGGTTATCAAAACTATGAACGATATGCATTTTATTTAAGAGAAATGAAAAAAATACCCGAAAATGAGTTAAAGAACTTTTTAAAACTCGGATATCGTTATATGAGACACATGCCGGAGTTTGGAATGAATTAATAGTGGATTGAAACTACATAAAAGCATAGGCCATTGTCCAAAAAGGATTGTCAGAAAAACTTTAAAGCCAGCAACTCTAAGGGACTTGGCAACTCTAAGAAACTTGGTCCTTGAGTTTACATATTTGTACTCAGTTAGAAAGAAGCATGGCGATAATTCTGTAGTAAAAATACACCTAACACAGAAAGAATTTTTTATTTCTAGCTAACAGATCGCCTAATACTAATGTTAAAAAAAGTAAAAATGAGGAAGATTCCATCTTGAATGGCCATAAATTCAGATATTTTGCAGTTGTGTTCCCCTTTTATGTAGTTTAAACCATTTGTAACTAAAAATAGAACTTAAGAAGAAAGAATTTTTAACTTCGAGCCAGTGGATCACGAAATATTAGAGGGTGAAAAATCCAAGATGGCGGATGCCGCCATCTTGAATTTGGTTTTTTAAGTGTTAAAATAAAACTTTATGATAATTTTAATGCATTTTATAATAAAATATACAAGTAAAACTGAAAGAATTTTTAACTTCGAGCCAGTGGATCAAGAAATATTAGAATCTGAAAAATCCAAGATGGCGGAAGCCGCCATATTGATTTCGGATTTTTTGAGTTTTTAAGTAATTATTTATGACAAAATACACTTATAAAAGAAAAAATTATTAATTTTGGCCTAAAAGAACCCGAAAAATTGAATTAGGAAAAAAAATCCAATATGGCGGAAGACGCCATTTTAAATATAAAAAAATACTCAAATCCAGCGAAAAAATATCTTCTAGATTCATAATCTACACATTAAAACTGAAATAGAAACTAAAATTAAGATATAACTAAAATAAAAAGAATTTTTAATTTAGGACCTATGGATCGCTTTATATAAACGGTGAAAAAATCCAATATGGCGGATGCCGCCATCTTGATTTTTTATATTTTCTTCAAAGTAATGTTCTATAGTAACTAGGTATAAGAAATATAGTAAAAATATAAATATTTTGTTGGGTTAAATATAAAGCGAAAGTATTAAAAGTGAAAAAATCCAATATGGCGGATTCCGCCATTTTGACTTTTATTTTTGAAATTTTCTTGATAATTGTGAATCTTTATTATTAAATGCATCTATAAAGACAAAAACTATTCACTTTTGTCGATTAGATCGTCTAATATTAAGATTACAAACTTCAAGATGGTGGAGACGCCATCTTGAATAACTAAAAATGCTCAAGGGTACCAAAAAAGTACCTTCCAGATTCGTAATCTACACCCTCGAATCTATAAGAATCATCAATAAAAAAAACTTAACCTCTCAGTGCAGGGTTCCCCCCTTGGCGACCTGACTATTATGACCCTTTTCACACCAGATTTATAAACCTTAGTAAAAAAAACATGCTAGCACAGCATTTACTTCTAATTTTTTTTTTTAAATTGATTTTGTGAACACAATAAAAATTATTTATCATTTATTAGGTTAATTGGCTGTTTTAAGAATAAATGCATAATATTATTCACTCTAAAAATAAGAGTAAAACTTATATCATCTTTTTAGTGTGTTTAAAGTGACAGTTATGCCATGCTAGACAAGAATGAAGTAACAATGACTATGTATTAACTGTAATTTATATCATTTCAATTTTAAAACTAACCGAAATATATTCACATGATATCAATAAATTATTTATAAGGCCATTGGATAATTTTAATTATGTTATTGTGTTTCTTAAATACCTGTTCAGCTACCAACACCTCTAACTTTGCAATTTCATCATTGCTCAATAACCCATTAGGAACATCGTTTGAAGTATTTGCTTTAATTTCTTCAGTTTTCTTGGGCGCTGAGGATACTTCCAGTTCCTGAAAATATTTAAAATAAATTATAACACTTTTGTATATAAATTTAAAAATAGTTTTCACAAGGTATATAGTTTTAGATTTAAACACTGAAATTTCTTTCCAAATATTTTACTTTATTCATTAGTGGTAACTTTTCTGTGTCCAAAATAAAAATTGGGGTGCTATGTGTCAACAAAAAAAAATTTAAATCGTGTATTTTAAATTCTGATCTACTTTCAAATTTATTAATTACAGATAATTTTTGACACACAGACCTGTCAACTCTCCAAATTTAACCCTTAATTAAACTGGATTTTTAATTACTTAGCTGGATTTAACAACTTTTGTTTGCTTATACGCTACTACAATTCCTGATTACAGAGTTAAAATTCAGAGAATCGGCAGGTTGGTTGGTTAAATTAACACAAAGCTAGAGCCACAGCTGCATGGTGTGGAAACACAATGCAAAAGTGCCATCTTACTGAGAGAGAGAAATGACTGAAATTAAGAACATGGAATGTTCAAAGCAAGCAATCTTACATATCAAATTAATTAGAAAGTGAAATATATTCAACTCAAGGATGGATGCAAAGAAGTAAAATGTATTTGCTAAGTTAGCAGTTTCTCTGAGAAAGGATTCAATGGAGCGCTCATGCTTTTTTATGCATCAGAAAGAATCAACTGAGCTGTATTCAAGAATGAACTCGTATCAAAAAATATAAACGGGCGTGACATATTATTCAATGATGCATCATTTGATTGTGGGAAGTTTGACAGATAAAAAAATATTAACTGAGCTGTATTGAAGAATGAACTTTTTATAAAAATATTACTAGGTATGATATATTCGATATGATGCAATATATCCACAATCTAAGACACTTTGATTATTATAACAATTATACCCTAATAAATAAAAAATCCTGTTTTTTACGCTAATGTAAGTTATAAAAATGCTAACTGTTTTGGAAAAAAAATTAGATAAAGAGAATTATAATGTCATAAAAAGAATAGGAGAACAAAGCATTTAATGTTAAATAAACCCTTGGTATTTAAAACTACATAAAGAAGTTTATTTAAACTACCATAAACACTACTAGAATGTATGTACTCACATTCGTAAGTAGTGTGGATACATTTAAAAATAAAAAATGTATGTTTAAAAAAAAAGAGAAAAAAAGTAATAATAGTCAACCCACCTTATCTGGAGATTGTCGGCCAGCATATTTCTTTTTTAGTTCATCAATGAGTTCTTGTTCTATCTTCTTAAACAGAGGTGCAGGCTAAAAAATAAAAATTATTATGACAAACCCAGCAGTCAATCAAAGCACTTGATATGCATTAGAAAAGGGGCTCCCAACTCTTTTAAACCTGCGTAGCACTTGACATTTGAAAATACCACCAGACCTAAATATTTTAAATTAAGTACAATATTTACCCTTTTAAAAGTGTTCAAAGGCCTTTTGTATCAAATTCATGAGAAAGTTTCATATTAAATGGTTTAATATTTGTTTATTTGTAACATGTTGATAATAAAGGAGAAATAAAAAGATTAAAATGGTATTTACAATTTTGTTTAGCATCTATAGGTCTGAAACATACAAATAAAAAGTAGTACAAACTCAGCAAAAAATTAATTACCATACAAAATATACTTTTATAGTTTTTGGTGAAATTTGTTTTTTTGCTTATGATTAAAATATCAGCCTTAGGAGTAATGGTACTTATCTTCACTCCTAAGTCCTTTTCAGCACTTATTCTGTTTCTATGTTTATTTTTTCTGTGCAAGAGTTCAGAAAATCCACTCAAGTAACTCGAACAACAAATGGTTCAAAAATAGCAGAGCAGTAGAGTTGTTCACATCCAATCCAGGAGTTAAATATTTTTGTTTATAAAATAATGTTAATGTTTAAAATAATGATTAATAAGTGTAAACGTGCTCACTGCTATGCTGCTCATGAATACAGAATCTATTAATAGCATCATGTTGCTCACATCACTCCCGCATACCACTCAAAATTTTCCCACTTACCACCAGTTGGGATTAAGTGGTTGCGTTAGGATAAAAATGTACTGAAATACCCCGCAGATGGAATTATGTTAGTCATAAACTAGAGCAAAACTAGAAATTTTGTCTGGGAGAAGTTTCAAAATATTTTCAGAAATAAAGATTCTAATAATGCAATTAAATCAATAAATGTAATTTTAAATAAAAATATAACACAAATAAAATTATTAAATTATACAATATATTTTGTAATTGAACTTACTTGTTAAGATAAATTATTTAGGTTCAAGATAAATTATTTAGGTTATATAAGAAAGTCTGTCTTAATTTAATAGTCATTCTGAAATATTTGAACAAGTTAAGCTGATTCAAATAATTCTGACAGGCTATAACTTGATAATATCCAAAAGCTGAAGAGTGTTAGGATTGTTAATGGAAGATAATTGCCAAAAATATTCGCCCAGTAGAATTTATCAACTATTATCTCTATTCCCCTTTTTCTAGTTCTATTAAGGATTTTAATTATTAATTTTCATAGTAACTTCCATTACACCTTACAATTCAAATTTAATTCACCAACACTTGGACAGACAATAAAGTTTAGATTTTTGTTATTTACTTGTAAAGTTATGTTTACAAGTAAATTTGGTTAACATAGCTAAACTAGGTCTGTGTAACACAACAAACATCAAGTATTTAACCTCTTGTGGCCTGGCGTCCCCATTTGGGGACATTTTTTAAACCCTTCCCACAAACAATTAAGATGCTAATTAGTTCCAAAATTGACCTGATCACATAGAAGAAGATCCAAATATCAGTCTTCAGCCTTTGATTTGAGTATCAGTCAGTTATTTTTTTAAAAATTAAGTTGAACGAGGGTCAATAAGATATTAGAGTTCTTAAAAAAATATATTTTTTTAAAATTTTCAATAAGTTCTTTTAGTAGTTATTTTAAAGGCATTTTGAACTATAAACAATGTTAAAATAATTGTTAATTACAAATAAATCATACTGCCAGTTTTTTTTTTTTTTTTGCATTTGTAGCACAAAAAAAATTGTATTTTTAGAGCATAAGGTTTGTCTCTCAGTAAAGCCCTGGTTTGTAAGGACTGAAAACGCACGTCGGGGCGAGAAAAAATCGCCCTGCTCGGCGATATCAGCGTCTTATCTTCGCAGGGTGGTTTGTTAGGACTCGCGTCTAGCGAAGCGTCGTTATCTTCTAGACTGCGTTGTGGACAAAGGCGACTCTTTATTTCACTCTGCGAAACTTATCATGCATCGTTCTTTAGATTTTTTCGAATAAGTATTTCTAATTTTGACGTCTTTGTGCAATTATGCATTAATAAAAGCTAGAAAATAAATGAAAATTGTCTAGATTATTTAGGAAAAAACAGTTAAAACTCCACTGCAGCTTTCTTAATACACATATATGTGAGCAATAAAAAGAACTTGATTACCTTATAATATAGTAATATACTATACTGTAGTGTATACTGCAAATAACTTAGGTAAATAACTAACTACAATAGACGCAAAGTTACTTTTTACAATATATAGTGCCAAATATTTAAGTCTTCTAAGCTTTAAAGTTCTATTCTAGGTTTAAATTTGGAGAAAAAAATCATTTAGGAAAGTCACGATGCAATTAAACAATCGAATTATATACTATTTTACTAGTTGATACTGTTTACAATTTGACTTCTATCTTTGCAACCAGTTCGTAGGGTAACCATTTCATCTTTGTTAAAAACATAAATAGCCATTTTATTTTCAGATTAATAAATTCGTATGGAATGGAAAGCTGTTTTTGGGGTTGGGCAATCGAAATGATTTTAGCAATTAGTCACAAATTTACACAACATAGGGATATATCTATGCTGTTTGAAGCATAACTAGTTGATAATAAGCTTAAGGTGTAATTACACTCATCGATTTCGACATTATGCAAGCAAACCTAACTTAAAGTGATATTTCAGTCAATTAATTTAAACTCCAATTCTAACCAATACTAATGCCATAGTTGAGAATCCATGTGATCAATGACGAAGCAAATAAAATTACAAATTAACGATGTCCATAACAATAAAAAGAACAGTTTAAATAATTAATATTCAATAAATTATATTATTGCAAGTTAACAGTCCGCAACTATCCCTTCTTCTTCCGAATAGGTAGAAAAAACAGCCACCATGCTGCGCGTTTGAACGCCGAAATCAAACCAGAACAGATACCAGTTTTTCGCCCGTCGGGAGAAGCGATACTTCTGTCGTAGCGGTCACGTGATAGCTATGGCCAATAAGAAAGCGAACGCTTCAGACGCACGGCTCAACAGCCGAAAACGTGTTCTTACAAACCAGGGCTTAACTGTTAAAGATAAGTTTTTAAAACATTACTTTGTAAAACATACTTTTTAGCATATATTTGTATGAAATTATGTTTAGATTAAGAATATACGGGTAGGATTTTGCTCGGGTCTAAGAGGTTAGGATAGGTCCTTGATGTCACACGTTTATAAAAAAAAGTATCTATTAAAAATTCAACGGTTTTGC
Source organism: Hylyphantes graminicola (assembly GCA_023701765.1). Taxonomy (NCBI): domain Eukaryota; kingdom Metazoa; phylum Arthropoda; class Arachnida; order Araneae; family Linyphiidae; genus Hylyphantes; species Hylyphantes graminicola. The sequence goes on along the minus strand of CM043120.1, from coordinate 53,245,850 downwards.
CTTTTAAATCATTATTTGTTGTTGCATATAGTTTAATTAAACAGTTATATTACGATGGAATTTTAAACATACATTCAGCTTTTTGTAGTTTAGTTTAGTTTGAATTTTGTTGGTTCAATGCAAATTTTGGCTTTTGCCGATGATGTGGATCTGATGTCGAGATCAGAGAAATGCCTTATTGACTGCTATAAAGATTTAGAAAGAGAGGCAAAGGACGTAGGTTTAGTAGTAAACAGAGACAAAACAAAATATATAGCAATGAATAAAAGAAATGGACCAACAGCGAATACCTTAAATAAGGAGCTCGGTTTTGAAAAGGTGACAGAATTTAAGTATCTTGGTTCAGTTATCACTGAAAACAATGAAATAAACTCGGAGATAAAGGCTAGGCTAGCTGCTGGAAATAAAGCTTACTTTTCCCTCCTTAAACTATTTAAATCATCTCTATTATCAAGAACTCTCAAACTAAAACTATATAAAACACTAATCAGACCTGTGGTCACATATGCAGCAGAGACATGGACTACTACTCAGAAGGAGGAAAAGATGCTTATTACTTTTGAAAGAAAAGTTCTTAGAAAAATATTTGGACCGGTCAGAGAAGGAGGTGTGGAGAATTCGAAGTAATCTGGAGTTGAGAAAGCTATACAAGGAAAGGGATATCGTGGATATAATAAAAATCAAACGACTCCAATGGCTCGGACATCTTGAGCGGATGGGTGATGAAAGAGCAACAAGGAAAATCTTTAAAGGAAAGCCAGAGGGAAAGAGAAGAGCCGGACGTCCTAGGAAAAGATGGCTGGACGAGGCGGAAGAAGATCTGAGAAGAATTAAAGTTAAAAATTGGCGGGTCAAGGCCAAGGACCGGAAAAAGTGGCGCTGTGTGCTAAAGGAGGCCAAGGTCCTTCATGGACTGTAGTGCCGAGGAGTAAGTAACACTACAAAACTTTCAATTACCACTAAATAAATTAATGCATGTTAAGATAATTATATACCCTATAAGGTAATTTCAATAAATTAAAACCTAAAAAGGTCTATGGCAGTCCTTTTGCACACTGGGTGATTTTTCAAAAACCTTATAATGACGTCTGACATGCACTGGGAACTTTAGTATATCTTTTGTTTTATAGTAATACATTAAAACCAAAAGGGTTAAATAACACTTAACCTTTGCGCATGCACGATTTTTTAAAAACTGTATAATGACATCCAACAGGTACTTGGAACCAAATTTTGACCAAATTTTGTTGGTTTAGCTTGAAGTTCAGTTTGGTAACTTTTGCTGCAACTATTTTTTAATTTATAATAAGTACAATATATATAATAAATGCCTTGTATTTCATATTCGGTAATTGAAAGTAAAAAAGTGTTTCAAACAATCTTGGACGACTACACAAATCCTGATTTTAGACCAAATTTTATTGGTTAGCTTGAAATACAGTTCAGTAACTTTTACTGTAACTAATGTATAATTTATAATAAATACAATACATATAAATGTTCAAACCTTTCCAATCTTGTGTCCAGCTGGCATGAAGCACACAAAGCTGTCCCCAAGCACTTGCTGGGTCGGCTGGGAGCTGAGCTGGGTCCTGAGACTGGAACAGGTGTCGGGCATGTAAGGTTCCATCAGGTTACACAGCAGGCAACAGATGTTGGCACTCAGTCCTAAGACTGTACCCGCTCTTGATCTACAAATTTCAGGCACAATGAAATTATATTTGTTCTTGGACGATTCCATAAAAATGTCAACTTTGATAAAATTGCAATTTTTACAAATTAAGTTTAAAAATATACGTATTCCAAGTTTGCAAATTATGGTTTAAGAAAGCAGGAGGATAAAGGACATGTATTCACATTTCCCCAAATAGAAGATCAATGCCTTGTGGACAAAAAAGATGTGTTTGCTCTGCAATTTCAACTAGTTGGAAATCATCCTCGTTTATGTTTAAAAACCTTCCACATATGAATAAATGTATATAATGTAATATTTAATATTCTATGAGTATTGTAAATAATAAAAAATATTTAATTTATTGCTTCACACACTTTTAATTTAATATATGTTTAAGAAACTTTTGGTCATTCCTTAACATCAAATGGCAGCTAATAACTTAACACATGTTACAGGTAGGTTGCTCTAAATTATAATTTACATAGCTTAGTTATATATCCCAAATAAGATATGAAACAGCTTATATATCCTATATATATATATATATATATACGAAAAGAATTTAGTCAAAAATGAAACAATAAAATACTTTTTAAAAAACGTCAATTTTTTTTATCTTTTAATCATAACAGTAATATATAAACTTAAAACAAATTTTCCCTTAAAAATATCTTTGTGGTAATAGTTTTACTTCAATTCTAAAATTCAAAATGTCATTCCGTCACACATGGAATTGCCCCTTAACCAGAATATAGCATGATTTTTTTGCTCAAAAATATATATTCTGAACATTGATGGTCATACATTATAGGAATACAAGTGAATCACAAGTCTACTTTTTGTCCTTTTCAAGTTGGCAGTGCAATTGCAGGCATTAACTATATAGATTTTCAGTGCAATAATGAAAAGAGTCTTATTTCAGAACTTTTAAAATATAATTTATAATTAAAAAAAAATTAAGAGGTAAATTTATAATAAAGCTTTATTTAATTATGCAGTCAAACAACGGAACAAACAATGTAACAAATTACAAGCTACAACATTGTATTTGCACTGCAAGAAATAAAACTTCAATATGCCCACTTTGTAACTGCAGTTACAAGAAATGATTAAGATTGCAGCCAAATATGAGAACTCTAATTAAATTGGCCAAGACATTGAACAATGTATATGTAAATGGATTAACATCAATATAGAGAAATATAACTAATAAGCAATTTACATTTATAACTAATAACAAATTTCATCGAAATCAACTTCTAAAATATATATATATTTTTTCCAATGTTAGAAGATTCTGATAAAACATGGTATAACATGAGATATTAGATATTTATCTATTACAGCATATATTTAATGACAAAGGGAATACTCAAGAATTTTCCTATGGAAACACGACACATATTGCGATGAAATATTTTTAAAAGAAAATTAACATAAATAAAATTAATAAAAAAATCAAATGAAATTAAAAGCATCTCAAACATTTTGAAGCATAAAAAGAAATGAAAATAGAACAGTGAATTTAAACAATATAGATAAAGGACTTTAAACAGCATAGATTACATAAATACATATAAATTACTTTAGACAGATAGAAATGTATATTACAGTAATACTAGAGGTATTTTGCAAAACAAATATAAAAATTTTATAGTTTCTTACCTTTCGGCTGGAGACCCTTTAATCAGCTCCCATGGCTTATTGGACTGTATGTACTGATTTCCCATGCGACTAATATTGAGCATATACTTTATTGCGTCACGAAGCCTGTAAACAAATTGCAGAAAAGTTGTACCTAGTCTATACTAAAACCGACCTTAAGTTTGCAGTATACAAATATTCTACGAGAAAGAGGGTAAATAGTTCTAATTTTTTTAGTGCGAGAATCGAATACAAAAAGGTATTTCACATTCAATAAGCAAATTGATTTGTTATTTCAAGACATAAATTTATTATTTTTATTAGTTAAGCTTCAGTTAGAGTGTTATTTTAATTATTTTTTTCTTTCGATTTTGACGTAACAGGGCGCATGAATATCAGGGTCGAAAGGAGCAGCCAATCAGAGTACATCAAATTGCTGCGCCAGCCGGGTTGTTTACCCAGTTTCCTCCGCTCAGTACATTTCTCTGCAGCAAACTTAAGCTCCGTTTTGGTATATCTAGAATATAGAATTGAAAGAATTTTCCTCCCCATTCCCTGCATGTGATTTTCTTTGAAGCGTCGTCAGGGATCAACCTGGGTCAAAAAATGCTGTAGCAAAAATGCTAAAATGTAGAAAAAAGCTGTAGCAAAATGCTAAAGAAAAATTAGTTGCTTATAAATAAACGTCACGCCAATTAAATCACTTGAATCTATACATAACTCAATTTTTTGTAGCATTTAATTTTGTTCAGCAGTATAGCTTCATAATACATTGATATATATTTTTATGAATCACGACCAGGTAAATTTAAATAATTATACAAAACTATACTACTAAAAGTACTTTAAACTTTTTTTATAAACATTTTAAAATAGTTCAAACATTTGTTAGGAAAAAAAATTCTAGCATTTTTCCAGAAAAATTTAAACACTAGAAATTTACTAGCAACATAAAATCTAAGTCCATTTTAAAAAAAAACTAAATATTTTTTAAGATCAGAAACCCCAGTACAGGCGGAAGTAGAATAGAAGGTTCAAAAGTAAACAAAAAGCATTTTAACATTCAAGGAAGGTGTTCACGTGATCGCGACTCACAGATATCGTGAATTGGGCACTTGATTAGGAAATAAATTGTGGTTGTCAGAGTTGACCTGAACCGGAGCTATAAAAGTAACGAGATACTCTTCCGATCTCAGAGCCAGAGAACTGTCAATCATTCTGACGTATGTGACAACATCGGTAGGTTACGTTAAAATTACTAGGCTGTAAAATAAGTAAATCAGGAAGCATTATTGGACTCCTTTTCTAATGGGAGGTTACACTGGCTGGCAGAGATTTGAAGATATCTTTTAGTATAATCCAATCTGAATTAATCTTCTAATTTTGATTAAAAATTTTAGTTTCATTATTAGAATCGGTTATTTGAACTTGTTTATTGAAATTTAAGTTTAGTTTCGCCGAATTACGTCGTCGCACTTTCGCGACGGCCAATAATTTTTTTCTCGCATTTTCTTGCAACTCGTCGCATTTTGCGACAAATGGGACTGCAGATTGATCCCTGAGCGTCGTAAGCATGATTTTTCCTTACCCTACTTGGGTTTGAACTGTTTGGATTGTTAGCCTCACAACAGAACCTCAAACACGTTAGGTTTAGAAAAGCGATGCTCCCCCCGTTTCTTAGAAAGCCAAGTGAAGGGATGAGCTAAGAAAGTCTTTTGAAGGCTTGCATAGTAAATAGACAAGACTTTAACTACTAAGAATGTAACAAAAAGCAAATGATAATAAAAGCCAACTTATAACAATTTTCCAATAACAAATTTTTAAACAAAATTATAAATGTTATAATTTTACTAAGTTTTAAAATTTAAAGTATGTAGATTCTTTTATAATCCCCTTCAACAGAAATGTTTTTGAAACAATTTAAAAGAAATTAACTTGTCGTTAAAATTTTCATACAGCGAAAACAATATTACACCTCAACCGAATTACGTATCCCTCAGAGGGTTAAGAAAAAATATTAAATATACTTAGTTCAACTTCAACTTTAATTTACTATTAATTTTAAAAATATAGTTTTTTTTTTTAAATATAAAGTTTTTCAATACATAGCTGGGTGAAAAATCTTAAATTGTTTTGACTTTTTGCAGATGTAATGTAGTGTAAATTGACAGTAATATTATGAAACTTTATTTAACATGATACTGATGTATTACAATGTTACAATTGTTCTTAGTAATCAAACAAATTGTAATTAATTAAAGAAATATTTGGCAAACTTGAATTTTTCAAATTTAACTTAAATTACACATAAACTAAATTAGGGTAGATCAGCTTTTTATTATTAACAATTCTTGAACTAAGTTTAAAAAAAAATCTTAGTAGCAATTATAAAAAGTTGAATATGACGGTACGTATACAATAACCAGTTAGCAAAAATTCATGTACCTATTATTCAATAGTTTTACTTTAATTTTATACTTTCATTCAAAAGGCTATGCACTCACCAAAATCAAATTGACTTGAAATCAGTAGTATTCCATATCACACACACCAATTTTTTTTTTGGCCAGAATTTAATAATTCGACAGAAAGACGCAAGTTCTAAGTTAAAGTTAGTTGAGATAAAGCTTAAGCACACAAATGAACAATTTTAGTTTGGTTTGCACCAACCTTTCACTACTGCTACAATAAGGACTATTGCGAACAGCTACGTAATTTTTTACTGTGGTCAGGTCGACACATGGTTCAGGACCCAATGCAACTTTGCAGAGTCTTTAAATCGTGGATCAATAGTTTGAACCAAAGCAGATTTAACATGCACCAGTCCTACGTACACAAATTCATTTTTTATGTGAATTTGACGAAGATACCCTCTATGACAAGCTCAAGATGCCTTAACCCCTTAAGACCCCAGCAAAATCCCACTCGTATATTCTTAATCTAAACATACTTTTCATGCTAATATATGCTATAAAGTATGTTTTGCGAAAAAAAATTTCAAAAATTTATGCTTAACAGTTACTTAGGGACACACCTTACGATCTAAAAATACACATGTTTGTCCTATAAATGCAAAAAAAGGGCCACATCACTTATTTGTAGTTAACAGTTTATTTTAACATTGATTTTAATGCAAAATGTTTTTTTTTAAAAATTAACTGCTAAAAGATCTTCTTGAAAAGTTCGGAAAAAAATGTTTAAATTAATTTTTTTAAGAACTCAAATATCGTATTAAATATTGTATCAAATATTGTATCAAATATCCGACACCTGTAATCAAAGGCTGAAAACTGATTTTTGGATCTTCTTCTATCGGACCAGGTGGTTGTGGGGAGGTTTTAAAAAGTGTCCCCGAATGGGGACGCCAGGTCGCAAGAGGTTAACCCACTGTGCCACACAGCACATCTGAGAATTTTGTGATTTCTTACCTAGTTTTTTCCATGCACTGGATATAACTTTTGAGTTCGTGATCTAACTGAGCAATTAGAAGCTTCTCCCCATCTTCCAAGGTCATTTCAGGGATTGACCCTCCAAAATTATTGCCGATGAACGAAAGTGCCCTGGAACAAGTTAAAGCATTAGACAAATAAGGTTGGGTTTGCATTAGAAAAAATATGCAGAAGATTAGTACTTGGATAGAATAATTTAAATGTAAAATTAGTTATTAATTTAAAAACATTCTACTGAAAACAATTATTTTTATAAAATAGAAACTCATTTTTTATGAATAAATATCTTAAAATTTTATAACTATAATTTTATAATTTTATCTCTTTAATATTTTAATACACAATAAAAAGGAACAATGATTATTACCTGTTAATGAAATTTCCCAGATTGTTTAGAAGTTCGGAATTTATTTTTAACATTAAATCACTCCAACTGAAGTATGTATCCTAAAATTAAAGAGTTGGAAATTAGGCAATGCAAATTATTTCAAAATTGCATAAAAAATACAGGGTGTCGACTAATTCTAAGAGAAAAATTCTTTAAGTATTGCAGGTTTTCAATAAATTTCCTAATTTTCCAGGCTGGGTATCTAACAGAAATAACTGACTTAATTTTGTAAATCTTAAGACTTATTTACATAAGAAATATAATTCTTGATAAGTTTGCATGCACTAAAATGTAATATTTTATGTATAATTCCCTAATGTCTAATGGTTAATACATAGTCACTATCTCTTTGTTAACCCTTTCAGTCCCAGTGATGCCATTTGGCATCATCACTTTCAATATTTTTTTCAAAATGTTTATGTCCAGTTGTGATATCAAAACACACATCATTCGATTCTTCATACTTTGTTCTATTAGACAATATTTTACATTAATCTCAATAGAAGTAAGAACTACTATTTTTTTATTTAGAAAATAGCCAACAAGCGTTTCACCTGATTTTTGATAAGTTCACTTCAGTTCCACATATTTAAAACACAATTTAAACTATTTCGGTTAAAATAATTACTAATTTTTTTTTAATAATATGGTCAGATACCTTAAAATATATAACTCGAAGTGTTTTTTTAGGTAATATATATTTTTTTATTTTGTTGTTTTCCACAGTTAAAAAATTTTGGCATTATTTCAAAAACCATATAAAAAATTCAAATGAATTTGTTTTTCTTAAGGAACTCGTATATTTGACCTAAAATAAGCTTATTTTGTGAATATCAGAAGTTTCTGTAGTGTAGTAAATTTTTGGGACTGAAAGGGTTAAACCCTAAATTGACAGATGGTATAAAATAATGATATAAAGATCTTCTTGGGCCATTTTCATAAAAAGGAACCATTGAAATTCTTGTATATCATTTATGAAACATTAATTTAAAAAATTTTAGTTATGTAAAATTTATTGCATAATATCCAAGGTAATTATTTAAAAGTGTAAAAAACAAAAACATCAACCTATGTAAATGAATAAAAGAGTGTCCATTAATTATGTAACACAGCTTTGTGATTTAACCCCCCCCCCCCCTCCTCCCCTTCACTCCTAGGCGATCTTACATGAGATTCAGTTGAACTCCCTCCCCTAATCTTACACAAGATCACAAGATTCATAAAAATGTGTAAGTTTATTGGATATGTAGGGGAGAGTGTTGTACCTTGGGACAATTTTTACATTTTAATTTTTTTCTTCGATAATTATTGCCAAAACAAAAATTTCAAATCAGCATTTCAACACACCAATATATTCCTCTATAATATATTTTTTTAAATTCTGGCAGCTTGAAATTAAAAAAATTGCCACTCATTTAAAGTAGAGAGGATAAACTGTCCCAAGGTACAACATGATGTTGTACCTTGGGACATGCTTTATAATTCAGTCAATAGTCATACACTTGAACTAATTTGTGTCAGGAAACAAACTTTATTTCAAAATACATCAGAAAATGTGCTCTTTAGAACATTTCATCACACGGAAGGAAAAAGATTTATCAGGTGTTGCCAGAATTATATTTTCAAACTTCAATCATTATAAAATATATCCAAAACAAAGCTGAGTTGTATTTTACATGTTTTGTGGAATTGCTCTAAAAATAAATAATAAAGATATTTTTATTTATCCAAATTATTAAGAATTTAATCAAATTATTAATACTGTCCCAAGGTACAACACACTACATGGTTTAAATAAAAGCACGATAGTGGCCAATCCAAATGCATTATCATTATTTTCTCATAACCAAAATATTTTAAAATCTTCTCTTTTATGAAGAAAATAAAATGCAGTTGACTTTTTGTAAGAGTACTAAGGTAAAAAAATTATATTAGAATGAGAAAAATATTTACATTGGGGTAATGAAATATCATTTTTCGTCACCATTTCATCAATTCAATGATGCTAGTGTAAAATTTTATTATGATGATGTCTGTTGGTTAAGGCTACTATTAGAAATAAACAATGTATGAATATTGCCAATAGATTCTTAGAAATTGTCAGTGTCCCAAGGTACAAGCGTCCCAAGGTACAACACTCTCCCCTATAAAATTTATTTTAAAAAATACACTTTTCTCATTGCTTTTACCAAAAGTCTAATTTGGAATTACTTAATTTTGATGGGAGTAGACAATTTCTTTTCAATAAAACCACTAGTAGAATCCGATAGAAAGGTAGCTTGTTCTTGAAACCTTTTTGGAACAATCAAAATAGTGAACAAATCAAAAATGTGGCATGTTCAAACTTAAACTGAAGGAATTAGCTCACTACCCCCCCCCCCCCTCTTTTGATAGTCTACAATTTTAAGTGTCTTTAAACACATTTTTTTCTGCACTACTGTTTAGATCAATATTCCAAACAAAATGATAATACAAAAATAATTTTGATAAAGTTTTAGAACAATTCGGTCATAAGGAAACGCTGTTGAATAGTATGACCTTCATTAACATAACATATTCTTTATGAAGCAACAACATTTCACCAATTGCATTGCAAATGATTTCAACAAAGATTTTTTTGGAAACAAACAAAATGCATAAGTTGCATTGCAAATGACGCAGTAAGTTTTCTTAAATCTAATAATCTATTATTATCTCTAACACTATGGTTAAAGCTCAATAATTAAAGTTTAAATAATAAAAACTCAAATTAACGTGGTTGGTCATGATGCAGTTCCCCACAAGTACAGGGCCCTGGAGACTATTTCCCTCTCTTTCAGAGCCACGTCTAAATTGCAGAGGTGATAATAGATGGCAGCATCTGTCACTTATGTGTGTGTGTTTTGTCTGTCTTACTTGACGAAGGTTTATAAGTGGGTGTCTGACCAAGCACACAAATCTAAATAATATACATGTCCAGCAACCAACCACTAATTAAAGAAATTCTAATTAAATAAAGCGAAATAAAGAAAATTCACACAAAAAATATGACTTTTACCTGGGCTTCTGGCCTGAGGTACAACAAGTAAAATCTCCAAATGTCAGATGGAAGCCCGGTGTCCTTAGCATCATCACCAAATACTCCGATTCCCCTGCTCTTGGAGAATTTCACATCCTCATAATTCAAGTATTCTGCAAGCGAAAGCATCAAATAAGAATTTCGAATTAAAATAAAGTGATATGAAAAACCTACAATGTAAGTAAATTCCTTGCAATTGTTATTTTGCAGAAATTTATTTCTGGATTTAAAAAATCTGTCAATATTAAAAGTTGAAAAGTTTTTTTTTATGAAGCAACAATTTAGCACCAATTTCATTTCAATCATTTTTAAATATTCTATGGTATTGAACAAAAAATTTAAGTTTTAATCTCAAATAAAAAATGCAATATTCAGTAACATTGAGAATTAAAGACATTTATATCAGAAATATCTATGTTATAAATAATCTATGTCTCTAATGGGGCTGCAACATTGGCGGTCAAGCCTTTGCAGACTCGGCATATTCCCCAACACTGAGATACTTGTGGCACCATATAGGCGAAATTGTTCAGAAAGAAACTTAATTACTATTAGGGTGTTATTGGATGTTAATTTTTAAACGCAATCCCTTTAAAAAAAATTCTAATTGCAGCGTTTTGTTTGAACTCATGTTTAATTTATCTTACTTTTTTTAAAAAAAGGGGAAGATGGTTAGGTTGCAATTTCTCTTAAAAAAAATGAAATGTTTAAAAATAACTGCAATAAGTTACTTTTAGTATTAAGTAACTGTAATGAAGTTACTTTTAGTATTAAGTAACTGTAACAGAGTTACTTTTAGTATAAAGCAACTTTCTAATTCCTATAAAAAAGTAAAACTGTAGAATTGCTTACCTGTCGCTGCCAAATGGTTGACTACCGTGTAGTTGTCTTTGGATCCGATCTGACAGGCGGGGAAAATGATGGAATGGAAGGGAACGTTGTCTTTCGCCATGAACTGGTAGAGTTGGACCTCCTCCGGTTGTTTCCACCATTCCTCCCACTTGTCGGTGTAGTTGGCTGTGATGGAAAGGTAGCCGATGGGGGCATCAAACCACACATAGAACACCTAGAGGGAATGGGAAGGATTATAAAGATCTTTACAATTACAATGCAACTTGTGGTTTTCCAAGAACACCATGAGGGGTGCCTTTTACATGTTCTCTAACTTCCCCCTTTGGGTTTCGAGAGTAGTTGTGACTAACCTTACAGTAAAGCCTCCAACAATTACAAGGTAGGTTTAAAGCACAGTGACGCTCACTCATTTAATGGTTTTTAGTTCATATTATCGTCGAACTAGAACTACACAAGGGCTATTGGCAACGGGCTTCGTATTTTAGAACCACAGTCAGGTGACGAGCCAGCACCTGAATAGGCACCCAACACAACCATTAAGGCCGACATCGTACGCAGCGTTAGGACTTTGAAGGTCATTTAACATGCACTCCCTTACACGGGGTATTATTCGTCGGACATTTTTGGCTGCACGGGCCGTTTATAGGTCAGCAGCTATTTTTGGCGATGCCCAGTCCCGAACCTGGGACCTTCCGCATGCTAAGCGAGTGCTTAACAGACTGGGCTCCCCAGCCCCTGGAAGGATAAAAGTTTTATTTTGCAAGAACACCGTAAGGGGTGCCTTTACGTTTTCTCTCCCCCCCCCCCTTCTTTGGGTTTTGAGAGTAGTTGTGATTAACCTTACAGCAGAGCCTCAAGCAAGGTAGGTTGCGAACAGCAACGCTCACTCGTTTAGTGGTTAGGTGAATAATCGTCGCACTAGAGCTACACAAGGGCTATTGGTGACGAGCGTCGTGCTTTGGAACCACAGTTAAGTGACCAGCCGACACCTGAATAGGCACCCAACATATCCGCTAAGGGCGACAACTTTCTTAGTAGAAGCAAATTACTGATTACATGCAAGTTTTGGTTGAGTTGAGAGTTGGGTTGGACAATTTTCTAACATAATACATGCACTTATATATACATATGAATGAAATGATCTATGAAATGCTGTTTGTTAAATTTGTGTCATTTTTTTCTGCTATTGATATTAACTAGATTTTACATAATTTTTATTAAACCCTTTTGACTAACTCCTAAGAACTTTCAAATACATTTTTTTACACCCATTTATATTAGTTTTTATATAAAAAAAAAATCAACTCTAGCAGCCTGAATTTTAAATATTTTACAAAGAACTATAATGTTTATGATGTTAATTATCCATAATGTTATAAACAAGGTTGAATATTAAGAGTAGTAAATCACATACACAACATACGTGTTGTGTATTCATATTATTAATTAAAGTTATAATATTTAATGTTAGAATAAATTTTAGCACTATATGCTATTACTAGTATATTAATTTCTCCTTCTCCAGTCAATTATTTTTAAGCTGGAAATATATTTAAAATGTAGAAACTTTTTGCATCATTTGGCGAATAAAATGAAATTTAAATAGGAACAACAATACTTTTTTTTAAAAAATCTAAAGAAGGTATTTTGAATACCATGTCTTTTTAGCTTTATAACTGAGGGGTTATTTAAAAACTGCCATTGAAAGCAAGATATTAATTATAACATTAAGGTCCATGGACCATTCAAGGGATTGAACATTTATGCCATTGTTAGCAAGATATTATTATAACATTAAGGTCCATGGGCGATTCAAGGGATTGAACATTTATGCCATTGTAAGCAAGATATTATTATAACTTTAAGGTCTATGGGCCATTCAAGGGATTGAACATTTATGCCATTGTAAACAAGGTCGTTCTAACAGAGTTTGACTATATGAACAAACTTATATAACCTTTTTAAGGGGGACCGCAACCCTCCGTTAAAGCCTATGTTAAAATAACCTTTTTTATGTACCCTTTTCTCAGAATCCAGTGGATACTTCTGAATGAAATTTTCCCTCATTATTAAATGAATGTTCAAGTATACTTTGATGGAGGCATTAAAAAAAATTGTTTAGTTTTTAAATTATAAATTTTTAATAAAACTACATATTTTGACCTAAAAAAAACATCAATAAGATTAAAAAGAGATTAAAAAAAGTAAGATAGTTATTCTCCAATCCCTCCAGCGATTTTTAAAAACTTCTTAAATATGTATTTAAAAAATTCAGTTTGATACTTATAGTAGATTCTAAGAAAAAGGTACCCACACATTGAAAAAGTAAAGTTTTGAGATATAAGTGTTTAAAGTAAAAAATAGTAGTTTCTTACCTATGAAACTTAAGGGGATTTTACCTAAACAACATTTTAAAAAAAATATATTAAAAATAATTTTAGTACTTGAAGCTTTTATTTAAAAGATATTGTTGTAAAGCTAAGCTTACAAAGTTTATGAAACACTAAAAACATTCAAATGTCATTTTTGGGGGTCTGGTCCCCCTTAAATTCCTTTACAATTTCTTACTTTGGTGGCATACTAACTTTATCAGTGAATCCTTCCAAAGGCACTGGTGTCCCCCACTTCAGGTCTCTAGTGATACACCTGGGCTTCAGGCCTTCTTTGAGCCATGAGTTTGCAATCACTTTGGCTGTGTTGGACCAATGCCCAGTGGATGTGGCCTTTTCTAAATACTGCTTTAATGATTCTTCAAGCTAGGAGATAAAGTTATATTCTAACATTAACCACAAAGCATTTAAATACAAACATGTTTGCAGTTATATTTTGCAGTCATATCTGATATTTTGAACAAACAATGGACAGAACAACAAGTTAACAACAATGGAAGGTCTACATTAAATTTTTTTAAACACATAGTTGAACCCAGGTCATACAAGAACAAGGTACTGTAATAAATTAATAAGCTGCCTCAAGGGACAGTAATAATGAATAAAGCTATTTATAGTAGATTTCCTATATTAAGGTATGGAAATTGAATGATATTTGCAAGTAAAATTTTGTCTCAAGGTCATTTTTTTACAGTTTTTATTGACAAAAACCCAGGAAGAACCCCCTGAAATCCGACACTGGTCAAACATGATATTTCAAACTTCCAAGGAACTCAATAACAAGTTAAGGTACATCAATGATATAATAGTCAGTTCATTGGCAGCTTTTAGTGTGCCTGAAAATTTAATGTAGGGTTGCTATACCTATAGATTTGCATGAAATATGAAGTGGAATGTTTACCAAATTTGGGCATTTTTGGTGCTCAGCAACCAACAGAAATAGACAAATCGAGATGGATCGTTACATTATGGCTGTTCCAAGTTAACAACAATCAAAGGTTCACATTAAAAAATTTACCCTCTGAGGGACACAAACATATAAACCTGTCACTATCAGGTTTCTTAGCAACACACATAATAAAATTTATGTAATTATTCATTTTAAATTATAAAATTTACACCATGGAGGAGCTATTTATAACCATCCACTACATAAATAAGTTTTTTTAATTTAAGAAATTAAATTGTCAATTAAAATTTTCTATTTAAATCTCATGCAGTAAAAACAAGTTTACACTTCAGACAATTTGCTTATCCCTCAAAGGGTTAAAAATGGTTTAACCCGAGTCATTTAGGGGACAGTAATAACTAAATTGTAAATCAATAATTAATTTTTTTTACCCTTTTATGGCATTTAGGGTCTGATTTGAAGAATATTTGCAGTAAAATTTGTTCTTGAGGTCTTAACCTTTTTTAAATAGTTTTTATTAAAAATAACCAAACAAGAACAAGCATAAAGTAGAATAGTGCAATAAATGCTTTAAAAATCTTAAAATGAAATGACATTGAAATTGCACAAGAAGGCGCCATATAACTATTCAGGTAGAAATTTTTCTATATAAATATGAAAAAACCTAAAGGTGGATATTTACTTTAAAATTATGAAAAATTAATTTTTGTTTTATATTTTGTCGCAACAATAAATTTAGGGCATGATTGTTTGTTTACATCTAAAAACACTTTTAATAAATATCTGATATATCTATCTAAACCTTTTAGAAACTATCTGTCATGTTTGTAAATTAATTCATCTTATTCTCAAAAATATTTCAAGAAACCACTGAGCTTAAGAAATATTTTTTGTGTTTTAAAATTTTCTATTACTTTCCAAAATTTTTTTTACTACTAACCTTAGGTAAGTCCAGGAAAAGATGCTTTGAAGAGCGCAAGTGGGGAGTAGATCTGCAAATCTTGCATTGAGGTTGCTTCAACTCGGCTGCATTGATAAGTTTGCCGCATTTGTCGCACTGATCGCCCCTTGCATCTTCATACAAACACAAAGGACAGGTGCCTTCGACAAATCTGTCTGCTAAAAACCTAGATGATGTAAAATAAGATGTGTGTTTAGTTTGAGTGTTTTGTTGTTTCAACATTAATGACCTGAAAATAATTTTCCCTGAAATGTATACAGTTTGATACTAATGCTCTAACTTTTTCCTTTAAAAATACAAATTTCTTACAACCATATTTTAACATTAATACATTTTTTATTGTATGCAAAGACAAAAAAAATAATAACCTTTAACCTACAGGCTGTGATTTCATGCTTTATAAAATAATTAATTGAAAAGCTTGCTTGTTTAATCTTTGTTATGATATAAAACAAAAAAAGTAAATTTCATAAGAAATACTGGTAATGGGTTTAAAATTTTAGAACACAGTTAAGTGACTAGTTAAACATCGGAACGGACATTTAAAACATTAAAAGTGGAGCATTTTTTCTTAAGTTTTTAATTTTTATACACTTTTGGCTTACTAAAAATGTCTATATTTCATAAAGATATCAAGAATTTCATTAAGTTAAATATTAGTGATGAATTTTCTGGAAAAAAAAACATGCATAGGAACCATCCATTTGAAACTTTAGAGAATTGCTGTAGTAAACTTATAACTTGATTAAATCAACATATAAATAGTAAAGAAAATATAACAATACACAAATATAGTTGGAAATTGCTAATGAGAAAGCATGAATTGAATAAAATTTTAAATCTACCTTTGACAAGACTCGCAAAACAACTGCTCGACAGAATCCTGCAACACTAAATCTTGAGCATAGAGTTTATTGAATATATCTTGAGCAATTCTAAAAATAAACACCAGAATTACACAAAATAAATACTCCATTAAAATATAATTGTTCTCGTTAAAATAAAGGGCACTCACTCTGTCTGTTTAGCCGTTGTTGTTCTCCCAAAATGGTTAAAGGAAATGTTGAACCATTCGTATATCTCGGTGTGCAGCTTGTTGTACTTGTCGCAAATTTCTTTCGGGGTCACCCCAAGTGAAATGGCCTTGGTTTCTGTGGCAGTACCGTATTCGTCTGTTCCACAAATGTACAGGGTGTTGTATCCTCTGACACGGCAGTATCTAGAATCACAACAAAAATATATTGTTAGAATAGAAGTAATCCTTTATTCGTCAGCTGAGATGTATTAAATGGTAATGGGACAAAATATCGCGGCCGAAATATCGCGGGCCAAAATATCGCGGCCGAAATATCGCCGGCCGAAATATCGTGCGCCCAAAATATCGCACGCCCAAAATATCGCGGGCCAAAATATCGCGGGCCAAAATATCGCGGGCCAAAACATCGCGTGGACAAAATATCGCCGTAAAGTAAAAATGGAGTGGATTTAGTGGATTTTATGGTGTTTGGCAGTGAGAGGGAGTTCGATGGTAAAATGGTATTACTTATCTAGTACATTGTGATGAAGTTCGGTTTTACCTATTAGAGCCTGGATTTTTATAAAAATGTATTTTAAGTCATGCATTTTTTTTTGTTAGGACAATTTAGTCACGAGGTGGGTTTAATGGGTTAAGGTTTTATATTTGAACTTGATTTTTAGTTATGTGGTTAAAATGTAAAGGTAAAAATTAGCGGTCGCCACTCGCCACGTGGCGATTTAAATGTCAATATAGGCGATTAAAAAATTTGCCATAGGTCGCCACTTCAATCGCCACCCTCCAACTGCGCTATCTTATCTTTCAGTCAAATTTATGTTGAAAATGTTAAGATCGCCGGAGTTTTGTGATGTTACGATCGCCGGAGTTTCAGGATAGTAGGATCGACGAAGTTCCGCGATGTTTTGATCGCCGTAGTTTCGTGATGTTCGATCGTCGGAGTTTCGCGATGTTACGATCGCCGGAGTTTCGCGATGTTACAATCGCCGGAGTTTCGCGATGTTACAATCGCCGGAGTTTCGCGATGTTACAATCGCCGGAGTTTCGCGATGTTACGGTCGCCGGAGTTTCGCGATAGTAGGATCGACGAAGTTCCGCGATGTTTTGATCGCCGTAGTTTCGTGATGTTCGATCGTTGGAGTTTCGTGATGTTATGATCGCCGGAGTTTCGCGATGTTACGATCGCCGGAGTTTCGCGATGTTACGATCTGTTACGATCGCCGGAGTTTCGCGATGTTACGATCGCAGGAGTTTCGCGATGTTACGATCGCAGGAGTTTCGCGATGTTACGATCGCCGGAGTTTCGCGATGTTACGATCGCCGGAGTTTCGCGATGTTACGATTGCCGGAGTAATCGCGATGTTACGGTCGCCGGAGTTTCGCGAAGTTACGATCGTCGGAGTTTCGGATATAGACATAGAAAAAAGAGCGCCCAAAAGGGAAAGGCGTAGGCTATATAGCCCGTTACCCTATACGCGTAGAATGACAGATGGATACTGTATGAAGGAAAAGTTTCGGAGAAGAAACGGAGTTTCGGATAGTGGGATCACTGGAGTTTCACGATAGTAGGATCGACATAGTTTCACGATAGTAGGATCAACTTAGTTTCACGATTTTTCCAGATTTCAACTAAAGATGTGTGAAGAATATTATTTAATCCAGAAAATTTATATTTCATAAAAAAATATACATTCTATTTTAATTTGGAGCAAACAGTTTAATTTGAAGTTGACATTCAGAATAAATTTCATTGGAATAAATTTAATTGCTGCTTATTACATATATAGTAAAATTTATTTTTTACTTATTTAAATTCTTATATTTAATCTAATTAGGAATTATATAGCTAAGCCATTTATCTTGTTGTTAACATCTTATTTTGTTTATAAAAGTTAACTATTTGTTTTATTATTTCAAAAATCCATCGTTCGCAAATTCAAATTTTTTTGCTATCGTAGTTTCTATAAGGAAAAAAGTTTCATTTTTTTCTTCAGCTTGTACCATGTCTATATCTCAAAGTGACCTTGATTTCCTTTAATGATTCGAACTGACTCACAACGACACATTGAATAATTAAAGTTTATTTTTATAAATTCATACTTATTTAATTTTTATACAAAACAATCCGCTGGTGGGTGGCCATTAACTAAAAAAAAGTGGCCATTAAAAAAATGGAGACTACTGGCCACTGGCCATTAACCAAATTTGCTAATTTTTACCTTTATTAAAATGGTATTACTTATGTAGTAAATTGTGCTGAAGTTCGGTTTTACCTATTAGAACCTTGCCGGCCCGCCGGCGTAGTAGTTAGTGTACTAGCCCTTGGAGCTGCTGGGCTCGGGTTCGATTCCCGGCAGGCCCGGACCGGCCCGTCGGCCGGCGTGCCGGTGCGCCCTTTTCCACACAAAAAAAAAACCTGACTCAGTTTTTGAACTCCAGATTCGTCTTCTCGTAGGTTGTTCGCACTTTCATATGGTGCATAGGGGGCCATTTTGTAATGTCTTGGTACTACTAATAGCTAAGCCGATACTTAACAAGGCGCCTTCACTTCTATACTGGGCGCTGACTAGACGGTTAAATTAATGATTACAATTTCATATACAGCATGGAATTATTTATTTGTGTAATATACTTACATTATCCGATTAGGAGGTGGTTAGACGAAACAGAACCAAGGTAACTCCCATGGCTTTACGCCTTACCACACCCGATACAATCAATTTTAACAATACATTTCAAATGGGACATTTTGACAAATATTAAAAACTGATTTAAATAAGGCGCCTTTCTTTTCATTGAAGCGCCATATGGCTTTTTGAACCAGTTGGCTTTTGAACCAGTTTTGAAGTTGTTGTAAACAAGAAAGATACAGCGCCTTATATGATATCGAGGCGCTCCAATATATGATTATAAAGGATGTAAAAAGAACAGCGCTAACGATCAGTATTAGGGCGCCTACGACCGTACAATATCACAAAAAACGCTTTTTAGATTTTCTTGTTTAAAGTTTTGATACTTGGTGCAGAATAGTACATCTGACGTATCATCCGGAATTTTTTGTTTTTGAATGAGGGGTCTAAAAAAAAAGCATAAAGGAGTATTAGGGAGCCTTTAATTTTACATACCGCTTTTCGACAAACCAAGCGCCAGGAGCAATGGGGCGCCTACGATATCACATAACTGGATTTAAACTTTCTTATTTTCAATTTTGATACTTGGTGAAAAGACGTACTTCATGTATTTTGTTCAAATACATATAATGTCGATTGATTTTTTTTTAAATGTGGGAACAACTAAAGAAATACGTGTCAAGGAGTATTACGCCAAAACCGAGCTTAAGTTTGCAGCAGAGAAATGTACTACGCGGAGGAATTTGCGTAAACAACGCGGCTGGCGCCGAAGCTTCGCCTGCTCCGATTGGTTGATAATTTGACCCTGATATTCGTGCGCCCTGTTACGTCAAAATCGAAGGAAAAAAATAATTAAAATAACACTAACTAAAGTAAACTAATAAAAATAATAAATTTATGTCCTGAAAATAACAAATAAATTTGTCTATTGAATGTGAAATACCTTTTTGTATTCGATTCTCGCACTCGAAAATGAGAACTATGTACCCTTTTTCTCGTAGAACATTTGTATACTGCAAACTTGAGGTCGGTTTTGGTGTAGGGTGCCTTTAAGTTCAGGGGCTGGGGAGCCTAGTCGGTTAAGCACTCGCTTAGCATGCGGAAGGTCCCAGGTTCGGGTCCGGGCATCGCCAAAATAGCTGCCGACCTATAAACGGCCCATGTAGCTAAAAATGTCCGACGAATAATACCCCGTGTGAAGGAGTGCACGTTAAATATCCTTCAAAGTCCTAACGCTGCGTACGATGTCGCCCTTAACGGTTGCGTTGGCTCGTCACCTGACTGTGGTTCTATAATACGACGCCCGTCGCCAATAGCCCTCGTGTAGCTCTAGTGCGACGATAATTCAAACCTAACCTAAAATTTTACTTCAAATTGGTGGTTTTTTTTATAACGATATGAGACACTATTTGATTTTGATTTGAACGTTGGACGAAATATTTATGCCGTAAATGGAATCACCAAAGAAGCCACCCGACCCGAAATACGCCTTTTTTTTGTTTAGCAACCGAAACTTTTTGTTTGGACGTTTGATACTCGGGAATCTTCAAAACATAACAAATCGAAGTCCAACTCTAACTAAACTTGAATAGTTCAGTCCTACTAGCAGCTGAATCACCTAATGATGGTGAGAAAGACTTGAAAATAGCAAACAATGCACATTTTTTCTACTCTTTCTACTTTCTTTGTGAAAATACCATAGGAAAATACGTTGAACACGTGTACTTAGGCCTGACTTGAAACTAATAAAGAGAACAGAAAGCGATCGCCAATCGAATCTATAAAAAATAACGGATCGTTATCTTTATTTTACCTAAAACTTTTTTTTTACACTTGACGGCTATATTTCAAATAACGAATTTATTTGTGCTTTTCTTTTTGTTTGGCGTCTGAAAGGTGTTTTTACTGTTTTTCCTTCCCCCATCCCAGATTCCCAGACAGTTTTCTTGGCTATTTTTTCGGTCTACATATGTTTTATTAGAATTATCTATGCACCTTTACGGTTCACGCATTATTATAAATATATTGTTTTCTTTCTTAAAAATATTGGTTTCTTTTTATAATTTTTTTATGAAAAATGCTGATTTATTGGTAGTAAATTGTACCGCCCCAAAAAATTTGCCGCTCTAGGCTACATCCTACTGCCTATTTAAAAATCCTGACCTGAGGGCACCTTTTACTTCAAATTAGAGCTTTAGACTTTCTTGCACGCATTTCTTAATTTCATAAATAGGTCCTTGTAAATGGCACTGATGTACTGTACGCTAAAGATGTCATGGTCTAAAGTCCTGACGCCGCTGTCGATGCCGCTCTGAGGTTTCGTTGAGTGAAAGATACGGCACTCTTAATTTCATAAATAGGTCCTTGTAAAGGGCACTGATGGACTGTACGCTAAAGATGTCATGGTCTAAAGTCCTGACGCCGCTGTCGATGCCGCTCTGAGGTTTCGTTGAGTGAAAGATACGGCACTCACTTCGTCACTTGACTGCGTTTCTAAGAAGCCCCGACTGGGACAAATCCCGGCTGGTTCAAAATCTCAACAAATTTATAGATTAATGCCGTTATGTTTAAGGGCAATTTAATTACTCATCCATTTAATTACTAGTCCATTGTTAACGTTAATTTTTTATGGTTTCATTTCATAACTAGGACTTATTTATTATGTGGCCATATGGCAGGTGGCCAGCACCAAAAAACATAAATATTTTCTTACAATAGGAATGTAGTAATTTAACGGTGTTTTTCATGCTGAATTCAAGAATTGAGTGGTACACAGCAATTTTTAAGAACAAACAGTTTTTATATTATGTAAAATAAACATTCCAAATTCGAGAAAAATCGAGATATAAACATAATAAATATGTATTTCTAGTGGCGGGTTTTGACCCTGTCGGGGTTAAAAACCAAAGAGTTCATAGTAGGGTAGAGACAGAACCTGGCAACAGCACCATGGACCATCACGCAGAAAATAAAGGGTGGCATGTGAGGCCCTTATGGCCGAGTGGTTTGGATCGTAGGCCATAACTTAGAGAATATTTATCAACGAGCCCATTTAATGACGGGGCCTAAGATCCCTTGTCTTTTGGAACCTCAAAATTCTTAAAATTCGGGGACAAGTGAGAAATGTTAGTGTTTTATTTGTCTTTGTTCTTATTATTTTTTCTTTTATTAGAAAACCACAGTTAAGCAACGATCCGACACCTGAGTAGGCACACAACGCAAGCGTTAATAGTGACATCGTACGAAACGTTACAACTGTGGAGAATATTTAACATGCACTCCCTCTACACGGGGCCGGGGTATTCGTCGGACATTTTTCGGCTGCCCGGGCCTACAAGTCAAATCTTATTTTGTTAACAATAAAAAGAAGAAAACCAAAGTTACAATTCCATAGAAAAAATCTACTTCGCATGGGGGTAAATTCTGATAGAATGACGCGTGGCCCCATTTTTTTCTTTTTGATTTTTTATAAGTTGCTATATTGTGCACTCACAAATCAGTAAAGGTCACGATATTACGCAATGTTAAAGAAAAGAAATAACAAAAGCTATTCTCACCCTCCCTCAGATTTATTTTTAAACCAGTGGCAATTATGGCGAGGAATAAGATTTTGGTTACATTTTTTTTTGTATTATTCAATTTTTTTTTATTATGTTAGCTTAACTGATAGCCAGACAGGCGCTATTAGGTAGTTTTTTTCCAGTGGAGAAGACCAATGTCTCGACGACTATATTTCAAAACCAAAACCGACCTTAAGTTTGCAGTATACAAATGTTCTACGAGAAAAAGGGTAAATAGTTCTCAATTTTGAGTGCGAGAATCGAATACAAATAGGTATTTCACATTCAATAAACAAATTTATTTGTTATTTTAAGACATAAATTTATTATTTTTATTAGTTAAGCTTCAGTTAGAGTGCTATTTTAATTATTTTTTTCCTTCGATTTTGACGTAACAGGGCGCACGAATATCTGGGTCGAAAGGAGCAGCCAATCAGAGTACGCGAAATTGCGGCGCCAGCCGGGTTGTTTACCCAGTTTCCTCCCCTCAGTACAGGATACTATGACAAGGGGAGGATTCGTCATTTGTGTTTTGGAAAAAAATGGATTTTTTGTGCTCCTAGACAGGAGGGCTGTTGACGAAATATTTTCCCATCAAGCAATGGCGATCTTGCCCCTCACCAAGAAAGTCATAAGTCATAACCTATGGGTAGGGAACATATATATTCCGGCTTGTGTGCTTGATCAGAAACCCGCTTATTAAGCCTTCGTCAAGTAAGACAGACACAGAAAGAGTTTTTACGGTCATAGAGAAAGGAAGTACACCCAGGACGAAGGTGGGAATCGAACCCGCACCCGTTACAGCACGCAGACTGCTGGCCTGCGATGCTAACCACTCGGCCATCCGGGCCCCTGGACCAAACTAATAATCTTGCTTCCCTCGATAAATCCGGGTACTCGCAAAATCTGGACTCGCTATAAACGAGTTCGGCTGCAATTGATTAATCAACTTATTTTTTGTTCTGTAAGTGTTCACTAAAGTAAGCAAATTATTCAGTTGCTACATAATTTTATATGAATGCACTTAAAAAATTAATATATATTTTAAAAAAATGATAATGTTTGTACTATTTCAACTTCCTCACATTCCCAAAATCACATTCGAAATAACCCTAAACTAATCCTCCTATTAAAAACGAGTCTCTTTTTAAAGAGCAGTACAGAAAGGTAACGCTTCAAACATCGCCTACATTTTCGTTAAATAATTACTAATTTTTAAAATTCAGACACTTTTTAAACTACAATTACCCCCAACTGAATTCTTAAAAAAAAAAATTAATGGTATTAATAAAAATCAAGTTCAAATAAAAAACCTTAACCCATTGAACTTAACTCGTGATTACATTGTCATAATTAAAAATGGATAAAAATACATGTCTCAAAATACATTTTAATAAAAATTCAGGATCCATTACGTAAAACAGAACTTCATCACAAATTATTGAATAAGTAAGTAGTGCAATATCATTTTACCATCGAACTCCTTCCCACTGCCAAACACCTAAAAATCCATTAAATACACTCCATATTTACTTTACGCGATATTTTGGCAAGCGATATTTTGGCCACGCGATATTATGGGCACGCGATATTTTGGCCAGCGATATTTTGGCCCGCGATATTTTGGGCGCACGATATTTTGGCCGGCGATATTTTGGCCGCGATATTTTGGCCCGCGATATTTCGGCCGCGATATTTTGTCCCCAAACCGTATTAAATGGCCACCTTATAAGCCGGAGATCTAGACAGAATCACAGATTTTCAGGCTGGGAAAATGGTCAGCATGCATGTCATATGAGTATGTATTACTTTAAAGATGCCTTGAGTACCCATTTGGCTTGGGTTATCTCAACAAATTTAAAATCTTGGGATACTTTAACAACCACAAATTCATTGTAATACGAGCAGCAAAATTGGTAGCTAGATGGCGCAACTAAAAAAATGGTTCTCAGTTCTGGGGATTATGCTGAGTCTGCAAAAGTCTTCATCCACCAGAAAAGCAGCCCTAATTAGAAAAAAAATTCCAAGCAAGGGACACACAACAACTAAACTAGAGAAGAAGGGGCACTTGAGGATATGGGACGAAAGTGTTTTGCAAATTTCATTGTAATCAGAAGGACTACAGTGACTGTTAATTATTATTTTATTTATTAAGGACTTATTAACTACATACATTTTTATTATACTTAAAAGAAATCTTTAATGAAATAAACTAAAAAATTTCCTAGTGCAATACAACTACCAACAATTGCTAGTCATACCACAGAATCAAATCTCTATCTGCGATAAGAAATAAGACCTATTTATGAATATTGCATAAAAAAAAAAGAAAAAACATGTCTTGGTGCATTTAATTTATGGTGGTAAATTCATTTACTTCTTTTCAGTGTATTTTTTTGACATTGAGTGCAATGTTTATCAATATATATAATGCAAAGCAAATGATCTAATCTTACCTTGCAAACACGTCAGCACTAAGTACTGATCCAATGATATTTCCCAAATGTGGAATGTTATTTACATAAGGGAGTGCACTTGTAATCAGAATGTTGCGTTCACCCTTCTTGGGCAGTCTGTAAAACAAAAAATATAGTCAAAAATAATTCAATGTTAACATCCCAAACAACCTGGAAATGGTCAAATATGTATGGTTGCTTTCGCTACATAAATTTTAAACTTAATTTATTTCAAATAAAAAAAAAGTACACTATGAATAAAAATTTATTAATCTATAATAATAAAAATGAAGTTTTGTATGTATGTATGTGTGTGTGCGTGTGTATGTCTCTCCGAAACTCACAAACTAGACATTTGTTTGACTCGTAACTTGGCACAAATGCGTAGTTCCTACTTGAGTTACAAAATAAGAACTTTCAGAGCTCAAAGTGTTCTATTTTTTGAGAAAATTCGAATTTTCTGGGAAAACTACACCACTTTGGCTCAAATCCGACGATTTCTTTGCTTTCCTGATGCCATCTGAAGAAACAATTAAATAAAACTTTCAACGAAAATAAATAAAATTGCAAATGTTTATTTTATTGTGTTGCCATAACTTTCAAAAACTAAATTCATTATTTGAAAATAATTGATACGTTTCAAGTGACGTATTTCCAACAAGTCTTGATTCCTGGATTTCTTTTTATGGGTTTAGTTGATGATTTCGTCAATGATGGTTCTGTTGATTACAAATATGCATGTTCAGGCAATAAATGTGTAGTTTATCTATAAGTTCTAGCGCTGCCGTTAGGTCTTTACTTTTTCGCCAAATACGTTGCCAATCTCGCCAATTCATTGATTAAAACTCGCCAAATGAGCAAAATGTTTGTTAAGCTATTACTGAACTATGATGGTTAATAAAGCCATCGCACTAGAGCTGCATATATGGGTATTATGTCTTTATTATTTCGCCAAATATGTTTCCAATCTCGCCAAATTATATATTAAAACTCGCCAAATGGGCAAAATGTTTTTTTAAATGATTTATAAGCTGGTTGGATATGCTAAGGTCGTTGTGTTAGAGCTGTATAATGTGTGTGTTTGTAGCTATATCTATTTTCTCGCCAAATTATTTACCAAAACGAGCCAAAAGAGTTAAAAGGTTTTATGTATTTATGAATGAATTGTGATGACATTTATGAGTACATTTTACAGCGTATTTTTGATTTTAGAATATTAGGGCAATGAATTGAGATTTTTTACTTGATAACGAGTGGGAAGAGAATAACTTAAGTTTATGATTTTATAACAGGTTATATGGTACACATACTTGGATCGATTTGATATTTATTTAATCCGTTCGAAGTACGGGTATAAGTTTGCTAGTTCTAAAATAAATTGATAATTTAATAATTAAAATAAATGTATTAATTATATTTTTTTAAATCTAAGGTTATTGCAAGAGAGACTGAAGCACAAAAGCCAGGTCTAATACTCGGAGGTTTAACGAAAATATCAGCGCAAAGTTCTTCTTATTTTGTTAACTACTGTGTATAAAAAGAATCTTTACATTAGGAGAATACATTTTTTTTTTAGTTGGATATTTTTTAAACATACAAAATTAAAATAAGGAGTGGCTTTAATATTGTAGTGGCATTTGTCCAGCCAGAACGCAAGCTGCCAAAAGACTTTCTTCCCCCATCCCTTCGCTTAGTTTTTTAGGAAACAGGGGGAGCATCGCTTTTCTAAACCTAACGTGTTTGAGGTTAAGTTGTGGGGTTAATGATCGGTACAGTTCAAACCCAAGTAGAGTGGGGGAAAAACACGCTCACACCATTTGTAAGAAAACCAAGCGGAGGGATGGGGGAAGAAAGTATTTTCAAAGTTCGCATTCTGGCTAGAGAAGGTATAAAATGAGTTATAGCTTCTGTTCGAAATTTTATGAAATTTGATGGGAATGCCTGGTTTTCCCATTCTTATAGACCAATAGAATATTCAAGTAATGAAAAATTCTATTCCTAAATCACAGAACTTAGTCTTTATTAACAAACCACAGACACTTGCAAAAAAATTGAAATTATTTAAATTCCAATGCAGTTCATTTTTTTTCAGTATTTTTCCCAAAATGTACGAGTATTAACGATACAAATATATTTTTTTGATATGAAAAAAAATTCATGCATTACAGGGTTAAAAATAATTTGAATACTCATATTTGGATAACTCACACTGGACCCTTGTTTGCTTTAGGGGGAGGAAGAGCCGATTTGCCTTTTAACCAAGATTGGTATGCTAGTTCAATTTCTTCTGCTGTCACATCAGGCTCTTTAGAGACCTGTAATAAAGTCCCAATTTATGTCAATAATGCATTATTTCGTCACTTAAATTCCCACATGTGCTATCTCACCTTGCACGACTTTAGATCATATAGCACCATTGGTGGAAAAGGGCAGATCAGGCAAATTTGACTTTTCAAGTAAAAAATGCTAGATTGAGAAAAATGCTAAAAGTTTTTTTTTAAATCTTTAAAAAAATGTTAAGTTTTGTAAAATAATTTTTTTAAATATAATTTGTATGAATTTTTTATTGAAATAAAATATGCTGTTTGCTTTCAGTAAAAGAAATGACCTAGTTAAGAAAAACTAGTTTGAATACCAAGAACAAAAGGCAATGAACTTTAGTTGAAAAACATCTAAGGAACTAGTTTTTTTTTTCAAACAAATAGAGGTCACTATTTTTATTGTATCACAATATGCATTGTTCGGTAGTTGAAGTGGAATAGAGACAAGTTTTAAATCAAATAAATACTTGGAATGCAGAGTATTTTATTTCAAAGATGGTGTGTCAGAAGTTAACTCTACTAATATTTTTTTTATAGCAACATGCAAAAAAGTTCACTTTTTTTATATCATATTCATTCATAAATCGCTGCGAAAATGACACTTTACATGACAGACACACTTCACATCACAGACAGTGTCGAAAGTGGGACTTTCGGCACTAGTGCGGAAAACTAAATAAGAGTATCTGATTGGTAAAAAAACAAAATAATATCATGAATATCTCTATGGAAACTAAATAGTCATGAAACCCACTTATTTTTATTGGTTCATTGCTTTTGAATTTTTTAATATCTCCATAGAAACTACAAGTACTACAAAAATTATTAAAGGAAATTAAATAAGACAAAAGTAAGAACAAAAATTTCACGCTTTTGCACATTATTATAAAAGATATTGTGAGCAAGCGCGTGCTAAATAATACTTTATTAAGCTCATGTTATTATTTCACACGAACTACGGTCTCGTGAAATAAAAGCCACTCACTTAATAAAATGTTATTTTCGACACTAGTTGCTTAAATAACCAACAATGAAATTCTCATCCACCTTCATAATTTTAGTTAAATAAAGTATTTGTTCTTTTGAAAACACTACCAAGACAAAGTATATGCAACAGTTCAATCTTTTTGTAGTATCTTAATGTCTAAAATGTTTTTATAAATCCAAATTTTTAAGGTTGAGGTGTTAATCCAGGTATTGTGTGCGGTGCATAAAAAATTATCTTAACCATGAAGTAGTATATAAAATTTTGAATAGAACTATATTTCAAAGTAAGAAGTATTTTCAAATAAAAAAAACCATTGATGACACTACAGCTTAGAAAAAGGGTTCTATGTTGAAATTTAAAATCTGAAAGAAAGGAAAATAATTTTTTGTTAACTTACATCTTGACCATCTTTATCAACTTCTGAATCAAAAGATTGGCCAGAAACTTCGACAGGCATGAAAAATCTGGAATTATCTGGTGTTACTGAAGAATTGCAGACTAACTTTTTCTATTTTAAAAGATAGAATGGGAATGAAAATGAATGATTAATATTGATTTGGGATAAATTAAAATAAAGTTAAAAAAATAACTATTCAAATTCAATTTTATATTACTTTTTTAATATAATAATTTAAATGTATTAGTTTAAGAAAATAAAGTTTTTTTTTTTCAGAAGTTTACATCATAGATGCAATGACTTAAGAACACAGAGAATTTATATGCTGAAGTTAAAAGCATACAAGTGTATACATATATGCTTCTTTGTTAATCAAATCTTGCCAAAAATATCAATTTGGTTGTCGCATACTACTATAGCTACAGAATAATACAATATTTCTTATTAAAAAAACTTTGAATTGAATTATCCAATATGCGAACAATTCATAAAAACAACACTAATAAGGATTTGATTGATATTATATTAATTAAATATTTTATAAAATTATTATTATGAAATCAAATTTCAACTAATAACAATTTTAATGGGGTTTTTTAACTTGCATTACAGGTAACAGGTAACATTATGTTTGCTACAAAAAAATAACAATTTTATACTATATAAAAATAATATTCAAAAAATACCTTGAGGTTTTCTGATTTAGCATCACCAGCAAAGCAGGTAAATGATTTACTTAAAGGTTCTTTGTCTTTCAACAAAGTGAGCCATTTTTGCAAATGTGGGAGTTCAGATACTGAAACAAAATACGATTAATCTAGTGCACATAAAGTCAGAAAATAAGAGCACATAAAGTCAGAAAATAAAATCATATAATGTATTTATGATTTAAAAAAAATCACTTGAAACACCAGGGCATGTGCCATTGCATTCACAAAAAAGAACTTTATAATATTAATTGGAACTTCATGCAAGTTATTTTATATTTGAAGACGTTTTGTGCAAAACAAGTTAAATCACTTTTTGAAAAAATTGAGCTGCTTAGCTTTTCATACAGATTACATACGTATTGAAGATTATGAGTGATTATAATCGTATGTATATATACACATACATACGATTTAACTTTTTTTGTGCAAATCAAAATGTTGGTGTGTGGATCCCTTCCTACAATACCTGTATGAAAAAATAACCAACTCAAATTTTTTCCAAAAGTGATTTAACTTGTTTTGCACCTGAGCTCTTCATTTATAAGAGTACAATATCCATATTTTTATTTGTCTTATTCTTCTAACACAGTTACACACAATTACAGATACTTGATACACAATTGCACAAAAACTACATCCTCTTGGAACCTTATGTTCATTATTTATATAAATGGCTCTTTCTATAACCTACCCACACCCAAAAAGTATTATGTTAGTTAACTTCCAAAACCACATCATCCATTTGGCCAAACTCAATTTTATTTTTTCTTTATAGTTTACCTCATATGTGCTTCAAATTGCTAATGAGAAATCAGGTTCTTCATTTAAAGTAAAGAGGCGAAAAAGCTTAAAAAAAATTTTTGGTCGAACTAGAGCAGTGATTCCCAACCTTTCCTGGACCATCGCCTTGTTATTTAGGTTGATTAACATCCATCGCCCCCTTTTAATTTTCTTGTTATGTGTCCAATCATAATTTGAGTTCAAGTGTAACTATCAAACAGTTTTGTAACACTTACTGCCGAAAAAAACTTTTAAATAAAATAGAAAAAACATAAAACACACATTTTTAACATATTTTAAAAGTGCAATAATTAACCAAAATATTCGTACAGGTTTTCTTGAAAGTTTAAGAGAGTTGAAAGTAAAAATTGGCTGGTTCGGTTATGGTTGGAGAATGGTTTTACTGTACAAAGGAACACTATTTCAATTTCCCCCATTGAATACTCATCCCCCCTCAAGTATTTTTTGCCCCCTTGATAACACAAATTGCCCAATTGGGGGCGATCGCCCCCAGGTTGGGAACCGCTGAACTTGAGGCAAGGAAAGAATAAGTTGCTTAGTTTTACTTACTAACTTTATTACTTTCATTAAAAGCAAATGGTTATGTTAATTGTTTATCTAATCTAACTGTAGTATGATCATAATAACACAATGTAAACCCAATTGACTAGGTAAGTTACTAGGTAGCTTAATGCTCATAAACGACACAATATGGGAAAAATTTTAACCTAATAATTAGCATATTTAAAATTAAAAATGTGTATTTTTTGTGTTGTCATCAGAATAGTAAAATATTAAAAAAAGAGAAATAATAAAAAATTAAAAAAAGAGCCTTGGAGAAAATTCAAGTTTTCTTAGCAATAATTATTCAGTAAAAAAATTGGAAAAAAATCATCGTGTTTTGAATATTGTCTTTTACTTTGTATACACAATTTTAAATAACAATTTTAATAATTTTTTTATAGTAAATACCCTGAAAAAAAAAAGATAACTTGCACCTTGTTTGAAAGAATTAAAATTATAAATTCATACAAACTATACTCAATTAAATTGGATTGAACAAAACTACTGAAAACAGTTACAGTGTCAGTTTAACTTTTTATACAATTTCATAAAATGGTACCTTCAGACAGGACCGAAGCTTTAAAAAGAGGGTATAGGTTGGCCCAAATGACAATGTCTGCAAGGTTAAAATTTTCCTATAATATAAAAAAAATATGTTTTAGATACAAAAGTAACATTATACTCGATTTCATTATATAATTAAATGTGTAATATAATAATTTTCAGTTAAAAAAAATTATTACATACTTTTCCAGAAAGAAATTGTTGTTTAGCAAGAACTGCATTTAAATATGTTAAGTTCTTCTTTAAGGAACCAGGCACCGCCTCTCCTTTGCTTGCCTTTAGTAGAAGGGATACTGATGGCTGAAATAAACAAATTATGTAGTTGAATGGTAACATATATTATTAGAATTCTTGATAAGTGTTCATTTATTGCTAACAATAGTCGAACCCCGCTATAGTGAACCCTAAACGGAACCAACAATTGGTTCACTATATCCGATGGTTCACCATAGCCAATTTTTCTGAAATAAAGCTTTATACGATATAAAACTTTTACAATAATATTTTTTTACATATCTTGAATTAATTTAATAAAGAATTAAAAATTAATAATTTAGTAAATTAAAAATAATTAATTAATTTTTGAAATTTTCCCAAAATAATTATTCCAAAAGAATTAAAATACATTCAGTTTATTAATTAATATTTGAATTTTCACGAAACACGTCTGCATTCTAGAAAAGCAATTGGAATTTTTAGGCTTTTATCTTTACAGATGCTGCCATTTTTCAGACGGTCACCTTCTATCCAAAATGCGTCTAAAATCTTTCATAAGGAAATAAGAGAGTACCTACCAGAACAGGTTAAATTGACAATTGGACAGTTTCACTGAAATTGCTAGGACAAGCCCTTAAAGCCCATTTCACACTTGCACAACTACTTGCAACTGCAACTCGTAACTTGTTGTAACCTGGTTTTTCGGGTTTCCACACAAAATTATTTATCTCACAATTTGGCAAGCTTCATCTTTTTGGAAGCAAACTTTAATCAAACTTTAGGCATTGTTTGCATCAAACAGAAATTTATGTTTCCGAACTTCCTTAATAAGATCACTTTCCATTTTTGCAATTCATTTACAACCCATTTTTAATTGCGCAGATTTTTGTATTTTTTGCAAGCAAGGAAAGTTGGCGACTTAAAAAGTAAATAAACAACCAGTTGGCGAAGTCTAGCTCGCCACAATGCAGCCAAACAAATAACGAGTCCTGATTGGCAAAGGTTACATGCAACTGAGATTTTTTTCCTGCTCGCATGAAAAAATCTCACGACTTTAGTGCAACTTTTTAATGCACGGTGTCCTATGGGAGTTGCAAGTAGTTGTGACAAGTTGTGAAATGGGCTTAAAGAATTCAGAAGAAGTGTGTATGAGTGTGGTGGGGGATATGAATAATGGGTTAGAAAGAAAGGGTGGTTCCTGGAACCCAGAGGGGGAGGAAGAAAAATAACAATTACACTTAAGATCAAAAATCTTACACACAATACGAGAACAGGATTGATGTTTGTCGCCAAATCGGCCAATGACGCAACACGGTTTTCCGACACGCTCTCCACATGTATTATGAATGATTATAAACTAAATAAATACAATAAATTGAACTTATTTACAATATTTACAAAATTTTTGACAAAATGTCCTTTGTAACAAAATGTCTTTTGCACAAACAAAATATCATTTACTTGCAGAACACTGACTTCCCATTCTAACCAAGAATCTACTTCAAAACTGGTAGCAACGTTACCAAGGCTGCTGAGATACCTAAAAAATCATTTTTTGACAATTACATACATTTCCACATTTAAATTAAAGCATATTACATACCTAAAAGTTAATTATTTACAAGCCACATACTACTACAGTGGCGGCCAAAAGTGTGGACATTTTTCAAAGTTTTGGGTCTTTCAACTTTGTGTGCTTGTAGAATATTTAATATAGATTTTTTATTTTCATACTATTTTATGAATATATTTTATATTTTTATTATAATTAGAATAAATTATTTTTTTTATTGTAGATTATTTTAAAATGTCCACACTTTTGGCCACCACTGTATATTTTATATTCGACTGCTCCTTTGTAGAAAACGCATAAGAAAAGTATTATTCAAATAAACTCAATAATTTACTTAAAAAAACATTTTAAAAAGATTGTCAGAAAAACTTTTAAAAGTACCAACATACAAAAAATAATGTACATAATTTCTAAAAAAAAAAAAAACATCCTATAGAAAGCTGCTATTCTACAACAATCTATTTTTCATGCAATTATTGGATTATCATTCAAGAAAATTTACTAATTTATCAAAATAACGTTTAAATAGATCATCGTTTAAGGCCCGTCCGTGGCCGAGTGGTTAAGGCATCCGTCTCAGGATACAGCCTTCTCAGGAGTGCGGGGGTTCGAATCCCACCTACTGCCAGTCATCCAGTAAATTGGATATCTGTACTGGGAAAGAGTAGAAAATCCAACTCGTGACGGATGGGCCCGAGTACACTGGGACAGACATGCTCGTTAAATCTGTTCAGTCCAAAGTCCCGACGGCCTCAGCGTACGATGTCGCTCAAAGTACCGTTGGGTGCCCGCTCAGGTGACGACCTCATCACTTGACCAGGGTTCTACATTACGAGGCGTTATTGCCTGTGTTAGAGCTTCAAAAGGAGGCTAGAAACAGGCAGCCGGAAGCGATTACATTACCATTACCAAATCATCATTTATTATCATCAAAAATTCATTAAATGAAACAATATAATTTATTATATTTTTGCAAAAGGCAAATTACCTGCAAGATGCATTGGAAGAAAAATATGTTGTTCCATCGGCTGCTTCAAGGATAGGTAAGGTTTTGTATTGCTTAGATTCTGCTGAGGAAAACATGTAATTTTTTTATCACATTTTATAAAACGGTAGAAATTTACTGTAAGGTAGGAAACCATTGGAGAACTTTCTGAAATCGCGCCAAAAGTCTGTATTCTGGCGACTTTCTAGAACAGAAGCCCAACCGAAATGAGCAAATAACTGTCAGATAGGGTTGCCAAATTTGGTTTAATTATCGGCGCGCTAGAGCTACACAAGGACTATTGGCAACGGGCGTCGTCTTTTAGAACCATGGGGTTGCCGGAAAACGTCATCATTGTGAAGTCAAGTAATTCGAATCATCAGTTGAAGTCGGACAGG
The DNA here is from genome assembly GCA_023701765.1 of Hylyphantes graminicola. Taxonomy (NCBI): domain Eukaryota; kingdom Metazoa; phylum Arthropoda; class Arachnida; order Araneae; family Linyphiidae; genus Hylyphantes; species Hylyphantes graminicola. Next base: position 53,211,348 of record CM043120.1, on the reverse strand, counting down.
TTGCCACAAAAAATTAGTTATCGCCAAATTCCGAAACAATGCGCCAATGGTTACCGTACAGTAAATCTAATCCAATAAAACTTTCTTAGTTTTTTTTATATGTAACATAAAAGTGTGAATGTACTATTTAATTTTGTTCATTAATATAAAGCTTTAACATAAATATAGATCCAAGGAAAATAAAATTAGCCTATAATAATGTCTTTCATTGTAAACATAAAAAAAGCTATAATAAAAAAAAGATATGCAGTTTGAGATCAATGCTAAGTTTATTAGAACATTAAAAGTACCAGTGCTGTAATTAAATATTTTAACAGTATTGCTACGCTTAAAAAACGTCAATATTCATTCATTAAAATTCAATATTTTAAAACTAGAAATGTCAAATGATGCAATCTGTCAATAAGTACACAAAAAAAATCTAACCGGTTAGCGTCACAACTTCGACCTTTGTTGAATAAAACTCTGATGCAGCTAGTATCTTTAAATTTGCGATATTACACGCAGAATCTGTGTAAAACTTTATCATTTTTAAAAATTAAAATTGAAAATTTCGAATAACATCCACGTTATTTGTTTTCAAATAAAGAAGTGCAGAAAGCAGACAGCAAACACAACTACAATCACAGTTAACACATACCGAAACAAAAAGTACCATAGTTTGGTTTGTATAAAACGTCAAATCCCTACGCATTGGGCAATAATCAGACTTCTAACGCAAAAATGTACAGCAGGGGCTAAGGTGAGAGTGGAATAAGATAAATCAATTGATATTTTTTTTATAAATAAATGTTCAAAGGATGTAATTTAAGTGTCCTGGTTTGTAATCCGTGTTATTTTTCCTTGATTGTGTTTTTCCCCGATTTTTTAAAGGATGAAGCATCAGTAATCGATCTATCTCGTGTCTTTCATCTTCCTATAATTATCTTTACATTTGTACTATATAGTTCGTAATTAAAATTGTTTTAATTAGTAAAATTAGTAAAGTTTGTTTTTACTTTTGGTCATGGCATGTTTTCGAAATCATAACCTGAAAAAATATTATTCCTTAAAAATTCAAAGAATTTAAATCAAATAAATATACAAACGTATTATAGATAATGTTTCAAAATTGTTTCATTATTTTTTTTAAATAAAAAGTTGTTTTATTGAATAGTATTCTATAACATTTCTTCTGTTTTAATCCATTCCCTTCTTAAACACAAATATAGATCAAATAATCAATCAATGGATAATATTTTTGTTCTCAAAGTAGGTATAATAGAACAATTTAAATGGTCAAGTTGTGCGGTGGTTGGAAATTAGAAGAGTGAACTATTTTTCTTTTTTTTTTACGCATTGTACTATTGGTATTTTCAAGAGATGCTCAATTTTGCACACTGCACAGTACCACGGGTCCCCCCTCCAGGAGAACATTCTGAAACATATCTTCGAAATGGTTGAAAAATTGAATTAGGCCAAAAAGGGAGAACTTTTATTCGGTAAAATGACGCATAGTGAAACCAGTTTGCGCCGCGCCAGCAACTGGTGTAGCACAAAAAAGATCTCCACATCATTGCTTTTTCATCATATCACCTTTTATTTTTCTTCTGTGCAACATAAGTCAGCAAAACAAAATGTATAAAGTTGAAAACTCCATGTACTTATTTCATTGCAATGCCTTTTTTAAAAGTGTTAAATATACGTATTTATTTAAATGAAACTATTATTTAGAGCCAAAATTTCCACGTGTTGATGACAAAGCGAGTCTGCCCCAATGATGACGAAGTCTAGGATAATGCATTTTTTCATATTTATTTTGTTTTGTTGTATAAATAAAATAAAGTCTTTGTGATGTGGAAAATATTTCATTTTTATTTCTTCAAGACCGGAAGCATTAATTTTAGTTTTAGGATGTATCAATTTAGTATAAAGAGGAATCGCTGAGATTCGAAGCGCTACACAGACATGTTTATAAAACAGAATAAACTCTTGTTTTAGGTTTTTTTTATCAAGGATTTTCAAAATCTTGTTTGGGAGTGGTCCTATTTTCGAATTGTCCAATTATAGAAGGATCGATAAGTTTTTTTTTTATCATGGCTAAGTTATAATCGAAATTTCGAATTTTCAAGCTAAAGCTAAATCTAACTATTAGCTATATGAATACCTGTATCTTCTGGTATTCAGTCATCCAATATATATAACTTTTGTATATACCTTTCGAATAGGGATAACAACTTATAGTCTAAGAGCTAGCAACGTTTTTGAGAGAGAATTTCAGGTGGGCCAGTTTTAAGATATGTTATCTCTCTCACTCTCCCGGACATCATACGGGCTATCTGGCTGGCGGTAGTGGTTGCGTTCCTCAGTGCGCATCCTACTAATACAAGTAAAAAATTGATTTTTCAGATCATTTTAGGACGTTTTATTTTTTATTGTTATTTTTAGCGAACTTTTTGCAACATAAATCTATTATTGCCAGACATTTTTATTGTTGTTTAAGCTGTGCCAGACGCTAATTTTGATTTTGAAAGCTCAAGTGTTGCCCAAATTACCAGCTCAGATGTGAATTCACCAATCATTGTAATTACGTCATCGTCATTCATTACGCAATAGCATGTGGCAATACTTGTAATGAGCTGATAATTTGGGCAACACTTGAGCTTTTAAAATCAAAATTAGCGTCTGGCACAGCTTAAACAACAATAAAAATGCCTGGCAATAATAGATTTATGTTGCAAAAAGTTCACTAAAAATAATAATAAAAAAATAAAACGTCCTAAAATGATTTGAGAAATCAATTTTTTACTTGTATTAGTAGGATGCGCACTGAGGAACGCAACCACTACCGCCAGCCAGATTGCCCATATGATGTCCGGGAGAGTGAGAGAGATAGCATATCCTAAAACTGGCCCACCTGAAGTGCTTGTTTTTCCGACGTTGCTAGCTCTCGTACTATTACAAAGCTTTCAAAAAGGTCACTGCAGTTATCTACAGAACACGGAAACATTTGATTGCTAGTAGCTTTCTACGTTTATTTTAAGATAAAGAGAAATAAGAAGTCTAGAGGCTCGGTTCTGAGTGTGTGGAAAAACATCCATAGCTTTGACGGCCGGGTACTGCCCATAACCTAAAGAATTTTTGAATCGAGGATTTTTTCAGTTTTTTTATTTTTAAATAAGAAGTTCCTATTATTTAACAGCTCGTATTGAAATGGACTCATCACTGGAATTGTTTTAGGAAACAGTAACCGTCATCTAGAACCGTTTCTGCATACACGGTTTATATACCTCAGAAAAAAAATCGACAAACAACGCCATTTTTTACCTTTAATAGCACAAATTGGCCATTTTTACAAATTTTCCTTCAAAAAAAATTAATAGTCTTTATCGTTTGCTAAATTTATTTGTAGTTTGAAGAATAAGTATGTAAAAAAAGCTTGGGTGAAATCATATCAGCCGTTATGGAGACATTTGGCTAGTTTTCAAAATGTAACAATTTGGATGACAAGGGCTTCTTATTCTTCAGTGGGTATCAATATAAAAAACTATAAAATCCCATACTTTCTCAATATTTTGTAATAGTTAAATCTGAAACAGCTCCAAATCACGATAATCAATGAAGAAATTGAACTTAAAATTAACTTGCTTTTTTATGCAAATCTATACATATTACTTTGCCGCTTTCTTAGTAAACAAATAATGAACAATGAAAGAATCTCTATTTAATATAAAGTTTTTTGCTCAAATGTTGTGAGTGGCAAAAGTGATCCCAACAAAAACATCTCTGTAAAAGAGGGCCAAGTTCTTACAAAAAAAAAGGTCTGGCCTACAAAAGAAGTGAAATCAACAAAAAGACCAAGTTCAATGGAATTTGCTGAGTTAAAGTTCTAGAAAAAATTAAGCCTGGACAACCAAAGATTTGAAAACCAAAAAGGATCAAGTTCAATAGAAGTTGATGAGGTTATAAACCCCAAAACATTTTGTTTTAAGATGCAGCTTAGGTCTAACACATTCTTACTAGCTGTTTGTGTAACTTGGCCAATACGCATCGTGAATATGGAGTTGAACCCTTCGTACCTGGTTGAATTTCACCTCGGGGCGTTTGAGTAAGTCTGTATTTGATTTATCCTCAGTTAAGTGGTGAATGACACGCACCTCTCGGGTGGAAAGGGGTAAAATAGTAGTCGTACCACATGCGTTGGCGTTGCAGGTAAATAATAAAAATAAAAACGTTTGCTTTTGTTGCCAGGATTACCATCACACTTAGTTGGTGATACTTATCTGAATGAACATTTAGCTGTTTGCAACTGTTGAAGCGTTTTAATAAGGTAATCGTTCTATTTCCTTCAAAGAAAGTAAGAAAGAGTAATCAAAGCTCCATATATTATAGTAAAGCTTAGCGGTTTTACTACAAGATTCAAGCATTGGAAAACGAGATGCTACATTTACTTACGTGATCTAAAGAAATGCTCCAATCTCCATCGACTATTGTATTGATCTATTTAAAATTTTTAAAACATTTTTTTTTTATTTTACTTGATTATCAATAAGGTTTCAGCTGAATAAGGAGAAAGACATGTTTTTTCAATTGCAAATAGCATTTATTAATATAAAAACACTAACAGAAATGTAATAATCTCGAACATATATATACATAAAACTACATAATACAAACTAACTAAATGTGTCAACTTTATAGTTCATTATTAAAACACCACAGCACATTATTGTTCAATAGATATACAACACATAGCCATCACCACGCAGAATACCACTAGGATTAACCATTTGATTAACTAGGAATAAATCAAATACAGACTTACTCAAACGCCCCGAGGTGAAATTCAACCAGGTACGAAGGGTTCAACTCCATATTCACGATGCGTATTGGCCAAGTTACACAAACAGCTAGTAAGAATGTGTTAGACCTAAGCTGCATCTTAAAACAAAATGTTTTGGGGTTTATAACCTCATCAACTTCTATTGAACTTGATCCTTTTTTGTTTTCAAATCTTTGGTTGTCCAGGCTTAATTTTTTCTAGAACTTTAACTCAGCAAATTCCATTGAACTTGGTCTTTTTGTTGATTTCACTTCTTTTGTAGGCCAGACCTTTTTTTTGTAAGAACTTGGCCCTCTTTTACAGAGATGTTTTTGTTGGGATTTCACTTCTTTTTGTAAGTGGGAACACACAGTGAAGTATAATGAATAATGTGTTTAGTGAATAGGCAGTATCCTAATAAAATAAACATAGGATGGAGATTTACACTGCGGCGAACACAATATTTACAATTCCTGTTTAAAAGAAATATATATTGGTGGCAACAAGCAGTAAAAATAGTTTATAACTTTTTAAGTATATTTTGTAACAACAATTGAATTAACGTCGCACTAGAGCTGAAACCAAACAATATCTATAGTGAAATTATTTCCTGTTCTGACTGCTTTTTAAACAAGAAGTTCTAAAAGAACTAAAATAGCCTACTGATGTCCTGTCACTTTAATACTCACCGAAATTCTTAGAGAATAACAAGTAGGTTTGTAATAGTAACTGTCACCTGGAACTGCTTCCACACAAAATTTATACACCTTAGAAAAAAATAGCCAAACACAACATTTAGTTGTAATTTAAACTTTTATAAGCATGCCTTTCCAACAAAAAAAAGAATTTTTAAAAGTGGACGATTAGAACCGAAAGAATGACAGACTGTTTTATAAAGGACAGACGGGCAGAAAAAAGTACAGACAAAAAATCAAAATTTTTGAAATATAGGTGTTTGATGTCATACCTTTCGAACAAAAAAATAATTTTTAAAATCGAGCGGTTAGAACCGAAAATATGACAGACCTTCTTATAAAGGACAGATTGACAGACGGACAGAAAAACGTACCGACAGACGGACACAGAGTATGAAATATGATGCCATAACTTTATAAAAAAAAAGATTTTTTAAAATCAGACGATTAGAACCGAAATTATGACAGACCGTCTTATAAAGGACAGACGGACAGAAAAACGTACAGAAAAAAATCAAAAAGTTTGAAACATAGGTGTTTGATGTCATACCTTTCTAACAAAAAATAATTTTCAAAATCGGGCGGTTAGAACCGAAAATATGACAGAAATTCTTATAAAGGACAGATTGACAGACGGACAGAAAAACGTACCGACAGATGGACACAAAGTATGAAATATGAAGCCATACATTTATAAAAAAAAAGTTTTTTAAAATCGGACGATTAGAACCGAAATTATGACAGACCGTCTTATAAAGAACAGACGGACGAAAAAGCGTACAGACGGACGGACAAAAAGTATAAAACATAGGTCAAGCCTTTGATATATGTCATTTCTTTCTAACAAAAAAAAAATATTTTTTTAAATCCGATGGTACTGTTTGAAAGATTCTGTTCAAGAAATCGTCACTTGACCACGATTTAAAAAATACGAGAATCGCCGCCAATAACCCTTATGTAGCTCTAGTACAACGTTACTGCAAGCAAAATCCTTAAAAAAAAAACATTTGCCCGTTGTGAAGCATTGGTTAGAACCATTACTCATATGTAGCCCTTGTGCGATGTTAATCCTACCTCCAAACAACCAATGGCTCTTTATAAAACATGGTGCTGGTTGCCAGCTCAGGTTGACACATTAAATTAGTAATATCGTGTGCTAAATCCCACACATGAAAACCTTTAACGTATCTGAAGGCAAATAACTATTTGAATTGTTGGCGACGACGTTTAATCGCCGCTGGTATATCAGCGTATGGAGAGCATTGCAACTGCTTATGAAAAAGGGCGCCAATCAGTTTACGCCCAACCCCGGGTAAAATCCTCGAATTTCGGATTTTTCCTGTTATATGCATGCTCTATTCTATAAGTGTTCCAATTTTCGTAACTCCATAACAAGCCGTTGTACCTAAACATTATGATCGCCCGTCAGTGAGTGAGTGAGTCAGTCAGTCAGTGAGTGAGGGACATATTTGTCGTTTTTCTGGTTCATTTATCTCTGGCTTAAATGAATTTCGAACGCTGGAAATTTTTTTCTAGGTTAAGTCTCACTAGGACACCCAGAAAAAAGTCTAAACTCGAATCTAAAGTGCGTAGAAGAAAAGAACTGGGTCTCCAAAATTATGCCGAAATGGTCCCAGTAAAGGATAGTCAGTGCCGCCTTCGTTATGAACTTGGCGATGCACTGCCGTGCATCCAGATTAATTCTAATAAAGATAGACTTCTTATGCTTTTTAAATTATTACCAAATTTTGCAGTTTTTATAATAATTTAAGGGGTCTAAGGAGTCTTAAAAATGTGCAAAGAAGGAACTACAAAGTATAGTTTGATCTGCCATGTAATTTTTTAACTACTCAATATACAAGTATAATTTTTTTATATGTAATTCTACAAGATTTATTTATTATAAAACAAATTTTAAAATTTATGAAACTTTAGCCAAAACTAAAATAAATGATATTAAACATAAAGCTATTTTAAAACTTTGTGATTAGGCTTGCGCGGCAAATTTTGAGGTCAAAATTGAAAAAATGACCAAGAAAATGACTTTATATTGTACAAATAAGTACAAACTAGGACTTATACCTAAATTCTCAGCTCAATTTTAATTAGAAATTATTTAAAAATAAATTTAAAATCAAAATTTAAAAAAAAATTATTAATTTTTTTAGAAAAAAGTTCTTAAAATAATTTCTAATTAAAATTGAGCTGAGAATTTAGGTATAAGTCCTAGTGTGTACATATTTGTACAATATAAAGTCATTTTCTTGGTCATTTTTTCAATTTTGACCTCAAAATTTGCCGCGCAAGCCTAATCACAATGTGTTAAAATAGCTTTATGTTTAATATCATTTATTTTAGTTTTGGCTAAAGTTTCATAAATTTTAAAATTTGTTTTATAGTAAATGAATCTTGTAGAATTACATATAAAAAAATTATACTTGTATATTGAGTAGTTAAAAAATTACATGACAGATCAGACGGAACGGTCGTTCCGCCCGCCAATCTCAAAATGACGCCAAGGGCTAAACGGCAGTTATGTATATATACAGAAAACATTTCGCTATGTTAACAGCAAAATTGATTTTATTTTCTACCAGACAAACTAAACATCATGGAACAATAAAAAAAATACAGTAGAGAGGTTTTGTAGATTACTTTCAATAAAAAAATTTTGGTTATTCTAGAGTCAAAAACAGCGGAGAAAAAAAATATGGAAATTTTCGAAAATGAAATCTTTCGAGCAGTTTTAGTCAAATTTTGACCTAATTTTTGAAGTGACCTACAGCCATTACTAGACCATTAATCTGGAAGCGGTTTTTATTAAAAGATTCAGAATGCCGCAATTCAGCCCCTTTCATAGGTTTGAAGTTTCAAAAATATCTCTTTCTATTTTTAATTAATTAAAATTTATATTACTATTGGCGGTATGAATGCGCGATAAACATGCCGTCCTAGCGGCCATGTACCTCCAAAAACGAGGCCAAACGAGGTTTGCTATATTTTCATCAAAGAGCGTCAGAGTTCAAAAACACAACGAACAAGCCGCCATTACAGCTTTTAAATATATGATTAATCAAATATCTGAATCAACAGTTTAAAAAAAACTTTAGAATTCTAATTAATAAACGGAATGCGCCATTTAATTTTTTTTGACGTTTTAATTTAAAGAAAATATATCAACAACGATAATAGAATGAATGATAATGGAATAAATGTAAACATTCAGATTTGGTTGCCAGATTCAGTTCATATTAATATTCAAACTTTTTAAATACTTTGCTTTTTCTATGAAGAGTAAGAAATAATATTTCTTTGGTTCTCAGAAGTTATATAACTCTCTATAAACATTGAAATCATGTCGTCAATTTTGTAGTCATATAGTGTCTGTGTATTTTATTATTTAAAAAAAAAACTACTGATATCCCCCCAAAAAACTTCGTAAAAGTAAACAAACGCCAACCTCAAAAAAAAAAAAAAACCCTATGCATTTATTTTATAACAAAAAACAATTCGTTATGAAAGTTGTAGCTAAAAAAGCCCTGAATTAAAATGAATGCCAATATCTTATTTAAAACTTCCTGGTCATAATTAATAGTATAATTTAAGTTTCGCTGCCATAAAAAAACTGTTTGAGGTTGGTGCCCATCTTAATCCCCCTAAAAAAACTAAGTCACACAAATAAACTTGAATTACTAAATCAAAATAACGAAGGATACTGTTAAATTTTTTTTTTAACAAATATATAATCTCAATACATTTATATAAAGGTATAGAGGGTGGTTAAGATGGGGCACCAACCTCAAACAGTTTTTTTTTATGGCGGCGAAACTTAAATTATACTATTAATTATGACCAGGAAGTTTTAAATAAGAGATTGGCATTCATTTTAATTCAGGGCTTTTTTAGCTACAACTTTCATAACGAATTGTTTTTTGTTATAAAATAAATGCATAGTTTTTTTTTTTTTTTTTGAGGTTGGCGTTTGTTTACTTTTACGAAGTTTTTTGGGGGGATCAAACTATACTTTGTAGTTCCTTCTTTGCACATTTTTAAGACTCCTTAGACCCCTTAAGTAATTCGTTTTCTGGATATTCAATGCCTTCTAATGTAGATGCGCTGAATTTTTCACGTATCACACTCGTCCATAGAATTTGTAGTTTGATCTATGAAAGTGAGTATCGGACAGACAGACGAACAGGCATAGCCCTTATGAAAGCTTCCACTTTTTGCGTTAAGAACATAGAAACTTTTGCGAAGCATAGACATGTGGCAGCCAAAGCGTGAAAACTTACATTTATGAAAGTGAATTTATAAAATTAGAAAAAGTTTTTTTTTAATTATAATTTCAACGTTCATTTTTAAATTTTTCTCTTTTCAAATGTGTCTTCCCTTTTTTGCTATTTGCATGCAAAGCGCCACATAATTAGTTATAATACTTTACTGAAATCGTTCAAAACCACCTGTTCCTTCTTCTCCTTCTTTTTTTTTAATATTTGTAAAAAAGTATAGCGATTGTATTTTAAAAAAATATTTAATAGAAAAAAATTACAACATTAAGGAGAGCTTTCAATAATAACTAAATAAAAAAAATTATACTTTATTATTATTTAAAGATATTTCTACTGCAAGTACTACAGTAAAACTCACATTAAGTTTGCATGCAGCATGTAAATGTTCTACAGAAAAAGGAGTAAATAGCTCTCATTTCCGAGTGAGAGAATTGAATAAAAAAAGGTATTTTACACTCAATAAACCACTTTATTCGTTATTTCAAAGACATATTTGTATTAGTTTTTTTTTCAGTTAGAGTGTAATATTAATTATTTTTTCTTTCATTTATGTCGTAACATTCGTAACAAAGTGCACGAATATCAGAGTAACTCAAAGGGGCAGCCAATCAAAGCAGGCGAAATTTCGCCGCCTGCTCTGATTGGATAGTGAGGTTTATTTACTCGCGACGTTTCCTCCGCGGATTGCGCGCGCAACTGCATACTTAATCTGGGATTGACTGTAAGTCCGTCAACTCAACTGTAAACATTAAATTTAACGGGATTTTTTTTTGAAGTGCAACTATTAGTGCCGGGGGAGCTCATCTACTGCATAAGTAACTATTCATTTTAATGTTGCAAAATTTAAAATATTTTCGAAATTTTAAAAGCAATTGGTACTCAGTATTTATGGTATCTATTTGAAAATTCATTTTTTGGGGATGTGGGGGCAGTATGCAATCAATATCAAACCATTGAGGGAAAAAATAACAATAAATTATGTAAAATGTGGTATAGAATGATTAGGGCACATTTTTAATCAATTTTATACGATTGGCGAGTTTTGCGTCGCATTCCTGCTTTAATTCCTTGACTTGATTGGTGATTTGGTTTTGATAAGATTCACCAACTACATTGATCCCCAATTAGAGACCTTATTCTCATTTCTGTGGAACTGTTGCCCCTCAACACTTGAAACAGTCCCTTTGTTGGTTTCTAGAATCAACTATTCTTGATGTCACAGCAAATCAATAATGGGGAACATTCATGTGATGTCACGCGGCTTGTTATGCTACTGCTCTCGAACCACATGCTTATGTTATCCTATACAGCTATCGAAACACATGCTAATGTTATCCTATACAGCTATTGAAACACGTGCTAATGTTATCCTATACAGCTATCGAAACACGTGCTAACGTTTTCCTATACAGCTATCGAAACAATGCTAATGTTTTCCTACTTCTCTAACCTGTCTAACCGCTTGTTTTGCGCAGCGATTTGGAATGGAGCGATTGGTGGATATGGCGTGAATGTCCCCCATTAGTATAAAGTCAAAAATCATTTTTTTTAAAGATTTGTGAATAATTTACTTTAGGAAGAATAATTAATGCACAGTTTTGCCAATTTTTATTTAATAGGCTTGATTTAAGTTTTAAGTGGCAATGGAAATGCTGAATGAAAATAAATTCTTTCTCGATCTCTATTGATAAATCAATGTCACGTGGGAACAGAGCACCAGTCGGTGCACCAATCGAAGGAAGCATAGTAGTGAAAGGTAGAAGGAAATATGTCACCTGATACAAACCAATTGCTTTGGTGGAAATAAAAAAAGTACCCACTTGAGGTTATTTCATCCGTTAGTCACCCTATTGAATCGGACCTTTTTGAGATTGTGCACAATTAACATTCTGAGTTAATTGCACGATACAAAATTTGCATAAGGGGCCGTCTTCATATTAAAAATATTACGATCTTTGAAATTTCCAATACCAACACCCAATTTTAATAACTTAGAAATGTTAAGCACTCTTGAAAACCCTTAAATCTAAGTTTTTGTTACATTTGGATGAATATTTGACGAGTTATTCAATCGAATCACTTGTGGACCTTTTGGGGACCAACTCTAAAATGACAAGCAAGCATGCATGCAAAGCCGTCTTTATTTATCAATTACACACGTGATCTTATACACAGTCCCCTAAAGGGTAATTATAAAGTATTTTGTGATTTACTCAGCAAATTATGAATAAACATTTTTAAAAATTGGGATTTCGCTTAAACTTCTTGTCTTAAATTTATTTCTTTAAAAATATTAAGGGGTTTCCATTCATATTTTTTTAAAAAATCAATACAATAATTATTTAAAAATATAAAAATTGTTTTAAATACCCCAATATTGAATGCATTTTGTTTGGGTTATTATAATTTCTTTTCAGTAAAAAATTCGTTTCATTATCTTAATTATTTATAGATCAGGATAGTTTTTTATGTGCAACTCATTTAACATTATGGGACCTAAACTTTGCACGTCTCTAACTAATCTAATAATGCTTAAAAACTAACAAAATTTGGCATTTCGTATTTTCATGGGTCAGAGATTTGAAATATGGATTCAAAAAGGGGTGTTGCTATTGGAAATTTTAAAGTTAGTAACATTTTTAATATGAAGATGGCCCCTTATGCAAATTTTGTGTCATTCAATTAATTCAGAATGTTAATTGTTCACAATGTCAAAAAGGTCCGATTCTTTAGGATGAATAACGGAGGAAATAACCTCAAGTGGGTACTTTTTAATTTCCACAGCTGTACATAGAAGCAGAAGCACATGTTCTTACTTTCACACTTTAAAATCTTTAAATCAATATTAATTCGAACACTAAAGAATTCCACTATTACCTTTTAACGAGCTGAGAATGATTTTATTTACTATAAAAATAATACATAATATTTACGGTTAATGTTATACGGTTACATTACAAGTTTTTTCATGGTCTATTTCTTTAAAAAAAAAATAATAAACACAAATTTCTTCTAGCAGAGGAAAAAATAAATTTCCTTCTAAAAAAAATCTGGCAATAGCGAAAAAGTTTAAATTGTTTTATAAATGACTTATTTAAATTTAAATTCACGAAAATTTGAAAAAGTTTCGAATTATTTGATTAGTGTACTTTTGTGATTATATCAACATTGATATAATTTAATAAATAAAAGATTTGTTAAGGTAAGAACCGTATTAAATATATATTTATATAATAATACAAAATACAATTAGTTAATTTTTGCTTTAAAAAAATCGAAGTTATTATATGTTCATTAAGAAAGATGAATATTTTGGAATTCCAACAGTTGTTAAAGCAATTAATAATAGTTTTAGGAAATATTTGACTTAGAAAGATATTAATCTACACATTTTGAAGTAGTATTATGTATTTGGAACTAAAATTTATATTTTCGATTTCGATGCTAAAATGAGTTCAAAAGTTCGGTCCTATCTCGTTTAAAAGCTCTTTTCATTTGTATTTGAACTTAAAAATTATTTTGAATGTTTTAATTTGAGTTTAGTTGTCTTGTATAATGTCAAGTAGACCGAGGTTTGTTTGTTCCTTCTAATTAAAAAAATAGCAGTTATTATTTTTTTTTTATATGCAACGTATATATCAGTTCCGCCATTTACGTAATTTGTTTACGTAATCTCAATTTAGGAATTTCAGTGATTGAAATTTGGAAAATATTTGTACTTGGACCATTAACAGCTGAATTTAAATAATTTTTTTTTAAATTTACTTACTTGCATAAATTATTTTACAGGTCACGCAAACACGACCATTCCGCTGGTCAATCGTGAACTCCCTCATTAAAAAACTCACTCATTTCGGCTTTCGAGAGTCATAAATTTTCAGAGATTAAGTGAAAATAACTCATAAATACACCTTTAATTTTATAAAATAACATCGTTTTAACCGTTAAGATGACGAATTTTTCTTAAACAAGTTGCAATACTTCATAATTTTCCGATATTCGGCCTACAGCAATCCTCTACCGAAGCGACCTTCAGTCGAAACAAGGGAAACAAACCCTAGTTTACCGCAGTAAAAGAACGTCCTTTATTGCGTTATAAGTCATTGCGATCGCTGATATAAGTTTTATTAAGAAATTAATCAATTGTTTTATTGGTTAAGATTGTGAGTGAGCTTATTACTGACTTTGTAACCAGATTTCTAACTTGGTATTCGTGGATGCTTCGCCATATGTCTTTGTTCTTTGCCGTCAGAAGCTTGTTCACGTAAATACGCTTCTCTGCGTTACGGTTAGGCCTATTTGGAATGCTAAGCGTGGTTTACATTCACGTGCTAAAGCAGCACTGAATAGTTTCCGATTTAAAGGTAAATGGCTTTTTTGACTGTTATATTTTGTATTAATTGACATATGAAGCTTGGCCTCAGAGTATACTATGGTTAACAACACGTGTCGTGTCCTTGGTAAACCTTTAGGCTCCAGAATACAGTTCTGTGAGGCGGCTTTGGCTTTCTCGTATGACTGTGTGGTCATCCTGTTCTAATGTATAAATTAATATTCTTTTATTTTTTTACTACTTTGTTAAGATTAAATGAATAGCCCTTTCAAAAACCTTTAACGCGATGGTAAGTTAAAATAAGTTGTATGTCAACTGCAAAATGTTTTCTTGCGTATGCACTTATGCAGGCAAGCCAGAAGTACGCAGTGTAGACCCACACCGTTATTTTGCTATTGGCATGTTAATGTTGTTGTTATGATTTTGCTAAGGCAGCGTTTAGCAAGTTGATTTGGCAATTTAAATCTTAGAAGAATTAGTTGTTAGATCTGAAGTATTACATGAAATACTGTAAAATTAGCTATTTAAATAGATGATTACGACAAAAATCCCTACTAGTATTTCAATCAGGTGGATTTCCCAAATTAGCTTTTCGAGGTAATTGGTCTTTTTTATACTTTTGTCTTTTAACAGGACATAATTTTTAAAGTTTAAGATTATTATTATCTGTCGTGATAACGTGGAAAATTCGTGAGGGTGGTTCCCGCGACTAAGAAACGGAATGGCCGCCTCCGCCATTAAATCCTTGTTATAATAGTGCATAGTGAAAAAAGTTTTGTTTTGAAACAACTAAAATAGGTGATAAAAACCTTCCTTTATTGGTTTTAATCAACTATGTCGTACATGACTAGGAAGAACTTTAAAAAAGAAATTACTTTTGCTAAACAATTTTTACATTTATTTAGCTAAAATAAAATTTAAATTGTTGGATCAATTAATGTGAACATTTTTAATAAGTTATGTTAGTCAACTAGTTACTCACCCTAAATTTTGCCATGTTTTTATCCTTGTAGTAAAATTGATAAAAAGTTTACAAAGTAATTTAGTTACAAAAATTATGGAAAGTAATTAAATGTAATAAACAATTTTTTTTGTAAAAAAAACTTTGAAATTCCATAAATTTTATTCAACTATATCTCTTAAATATAGATGCAAATAACTGTTAAATGAATACCAACACAAATTTTACAGTTGGATGTGCCTTATTTAAAAGTTGAAAAATTTGTTAAAAGTTGTTTTTGGAAAAGTTAAACCTTTAATTAACAGTTAATATCAATTTTAAAAGGAATGTTTCATCAAATAACCTTTTGAATAAGTCTATTGTCATTGCAATTGTGTGCACTAAGCCATGTGTTTTCAATTATGTAATTAAAGTCATTTGAATCAGATCTGGGTCATTATGTCAGAAGCATTTTTGTATCAAAAACAATCTACCTTTTAAACCTTTACCCTTTTTTTTGGCCAAAATAATTTTTTTTTTAAATATTTAGTTTTTCCTTGTGATTGGATTGTTTTGGTAAATACCAAAAACAACAAAGTGTATACATTGACTAAATGCCATTATGATTATGCCATACCTAGTGAAGCTTTTACCACAACAAACTTTCTTCAAAAAAGTGCTTTTCAAAATGTAAACATGGACTTATAAATACTTTTTGTATTAGGTGTATAGAATTTTGAAATGTTATAATTGTGAAACTAACTTTCAGTAAGTTTCTTGTGTATTAATTAAGGTGTTATATGTTAAATATTGTCATTTTTCTTTAGGTCTGTGAAAAATATATTTGGATATAATTCTACATAAATATAAAAGGTAAGTTTCGAAATATAAAGCATTTTATTCTGTGTCTAAAATTAGTGTATGTATAGTTAAATTAATTAATTGGTTTCTAAAACATTCTATGAATGTAAACTTATTCAATTCAGAAGTTTTAGGAAATGAAATGCCTAATAAACTTTGAACCAACTTGTAATCTAAACATTTATTTTTCTGGCCTGTGTTTATAAGCAACAGCATTATCATTATCACCTATCTCTTATGCACAATTTTATACTCGCATATTTTTCATACACCAAAAAAATATAGCTTTCTTTAGTTTGTTGTTTTGGAGAATCAGTATCTATAAGTTTAAGATGTCAAAATGATAAAAAAAAAGGCACTTTTAAATATACTACCATATTTTTGCATGCTTGTATGCCCTAGCATTAATGTTAATCTCGTATCTCAGCAACGAATGGCCTTGTTTACTAACAATGTCTTAACTGTAATGTATTGAGTTTAATCATGTATTGATTCCACTATATAATCAATATCCAAAAACTTATTCTGTTGCTTTTTCTGTTGGTTAAAATAATTGAATGCATGATTACTTGCTAAATGTAGCATCCCAGCTCTTTAGATTCTGCTACTTATGTTTACGGTGAACTAAATCCTAATTTTTAAGTCATCAAAGTTGCTATCATTCTGTGTTGCTGAAATACAGCATTTTGTAATAAATTGTCGGCATAAAAAATGCACCTGTAGAGTTTCTTTGCAAAACTGTTATTAGTTTAGCGAAGGGCAAGCAACCAAAACTGCGTGAGGTTCCATAATGTAATTTTAGACTGGTCATATTGACATCTTCCAGTGAAATGTTTTTTGCGAGTCAGGTTTTAATTCCTCACACATGTTGCTACTTATCCAGATATACATTTTTAGTACTAATAAGATAATAAGCATCGCGTTTACCATAAACTGGGTTTTATAGAGTCAGGTTTTAATTCCTCACGTATGTTGTTCCTTATCCAGGTTTAAATTTTTAGCACTAATAAGATAATAAGCATTGTGTTTTTCATAAACTGGGTTTTACTCCTGGAAAAAACTACTGATTTCATTTGTTTCTGTTAAATACCCTTAAAAACTCCTGAAATTTGTATTAGAAATCCTGATTTCAGGTTTTGTCTCCTGAAAAATTATATAGTTATAATAGAAAAGGAGTGGATTTGTAGAAGCCAATAAAAAAAAGATATGGCATGTCTTAAAGTGCCATAATTTTCCCAATCGGAATATTTCTTGTGGCGTCACGCTCTCTAAACTGCAATGCCATTGATTGTTTCGATTCCTTTGAAAAAGTATTGAAACAGCTCATTGGTTTATAAAAGGCCACATGCTCCGAACTGCGATTTCATTGGTTGTTTTGTTTTTTTGTGGCAAAGTCATGAAACAAGCCCTTTATTTCTGCTGGCAAATTATTTGATGTTAAGGTTTTCAGATGCCACAATATGTTGATCTTCGATTTTTGTGGTTTTACCTTTAATTTTATGATTTACACATTGTGTAATTTATTGATCTTCCGAGTTTTGAAATATGCCTATTGTCATAATGTTGCTAGTTTTTATTTGAATTGATTTATTGATCCACAAGGTTTATTTTATTGCTAGTCAAAGATCTGGATATTAAAATGCTTAAAATTCTGAGATTATCAACATGTTACTATTATTTGTTAAAAATACTTATTTCTCAAGTTATCAATCCTAAAATTAACTAATTGTTCAATATCGCAATATATCAACACAATATATTGATATTATTGTTTGAATGGGTTATTTTATTAAAAGCATTTTACTCAATTGCATAAGGGCAATAATAAATATTTTTTTTGTGTTATCTCCTGAATTTGTGGTACAGTACTCTTTAAAATAGTTCCTTAAAAACCCTAAATTTCACTTAAAAATAGAGTATGAACCCTGATAACAAAAATAGGTCTAGGCAATCATAGCATAAGAAAGCTTTGTTAAGTTATTGTAGTGATGAACACTGCCAAAGAGCTATACATCAATTACTTAATTCGATAGTGCACATAATACTTTTGTGTGTTAACTCCAGAATTTGTGGTACTGCACTCTTAAAATAATATCTTAAAAGCCCTGAATTTCACTTTTAAAAAATAGTATGTACCCTGATAACAAAAATTGGTCTTAGACAATCATTGCGTAAGAATGCTTGGCTGTTAAGTTATTGTAGTGATAAACACTGCCAAAGAACCATACATAAATTGCTGAGTGCACATAACATTAGCATAACTCATTTTTATTAAAATTATTCTTAAAGCCCTAAAATCTTGTCATTTTAGGAAAGTTTCTTAAACTGTTACTTTCAATTAACTCTTACTGAAAGCACTGTTTTCATTCTAGATCACAAAACAACAGTGGTATGGTAACTGCTACTGATAAATAAATTTTAGGATATTTTCTCTTTTTTTTCTTACTTTAATACAACACTGGTTATTTCACTTTTGTTTACTTGTTGCATTTATAAAGTCTGATAAATTTTTCAAACTAATTTTCCTTTTGTTCTCCAAGAACCCAATGTGATTTTCTGTGGTTTTCAGTGTACCGTCGAACAACCCTGTTCATCGACTAAATTTTTAACTGGTTGTTCTTTGAATTGTCAGAACATATTATTTCAATGTTCTTTCTTTGTTTACTTTATTTGAATTTATGTGTATATTTCAATAGCCTAAGCTGGGGGAGGTGGCTCATTGAGGTTTATGTTCCACAATCCTAAGATAGCGATAACTGTCTGTGATTATCTGGTCAGTAATTTCGTAGGTCAGCCTAGGTTGTTGAAAATCTCTTCTTCAAAACTCTGAAGCTAGGTGGACTTCTAACTATAATTAGGTATCAAATTTTAGTTGTATTTGCTAAATATGCAACTAAAAACATGCATAAGTTTGAGATCCCCCCCCCTCCCTTCTCAAGGCCAAGTTTGTGTTGAATCAATTCTACCAAGTATCCTTTAATATATCCATACCATGTTTTTGATATATTTAGGTATCTATAATTTTCTATGAACCTCATATGTTTCCTGTAAAATTAACTCTGGCAACCATCAAAAATTGAATGTAATAAGTATTTAAAGCTTTCCAATTTTGTGACTTCATGAAGTAGTGATCTAGTACTCTATCTACCCTTACTCCAGTATTGTGTTCTGTTGTTGTTAAGCTATCAAGTCGAAGCCAATTTACAGGTTGGTACTTATATAGGTTTGCTTTAAGCCACAGCTTTGAAGCCTTGTTCAGACCTTCTTAGTTTGAACCCCGGCAATGCCGAATTTTTAAAATATTTTTTCGAATTTCCGGGGCAAATCTAATACATGCCGCATTTTCGAAAAATGTTAGAAATTCGTAAATGTAATTTAATTACCTATTTTATTTTCATAATAAGATAAATCGGTTGCCAGAATGATAGGTTTAACATTAAAATAGTTTTTAAGGCGAAAATGTAACTATCTATTGAATGCAGAGGGATTGAAATAAGCTTTCCGCTCTATCAATCTGCCCCATCGACGGAAAAAAAAACATCACTACATATTGTAAGTTTTGTTTATTTTTTCTATATTCATAATTAGGTATATTGACTGCGGAAATGATAAGTATAACATTAAAATAGACTTTAGTGAAACATATTTAAATATTTATTGGATGCAGAGAGATTTAATTTGTATTCCGCCATTGCAATTCTGCCATTTCTCAGTAAAATTTAACAATGTGTTTCACAAAGATATTCTTAGCAAAAAAAATAAAAAAAAATAACGAACTTGTCCTTCAGAATTGACCACGTATTGTCGCGGAGCGATAGGTACGCGTGATGATGTTTGAGATTGTGTCATTTTTTGACGTTTTTGTTTATTTTTAAAATTATATATTTTTTCGTAATTTAGTTTTCGAATTTGATTTTAGACGAACTTTTTCTTCTGAAATACAAGAAAATTCATCTGAAATTAAAAAATGCCGAACTTTCGCAGAGTAGGCTTAATTTTCGTTGAAGTTAATTTAAGAAGTAGTATCTAAATACGTTGAAGTGTGCTTAATTTCGTATCATTGAAGTTGACACTGTAAAAATTATAAGTGAATTTGCCTTATTGATATAAAAAAATATGTTGTATATAAATGCAGATCACTGGGAGGTCATTTGTTTTGCTTCATAAAGATACCAGACTTTTGATATTTCCCGGCTTGCACTGCTTGTTTGAAAGCGTATTTGCTCCTGAATTGGTTAAGCAGCGTGATAATGCACCATTTCCTTAGAGGCTGCTACGTCATCTGCTACAGCCCAATACTTGTATCTTAACAAGTAAGAAATATAGCAGAAATTGACCCATTTCATGTGGGGTAAATAGAAGTTAATCGGAATTAGGTCATCCCTTTAAAAAAAAGGCAAAAATTAAAGGGTGTTGTCCGTAGCAGAGTATACATATACATCTGTAAATTTTTCCAGATCATTTGATCAAAAATAATTTTTATACTTGTCCACGCTTTTTTTATTTCGTGTTTTGAATTATTTAATGTTTTTATTCAATAAAAGAATATACGAGTTTAAGTAATTTATTTTAAATTTCCGTTCTTATATTCTTTTCTCCGATCTGAGTCAAGCCTAGCGATTTTTAATATCGACGGATTTTCCGAAAAATCGATGGAATTGCCGGAAATATTTGATTTGAAACACGCCGAAATTGCCTAAAATAAAAACCACCAGTTACCCAAATTCAGAATTGCTGGAAATTTCAGAATTGGCGTAGTTTCCCGTTTTTTGAAGTGCTGGAGTTTTCTTACTTTAAAATCGGCGATTGAACATATATATTTAAAAAAAATTGCTAAAACATCTGCAAGCACAAAATTAATCTGCAGCGCTCGCTGCTTTGTTCCTTTTATCATCTTCTGGGTTTTTATTTATAAGTCAAAAAGTTCTAACTTCTATCTTTCTGCCTTTTAAGTGCATACTTACAGAAAACCAATCCATTGGTATTTTTTTTAAAGTTTGTTCAGTCCTTCCTCTTTTGCCATATAGAATTTTTTTTGAAAAATAGGGTATTGACATTGTTAAGATATATCCGTACACTCCTTGCCAACCTAAGTTGGGTAAATCGTAAATAGAAATATGGCTCTGGAGAAGATTCTTCCGCGGATGTAAAGAATTCCATAAATTATATGTGAATCCATCCAGAAAACATGTTTAAAACATTAATTTTGCAAAAGGTCTAACAGATTTGAATATTATTTGAGAAAATTTAGCAATTTTATCAGTATGAAAAGTGTATTTTGGTTAAATTGTATTCATATCATTTTTGTAAATATTACCTTACAAGAGTTTCCAACTAACGGACCAACCGCGCTTTTCCCTCTTCCTTTTTACTCTTTGTTTTTACCCAAGTGTAGATATATGCGTAGCCCTCTTATCCAATTTCTGTTCTAATTGTCCCAGTTGAATTTTTTTTGTTCAAAGGGAGATGTGAAATCCGACATATTTGATTGATATTTTATACTTTTTAAACGTTTGCCTTTTTTTAATGGTGTCATGGTTTTAGGAACACCAGTCATGAATAGAATAAGAACAATGAGTTTAGATTCCACTCTACGTTCTATGGCGATGTTCGTCAGTCATCCACTTTCATACCACGAACTACAAATGCTACAGACAAGTGACGGTGTGATACTTCAAAAAATTCAGCTCAACTAAACTGGAAGACAATAAAACCCCCATAAAAAATAGACTTCAAAGTACTTCAATTATTAAAAAAAATGTAAAATAAGTTATTTATTTAAAATAAATGCAAACAATATTTTTGTGATAAGTCGGCTTAGAATGACGTTTATAGGGCTATGCGTAAAAATAAGATTCATTATTAGATAGCTCGCATTATCGGTGTTTAGAAAGAGGTACGGAGCCTTTTATTTTAAAAGCAAATATATTTTTTTTCTTTTACTGCTTTTTTACAAAAAAAAAAAAAAAAAAAAAATGGAGCTTGCATCTTTCGGTTTAGTTTGATTTTGAAGCTAGCAGTGTTGAGCACAAATGGTGTATGTTAGAGCGGTGTAAAACATTGTTACAAACCGACTTGTTACGTGGGTATTATTAAACCTTATTGGAAATGGGATATCATTACGATACGTTTGGGAACCCCGTAGAACACGGGTTAGATAGAGCATTCGAAATCAGCCCACCATTAACTTGGTTGTTTTAATCTTTTCGATAGTCTTTTTTTTTTCTTGTGGAACATTTATGTTATATATTACAATGCTTTTTAATGAAATGTAAACATTTTATTTTTGAAAGAAACGGGAGCGACTTATATTGTAAGCAAATGTATTTTTCCATGTTCGGAGTATAATTTTTATTTATTAATTTTCCTTATTTATAAATTTCTTCATAATTATAAATCAAATACATTGTATGTTACACGCATAGGGTAGTATTTAATTTATTAAGATATTTTTAAAAATTATTTTTCATAGATTAATTTTGTTTATTCATATTTTGGATAAGTTTTACAAAATTTAACACTGATATAGAAAATTTATGATTAACTAAAAATAAATGTAATTGGTTCAACAATAAAATTTTTTCTAATCTATGAATCGTCGAAGAGAGAAAGCGAAGTCCTCATTCGAATCGCAGCCATTTTCTTGCGTAATCAGGAAATTCTTTTAAATTTCAAAATTAGACTTATATTCTGCCTTTATACGTTCTTATTTTTTAAGATGTCAATCAAAATAATAGTACTTAGAATTAAAGTGAACAATTCTTTGAATTTACGGTAAACAAACTCTTCAAAAATATAATTCGGAACTTCGCTTCGAATTTTGAAGAGACGAGACGCCCAAACCGCGTTACTTCCTCCCGGAGCGGTATTCCTCCACTTAGAGAGGCTGTAGGACTACTTTTCTCGATATAACCTTTCTTTTGGCTGTTTGTTTATTTTTCTTTGACTTACCCCCACTGCCCTTTCAGGCATTTCCTGAGTTATGATGGTCTTTTATTTATTTTATTTAATACTATTTCTTAAATGAAGATTATTTATTAAGGATAATTTTGCACGTATTTTTAGGATATGGTCCTCTTTGAAAGGTTCTTGGTACAATATTTAAATCCCTTTGTTAATAGTTATTTGTATGTTATTAGTTAATTTCGTTTATAAGTGAGGCTTTAGGCGTAAAATGTGTTTTTGTTATATTTTCTTAAATTATTTCTTGCTGTTTAGTCTTATTTAAAAAGTTTTTTTTTGCATATTTTTAATTGAAATCTTAAGAAAATACGACTTGTTTGTGAGTTTTCACTAAATTTCTTTATTTTTATTTTTTTCAAAAGTTAATAAAATATGAGTTCAGTGTTTCAAGAAAAATAATTTAATTTAAGTGTTTATTATATATTAAAGGAAAATAAGTATTGCACTTCATCATATTAACCTGACATTTATATATTGTAAAGTCTGTTTTGTACAATGTTCTGTAATTCAGAGAACTTACGTTTTATTAGGTTAACTTAAGTCTTATTAGGTTACGATTTTTTTAAAAAATCTGACTACCTTTCCTACGTCTTATTTCGCCCGTGACGTGAAACGGATATAAGCTTTAATTTATAAAATGTGTTATTTCTATATTTCAGTGTTAGATTGAATCGTTAAAAAGAGAGTAAATAAGAGTTTGCTGCTCCACTGAGTTTGTTTTCCCAGATTTCGAACCTCTTGGACTTAGAAAAGACAAAGACATTTTAAGTTTCAACTTAGAAAACCAACGTACTCGATGGTAGTCGTGGTATCGAAAAATATTTTTAAAATAAATGGAAAAGGACTTCGTAGATGACTGTCCTGTTTGAAATAAATTAGTTGTTGGTTTTGCCGCGTAACTATACCTCAATTATAAGTTTTTAAGGCAAATTTGTCAGGTTTTGGTGTGGAAGAAGTTCAGTTTTTTTCGAAGAAAATGATTAACAATATGAATTTCGTTCGATGAAAAGCTTTAATCGTTTGTAAAGTTCAATTTTCTTTTTGGTTGATGTAAAAATGCAGCATTACAATCCCGATTTTTACTTCTTCTTGGTTATTGTACATTTTATTCTAGAACCCCATGAACCATATGTTAGTGCTATTGATGATCCGTTTTACCGTGTAAGGTTCAGTATTTTATTTACACTTTTTGTATTATTGTGATGTGAGTGGGTGTGTGTACTGATTCCTGAAAAAGCGTAAATTCGGCGTTTACCGTCGCAGTTTACCAATACCAATCTTTCCAAACTTGGAGATTTTTGTTTAATTTTTCAATAGACTTTTCACGTTTTTTCGATTGCCATGTTCCAGCATTATTACGATTTTCAAAATTTTACAATTTTTATTTCTCAAAGATGTTACAACTTGCCGTTTTTCAGCGTTCCGCAATTTGCCGGCATCCCTGCTTTCGCTACGTGCGAATCTTCCAAATTTACTTTTTTTCGTGATTTGTCCCTTTAAAAGTTTGAAAATTTGTTGATTTTCGAGATTTCACAACTTTCCGATTTTCAAAAATACTGCGAACTTTTAAGTTTTTGCGATTTACCGATCTCCGACATTTCGCCGTTTTCCGATCATCAAATATTCGTGTTTTATCACTTCAAGTACTTATTTTATTGAAATTTTGACACCTAAATTCAAAATAAACATTTAAGTATTTATTAATTAATAAAACATGAATTTAATTTGTTTTTCACGATATATGAACCATCTAAAAAGTCTTGGACATACCCCTGATTCCTGCTATGTCTAGTAGTTAATAGTTGTATATATTTTAACTTTCAGATTTTTAGTTTCTTTCCAATTTTAAAGTTAAATGAAAGATATAGTATGCACATTGGAATGTGCGTATTTCTCAAGCAATTATGTGTTGTTCAGAAACAAGAATAGGAAATAATCATGTTGTAACTTGAAAAATGTTTTTAGGTACAACCCAACACAAGAAATAATTATAACCTATTAAAATATGTCTTAATATATTTATTTAAAAAAGTATTAAAATCTATTCTAAGTTTCTGTATCTTAAGATCTAAACTAAGATAAAAATTTTCCTTTAATAAGAACTAATTATCTTAGTGGCAAATATTTAAAAAAAAAAAACCCTGTTTTTATAAAATGTTATTTTAGTTTGATTTTTATCTCAATTTTTTTCAGGACTAATTAGGAGTGCTGAGTGATTGGAAAATGAATTCTTCTGTAAATATTATTCTGCCAGTGGATTGATTCAAATAAGTGTTAAATGGTTTTACATTTAAAAAATGACTTACTCAGAAAAAACTTAAATTTGTGCAATGGAACGAAATGGAGATGTAATTGCAGATTTCAACTATTGCCCTGGACAATTCCGAATAAACACCAATGATTCACTTGATTCCAAAATGTGTAAAGATGATGTTAATGAACCAATATTTTGTGGTGTACCTAAACCTATTAAAAATGTGGTTTTATCCACAGATACAGTACAATCAGCTTTGAAAAATCTTTTAGCTAACAAGCAAAATTTTCTGGATAGTGATGAGCTTATGTGGAAGAACTCGGATTCTTATAATTTATCTTCTAGTAAAACAATGCCATTGATTTCCAAAGATTCATTTATAAATGGGAAGTTAGCGTTGGATGCTTCAAACAGTTCTTTTCAATTAGAAAACTGCTTTTCTTCCAAAAGTGGTATTGCTTCGGAAGCCAGTTTGGATACCAACTCTGATAGTTTACAGCAGACCTTTGATGAGGAGAATAGCTCTTCAAGCATTGAAGAAATATTCTGTCCTATTGCCAGCAAACCCGCAGAAGTCAAGATCAAATATGAGGCTCGTGTTGAATTGTCTCAGAATGTTTCTGTCATCAAGACCGAGCCGAAACTTTCTGTAGAACTTGACAACTTTAGCTCTCCTCAAAAAGAAACAAACCCATGTCTACAAGAGAGAGGTGAACCACATGGTCAAAAGAAAGATAGGGTGATGCCAGAGTTGATCCCCACTTTAATTTGCCTTGACGATGACGACAACGATGACAAAGAAGAAAATGATGAGGATTCAGTTCATAGTCGCAAAGAAAGCCCCCCTGCACCTAATATTGTTGGTTCGCCGGAAATGCCCAAACTTATTCCGTTTTCAGTTGAATCAGATCTACTTGGAGTAAAAGCTGTTCAATCAAATGAGTCAAAGAATATAAAGTGCCCGAGTGTTGATTTACAAAGTTGCACAAGGAACCTTTTTCCTGACGCTGCAGTAGTTAACTTTGAACATTTAAAGTTAAAACACAGCAAGCAATTATCTCCCCCTTTAAAAGACAACGTAGAAGAAGTGGGATTTTCATTTTCCTCTTTTAAATCCCCAAAGCAAGGTACACAAAAGTTAAATTGTGGCATTGACTTATCCCAGAAAAGGACAAAAAAATGTCGGAGCAAGTCAAAGTCCCTTGACGGTGAAATTCCTGAACTATTAAAAGATAGTGAAGGAGAAACTAAATCTGAGCATTCTGATTGTAACAAATTTCTGCATAAAAAGGCTAAAAAGAGAGGTGGTCAAATAAATATAGATAAAAAAATAGACAAAGCAAAAGATTCTATTAGTAGCATTCGTCAGCCAAAGATTTTGTTGCGTAGAATTTCCTTAGACCAAATAAGTAGTCATGGTATTAAAAAATTATCTTCAAATGGACAATCAGAAAAAATAACTTTTGAGAATTGTTTGCCCAAAGATTCCAATTATAACTCTGTAACAAGCCAACCTGTATGTGATGACAATTCTTCCAATGAAGCCCCTGAAATTGAAGAAATCGAAGGTGTGCGATTTTTCCAGTTTCGATCAAAGCATGATATGGAAGAATTTAACAGGAAACCTATGGTAGGTGAAGATGAAATGGAATTGATAGTACCTACTAAGACTACTGACATCACTCTGATAAAAGGTTGGCGAAATAAATACTTTGCAAACGATTCTCAGTTGCATTACATTCAATCAGATGATGGCAACAGTCGGGACGAATCCAGCCAAAATGCAAAATCTGTACCGATGTTAGCCGGCTCTAATGAATCGAAATTCTTAGATTTTCGAAATTGCTTGAAAGACAACAAAACCAAAGCATTGGATGTGAAAGTCAATGTAGATTCAAGCCCTGTAGAACCTAAAAAAGAGCAATTAAAATCTGATTCTAAAGAATTGAAACCTGAAACTAAAGAAACTGTAAAACACGAAAAGCCTTCTAATGCTATGTCTGCTTTTGTTAGTAAAGATTTAGATAATTTCTTAAAAAATTCAGCAACTTTAAACATCCATCTTCTTCAAAAGGTAAATCCAAATATTACTCCAATCCCGAAAGGGGATGGTATCCTTAGCCTCGGGAAATTGAGGCAACCAGACTATAAACTGAACACTTTAGCAGCACTTAAGAAAAGAAACTTTTTAAATAAACTAAAAGAAGACCAAAAGCCTCAAGTTCCAGCAATATATTCTTCTGATTCTGATGATGGCGTAGTTGTTATAAGCTCGTCTGAGGAGAGCTCCACTGAGGATGATGTACCTGTTGCCAGTTTGAGCTCTGGTCGTAAACGAATGGCTACTTCCAATTCAGATTCTACCAGCTTAATCAGTAGTATAAAACGCAGAAAAAATGAGGCTAGTCTTGATGGAGCATCACAGAGGGTTGTACTCAGGTTGACCAAAGAGGACCAGGGTCCTACTGATAACTACAAAGTGTTTGGTGTTTCCAGTGAAAAGCATGATTCTGAATATTCCCCATCTTCAACCTCCTCTTCTT
Source organism: Hylyphantes graminicola (assembly GCA_023701765.1). Classification (NCBI taxonomy): domain Eukaryota; kingdom Metazoa; phylum Arthropoda; class Arachnida; order Araneae; family Linyphiidae; genus Hylyphantes; species Hylyphantes graminicola. The sequence continues at coordinate 53,183,669 of CM043120.1, read as the reverse complement.
CGACATCTTCAGAGTCATCTTCCTCCTCATCTTCAGACGATAGTGAGGTTGAAGAAATTCCTGATGAGTTTAAAACAAATGCTGATGGAATGGCATATATTAAAGAGGCTATTTTTCTTACTGTGTCTGAGGCTGAACTGCTAGGAGAGTTCCTAACTAATATGAATGTATTGGGTACAAACAAAGATATGACAATGCTGGTGCAATCTAATGAGTCATATTATGGAAAAGGACCTGTGCTGCAGACTGAAACGTGTGCAGATGCTTTGGATGCTCTACTGACCACTAAAGAATATACTGATTTAAAAAATAAGCGCACTCCTAAGAAAAAGTTAAAAGCATGGCAGAAGTATTTGCCAAAAAAAGTAACTAAAGACCAGAAACAAAAATATACTGTTGTACCAAGTGTTCCTAAACAGCTCGCAGACATTGATAAAAGGCCCCCAAAACCTGAGATCAGTGGAAAATCGGAGAGCATCAAAGATGAAAAATTGAGTTCCAAACCAAAGCTAAAAAAATTTAAACTTAAAAAAACAGTTACTGAAATTGAAAAACCCAAGCCTGGTGATGAAATTGTTAATGTTAAGTGCCAAGTTCCTGTATCTAACGAAGTTCCAAAAGTTAGGAAAAGGCGATCGCGATCAGCTCTCGATCCATGTGATCCCTTATTACTCCTTGAAAGAGGGAAGCGTTCTATTAGACTTCCAGCTCGGTACTTGGATTCTGCCGTTCTTGCAGCTGGCTCTGAATGGGTTTCTCCTATTTTTGTTGAAGAGGATAAAAAGACACGGAAACAGCTTCTAGATGTTTTAGGTAAAATAGGCCCCAATAAAGAAAGTACTGAAGAACCTAAGAAAGCTATTGCTAAAAAAGAGGAGCCCAGTGTATCTGAGGAACCCAAGAAAGTTATTGCTAAAAAACAAGAGCTCAATGTATCTGAAGAACAGACGGCAAAAAAAACTGTGAATGATAACATTCAACCAAATAAAGCAATTAAGCGGCAAATTAAAACCACTAATACTGTGAAAAAAATTAAGTTTGATGAAGTTGCAGGATGTTTAAAAATTGAAGAAAGTGATAGTTCTAATAATCAAAATGGCTCCATTGATAAAAAAGAACCTAAACTACCTAAAGATGACACTTATTTAATGCCATCTTGCCCTTGTTGGCCTTGTTCTAGAACATTGAGCTATAACAAATCCACCAAAGAATTTTTATGTTTTACTCATAATCCAATTTTAGAAAAACAAAATAATTCAAAATTCATACTAGCAAGTAAACCTTCTCAGGAAAGTACTTTAAATGAATCCATTCCTGCTGATATTGAAATAATTCGTACAACGGGTCCTAAATTTGGGTCTTGCACTGAAGAAAAGGTTTCCAGTGTTGAAAACAAAATTCCTGAGGTATCTGAAAGCATTCATCCAAATAAAACTGTGTCAATATTATCAGACAATGTAGTAGGCGACGAAAAAATGCTTACTACCACGGAAGCAGTAAAGGATATTTCCAAAAAATTGGTTTTTGTACTGCCAGTAAACAAAGGCACAGCAAATAATTCCTTACCCAGTAAATCTCAGTCAGTTCTTAGAACAAAAGAACATCAAATTTCTGCACATAAAGCTCTTCAGTTAGCTTTAGAAATGAGAGGCAAGCCACCAATTTTAATTCGCAAACCAGTTCCTGAGAATTTCTCGTCCAACCCTCCAAACATTGAACCAACTTCTGCACCAGTGCTTTCTCCTCCTCCTCCGGTTACAACTGGTACTTCTGTTGTGTTTAAATTGCCTCCGGTATTTGACAACCGTTTTGTTAAACTGGCGCCAAAACCCCTCTCCCAAGCAAATGCTTCTTCCGAAAAGCAGTTGGCAAATATCAATGCCAACACTCCTCAACAGTCTTCCTTGCCTTCACAAGACCCTTCTAAACCAGCCATGAAGGGGTTCAAAATTGGAAATGTAAACTTTTACTTGGAACAAGACCAGAAAAATAATTCTTGTCATCCTGTTCTGAAGTATTTAGCCAATAAACTTCCGCCATCTTTACTATCAACGGGTGTTACGAATAGCTCGAACAATTCTGCATCCGATTCAAAATCGCCTACTAAAAGTGAGATCGATTCTTCTACTCTAAACAGGGTAGATGAGTCTTTGACTTCACCAAAGGTTTCGCTAGATCTCCATAACTATAACAAAAAACTAGAACGCAGACGAAAGAGTCCCTTGAGCCAAAGGGTGTTCAACGAATCTCCCGAGTCCAAAAAAATACTCGGGCAACTGTCTGATTCAGATGTTGACGTTGATACTGTTGATGAAAAGTTTAACCCTAAATTGGCATTAAAACAACAATGGCTGGCAAACTCTAGTGGCTCAGATGCTTCTGATATTGATTGTGATGAAATTTTTTCGAGCGACATAAATAATGTGATTTTCAACGGCTTGGAAAAATCCATCAAGGAAAGAAAGAGGAGGCTTTATATCAAGAGGTCATTCGAAAGACTAAAAGGGACCACTCCTTTCTTTAATGGTGCCAAAGGTAGTGCAGAAATACTTACCAAGGTGAGTGTTTTTTTAATGTTTTTTTATACAATAGAACCTAGATTATCTGTCCCTCTTTTATCCAGAACTCTGTTTACAGATCGTCACATTTGATGTGTAATAGGAACTTGTGTTCTAAGTCTGAAGTCCACAGCTCTTTTGGTGTTTCACCAATATGTTTAAAACCTAAAAAGTTCTATGGCAGCTGCACTCTGTGCATGCATGATTTTCTCTAAAACCTTATCTTATGTCTGACAGGTAACTACTGAAAACTCGTATTTAAGTTTAAAAGACTAAAGAGCTTATTTAGTCAAGCCATCGAGTGGTTTCAGACAGACCAATGTTCAAAAACCACTTTTTTTTAGAATCGGCACCCTCCAAAACCTGGAGAATATCCCCATTTCGCTTTCCCTCCTATTGCAATTCTTTGGATTACCTTATATTTCATATTGGATAATTGAATGCTACTTATAATTTTATAAACAAAGCACAATTTTGAACTAAAAAGTAGAAATGTCTTCCATTCGTCACTACTCTGTAAAATATTTGCTCACAAATAGTTACTGAAAATCACATTTTAGAAATTGTTTTGAAGAAGTTGTTGAAAATTGTTTATGTTTATAAACAAACCAGAGGGCTATGATGAACAGAATGGTGTGCTACTTTTATCTTACTATTTTCTTAGCATGTAAATAGCTATGCTCTTAATAATATCGTGGGGCTCTTAATAATACTTGGGCTTTATTTTATAGTGGTAGCAAAAGTAATTTTACTAGCACATAATAATAAGGTTTTTCAATTATTTAAAACTAGTTTACTAAATCCCTTTTTACTCGCTGTTGTTCTTACTGAATTGTCCCTTTGAGCTAAGATGTTTTTCCTCATTCTTTTTTCCTGATATATTTATGCATGGTTTGTTGTAGAGATTTGATTTGGTTTATATACAAATCTAAAAAGAATTTTTTTCACAGGCTACATTTGCTGTGCAAAAATTGAAGTCCAAAGAGGTCGCTTTAAGGCAAGCAAAACGTATTCTACGTTTTCACAATGGTCGTCTTTTAGAGGAATTAGCCAAACAGATAAATGGTATGTTTAATTAAGGCTCTAATTGTTGTATAACTTCCTATTTAAACGTTTTGTTTATCTTTCATGTCGCACCGTAATTTGTTTTAAAGCTTTAAAAATTTATATCCTCTTGTAACCTGACGACCTTATTTGGGGACATTTTTTTAAAAAATTCCCACAAACAATTAACAAGTTAATTAATTTTCGAAATTGGACCTGGTCCCAAAGAAGATTTGAATATCAGTTTTCAGCCTTTGATTGCAGGTATCAGTCATTTATTTCTATCAAAAATGAAGTTGAATGGGAGTTAATACAAGAGAGCATAAAAAAATTATTTTAATTTTTTTTTTCTTCAAACTTTTAAAAAAGTTGTTTTAGTAGTTAATTTTAAAGGCCCATTGCATTTAAAACAATGTTAAAATGAAATGTAAACTACCATTAACTGATACGGCCTTTTGTTTTCCATTTATTATAGCACAAAAATGTTTATTTTTAGCGCATATGGCGGTAGATTCTCTGAGTAACTATTAAGCATAATTTTTGTAAAAATTACTTAAGAAAAAATTCTTTTTAGCATATATATTTATATGAAAAGTATGTTTAGATTAAGAATATATACATGTAGGATTTTGCTCTGGTCTTAAGAGTTTATAGTTAATGGTATAGGGACTGAATACATGCAATCTTTAGATATGCCCCCAAGGTTTTTAAACTATAGTATGCCTAATATTGCTTGAACCCTGTTTGGATGTGGACCATAGCCAGAAAAAGTACCAGTGTTTGTGGGGGGGGGGGGGGGGGGGGGGGAAAAACACTTTGCCACAGTAGAAGCATGTATATAACTGGTGTTTGTCATAATCAAATATAATTATTTAATAAAAAAATTACACTAGGTACCTAATTATTAGCCAACTGTTTTATGTTATTAATCATAATATAATGTATTTGTTGGAGATTGTAGTAGTCGTTGGGGCAAAAACATTGCAAGTACTTGAAATTAAAACATAAAACTTGTAGCTGCAAATTATTTTAATAAATTCCTCACGCAGATCTTATTTGAAATAAGAATAGCTTATTACTACATAGAATCCTTCAAAGAGTAATAATTCCATAGCTTTTTAGAGAGAATTGGGAGTTTACTACAACAATCACATTTATTTGTTGAGACACTGAATGAAGCTAAAAAAAAAAAATTGAAAAGGCTTCGACCTGCCTACACCGTGACAGCTATGCTGGCGCCATCTACCAGAGGGTCCTAGAACTAAAAAAAACTGAGATACAATTACCATTATTACAAATATATTATTATTTTAATAAACCAATTCCAATATAAATTTACATTTGATTAATTTCAAATCGGATTTTCTTAAAAATAACTATCTAAATAATAAATATGTAATTGATATAAAAGTTCAAACAAAAGATATCCTCAGTTAATCTTTTTTTATTTATAGTTTATAATTTTTTTTAATATGTGTATTATCTTTGAAAAACGTTTCTAATGTGTTGGAACTGTGGGACTTAATTAAATAAAATGGAATAGTCAAAGGAATAAGTAAGAATGCCCTAGATGCTAAAATGCTCTCTCCAATGATGAATGATTTTTTTTAGATATTAAGGAACCAGAAGTAAGAAACCGTTTGAAAAAGCAGATTATCACAGTTGTGGCAAATGACTGGATTTCACATAGAACGAAAACCCCCCCGGCTCGTACCAAACGTAAAAAAAAGCTTGTCAAGACTTCTCTTGAAACCAATAAAGATGTTGCAGTTTCAATGAATGGTAATGTGAAATTTTATTTATATAGTACTCATCAATTAGTTTTTTTTTTAAAGAAATGATTTGATTTAGTAGTGCAGAGTTAATTTAAAAGTAGTGTTTTATATATTATATTTATTTTTAAATATTGTTTTTTAAAAAATATTTTCATTTGCATTTCTATTATTTTTAACCTAGTTTTTCTATGTCCCTTTTGGGATACACATTTTTATTTACCAGCATGTTTAATTTTTGGAGGAAATTATACTTATTTTTAGTTTAGATTAAATATCTTAAATTTTTTTTATACTGCCATTTGTCATCACTGGAATTAGAACTGCTGGGAAAAAAACTACTGAAATTTTAATGTAAACTAGGTTTACATCACTTGTCCTTTGTGGGGTTATAAAAAAAAATCCTAAGTTTCTAAAAGTCTCTAATTCATTTTGTACCAAAAGCCAGTGTGAAGACTAAGATACGGAGGCAGAACTACTGTCTTTTTAATGCATGCCCAATTATTTCAGGAACTGAAAGTCAAATAGAAGCACCCTCTAAGCAATTCAATGAAACTCCCAAGATGGGATTGCATGACTCATCGATCTCTTTCGAAATGGCTTCTAAGGAAACAGAGGAACCTGTTGTTCAGTTAAGAATCTTAGAATTACCTTCAAGCGAAACAGACAAAGATATTCTTAGTTTGTTGGGTAGGTGTTAACTTGACACTAATGTTATCAAGTGAGATCTTAAGATTTTTGCATTTGGACCAGGTGCAAATTCAAAGACTATTTTGGACTGGAGGGGCTCTCTCTCATCTGCCATCACAAATTTACATTCTTTCTTTTACCTATTTTTTCCCTCTAGTAAAATCGGGGCTGGGGAGCCCAGTCGGTTAGGCACTCGCCTAGCATGCAAAAGGTCCCAGGTTCGGGTCCGGGCATCGCCAAAATAACTGTGAACCTATAAACAGCCCGTGCAGCCAAAAATGTCCGGCGAATAATACCCCGTGTAAGGGAGTGCACGTTAAATATCCTTCAAAGTCGTAACGCTGCGTACGATGTTGTCCTTAAGGGTTACGTTGGGTGCCTCTTCAGGTGTTGGCTCGTCACTTGACTGTGGTTCTAAAATATGATGCCTGTCGCCAATAGCCCTCGTGTACCTCTAGTGCGACGATAATTCAAACCTAACCTAATCCCTAGCAAAATCGCCATCTGTACCTCAAAGATTGAAAATATTTTCGGCAGAGCAAAAATATAACCACTTTGCTAAATCTTTATGTTGTAGTTAAGAAATTGCCATAGTACAAACAACTTACTTGATTTACAAAGCACAACACATAATATTGCATGTGCAAGTAAAAATGGTGCTTAAATTTTGTGTGTATGAGACAAAATCGAAACGAAGTTTAATAAACGTTTTGTTCACAAAACACAAAAAAAAATTCCACTGGGTACCACCCCACAAACTAATATCACTGCACTCAGTAGCGCTGAGTCATTTTATTAAATTTTAGGTCCACATAAATCTTAAAAAATCAACAAAGCTGTTCCCATAATTAAAATTATGGATTTATTTTAGATTCTCAGATAGAAGTACGATCGGAAGAAACAATACCCTCTGAAACTCAAGGATTGGACCTATCTCAACCCAGGGGTAAAAAGAAACCAACGGTTCCAAGTAAAATAAACATACTACTCTATTAATTATTAAATTAACCAAAAGTCTAGATCTTTTTTTTTTCGAAGTTGAAATTAAAAAGAAGGAAATTATGCTTTTCAAATTATTGCAAACAATTATCAAATTATTCAAATTAATTGCAAACAGTGATATTTTTAGACTATGAAAATCCACTCATTTATTTCTATTTTGATCACACTTTTTAAAAAGTAATTAATGTAATTTTAAATGCATGACGAACAAGAAATTCATACCTTTTTCTGTAATGCTTGTCAAAATTCGATATTTGAAAGCAGCATTTTTTAAAATTTTATTTCAGAGGCTTTAGACGAGAACAACTCTGATGACGATGATCTTCTTGTAATTGATTTGGAAGGGTATGCAGCTCAAAATTCCTCCCCCAAAAAAGATGCGACTGTTTTACAGGACTCCAAAGCCGTAGACAGTCCATCTGATATGGATAACTTTCCAGGTATATTTATGTGCATTTTAAAATAAAGCCATTGATATTAAAAAAAACACTCTTCTTTTTTCCACCTACTTAATTTTTTTAAGGCTGCTCATCACCCCCAGTCCACGTCCTCCTTCGATCGGGCTTGATAATGGTAAGTCTATGGGGGAAAAATGGTTTTTGTTCCACAAAAAAGGCAAAGGAATTATAGGAATATTTTGATGCATTTTTTTTTAATTCTTAAAAATCCAATAAAGTTGTGCCTTTAGAGGTTATTTTTTAAAAAACATTACTTGCCTTTTTTTAATAGAAAAAAATTTAGATTAAAAAAAAGTAAATTACGTTTTTAAAAAAGTAACCTCTAAAAGCACTACTTTATTGGATTTTTATGAATTAAAAAAAAACTGCATCAAAATATTCCTATAATTTCTTTGATTTTTTTGGAACAAAAACCATTTCCCCCCCATAGACTTACCATTAGCAAGCCCGATCGAAGGAGGACGGGGTTTGGGGGTGATGAACAGCCTTAAGGAAATAGCAGTCTCCTAAAATTATTTTAAAAATGTATTGTGTAAACATTAATTTTTTTAAAAATTATTTTAACAAGATTTGCTATGCCCTTAAGAAGCATCAAACTGTTTTTATGAGCAGTTTTTTTAAGGCTTCAAATAATAGTAAAGTTGCTTTATAAATATTTTTTTTTTAAAAAACCTTATGTTAATCTTAACTTTTTACGTAAACCCTGGCTTAAGATTCATTGCTGTGAAAATATTGGATATAAGTTTTTGTTTATTTTAGCTTGGAAAAACTTAAAAAAATTGTAATTTGATTCTGTTTCATTTCATTTTTGAATGCTGATATTCTTCAAAAGATGAATTAGTGGAAAAAAATAATATTGTAGATTATTCATTTCATGAAAAATTTAATGTTATTTCTTAAATTGGGTTTTGAAGCTTTTAAAAGTGTGTTACACCTTCAGAATCGGTAATTTTATTCCTTAATTTCTAATCCTATAAGAATTACCATCAATAAATTTCTGTTGCTTAAAAAAATTTTTTAATATTTATACTGCAACCTTTAAATATTTTTTATACATTTTAAAAATCTTTTCTACTTCAATAACCGTTGAATCAAGTAACTTTGGCCAAAGCATTTCCAGCATTTTGGCCCGCGTATAACTCAATATACAGTGAAACCCCGATTTTACGTTTCTCGAGGGACTGGGTAAAAAAAATGTAAAATACGGGGGAAACGTACAATACGGGAAACACATACAATGCAAAAAGGTTAGAAAAAAACTATCAGTAGTAAAGATGAGACTCTTTCAATTGGTATAGTAATACTCTATATTTTACAAAAGATCATTCTAAATAAGAATTATGCAACCAAAAAGTTTTTGCGTATTTTTCTTGTAATATTTTGGCACAAAAAGGTTAGAAATACGACCACCGCATGCTAAACAGCAACCTACAATGTTGTACAGTCTTATCTCTCAAAGCGTGTAGAAGTACCCCCCTTCCTTGAGATGTCGTGTATTCCTGGAAGTAAGACAACGGCTCGGAAAAGGGGAGGGGACCAAACCATAATCCATGAGAAGAAACCGGTTTCCAAAAACGGGAACCTGTATAATGGAGAAAATAGTGCTTATTTTAGAATTAAAAAAAAAACTTTATAGGGAAAACGTAAAATGTGGGAAATTCCATTAATAACAAACTTAGAATCTGGGTTAAATTAACATTACAGTAAACGGAAAAAACTGGGACCTGCTGAAAAAAACGTAAAATGCGGAAAAAACGTAGATTCGGGGGACGTAAAATCGGGGTTTTACTGTATATATATATTTAAAAATCTGCTTGTCTATTTTATTTTGTTTAGTGGCAACTCTATCTTGACCCATGAGTAAAAAAATTCCAAAAGAAGAGTTTGTTCTTGGTTTTTATTCTTAGCCCCAAAGTTTCCCCATTTAGAGGGGTACTGTAAAAAAAAATATTTGGGTATTTAATGCCTTCATTTAATACTACTTCATAAAATGAACTATTTTTAAGTACAAATTTTTGTAAGATGGTCAGAATATTGGCATAAGTATTATGGGATTATAAAATTAAGCTTAATTTTATTTAGTTCTTTATGTGCTTTCATGCATATCCACAATGCAAAATTGAAGATATATTGGAATAGTGTTTTAACATACTGAATAAATGTCTGTATTTCATACTTTAGGTTTAGTTCCGCTCTATCCATCAGAATTTTATGAAGCAGACAACCCCTTTGCACTTGATTTGTCCAAGTTTTCTGCCCTAGCAAGTACTTCATCTAATCAAATGTCCGTAGCCAATGGTAAGTTATTTATAATGTAATTTTTTTTGATTATTATTTATTTTCATTGGCATTTTGTTGAAATAAAAAAAAAGAATTTTTAGTCCTTAAGTAGAAATTACAAAACTTATTTCTTGTAACAGCCATTATGTGAGAAGATTTCACTATGTATTTTCATTGGCATTTTATTGAAATAAAAAAGCTCATTTTTAACTTCCTTAAGTAGAAATTACAAAACTTATTTCTTGTAACAGCTATTTAGTGAGCAGATTCATAAAGTAAACCTTAGATTTTTGGACAGGCCTATGAAACCTTTATCATATGGCTTCAGGCCTACGAAAAAAAGTTTGGTTGTTGTCAAAAAGGATTAAGGTGATCTTTGGATATTGAAAGTTGTGAAAAGATTTTTAACATAACAAGTAGATTATTTATTGCTAAGAAGGATTCATGAGATTTAAATTGAGTATTAAAGTATTGATAAATCTTTATAAACGGAAGGAATCTTTATAAAGGCTTTGAAAATAAACCACGCCTAGAAGCGGTGGAGAAGCAAGTATTCGGGCTTGTTCCCAGGCTCCGGAATGGCTGGTTCACACGAAAGTTCACAGAGCGTGAGGCTTGTTTAGCAGCTCCTGCAAAATAGAACACCTTCTTGAAAATGGCACACAATACAATATTTCCGCTAACAATCTGCGTTGTTTATTTCATGAATCTTCTCGTGTGTCATGCACAAAGAATAGCTATACTACAGTGGTGTAGAATTGTTACTCAATGTTCCTGAAATTTTATAAAAGCCCTATCTGCCTAAAAGAAACAAAATAGTCCACTAAGGCACAAATATTTAAGATTAAGATCTTCATTTTTGTGAACTAACTTTAAGCAAACATTATGAATTGTGTCTGCAGTCTATAAATAGCAGTCCGCAATCATAATAAAATTGTTAACAAAGGTTAAATGCGTGCCCCTTCCAATTGAAGTTCCTAAAATTTGTCTGAAACTTCAAAAGTGCTTGCTGCCGTATTGAAGTTCCTTTTACGTGTGAGAAGTACAAGAGAAAAAACCCTTCATTGCATAGTAATCTGTCTGCATCGGACCACTTTGGCGCTGATAGCGAGTCGGCGCCTAAACTGGTGTAAGGACCGGTTTCTTACTTGGTTCTTTTGGGACAACTCTGATACCTATGCTTGTATTGTGAGAGAAGAACCAAGAGAGAGACTGGTTCCTGTTGCTAATGTCTGCCACGCAGATCTGATTACAGTACGATTCCTGTGCAATCAAGGGTTCTTTCCTTGGACTCTACGTATCTTAACCTATTGTGACGGCTGGGGTTATTTTGTGAGGTGTCTGCCTTGCCTTTTTGTATCAAAGATAGCCCAGGGTGTGGGCATTGTCAATATAACTGCTCACCTATAAACGGCATTTATGACCAAAAAGTCTGAATAATACCCTGTTTAGGGGAAGTGCATGTTCTCAACGCTGCATACAATGTCGCCTATAAAAATTGTGTTGGGTGCCTTCCTAGGTGTTGGGCTCATCACTTGACTGTAGATAAATTGCAATTGCTTGTCTCCACTAGCCCTGATGTAGCTCTAGTGCGACAATATTTGAACCTAACTTAATTAGTAGCAACTCTGCCTTGACCTATAAGTAAACTAGGTTTTTAGGCAAGGTCATTTTTGTCGATTTTTGTTAATTATCTGCTTAAGCCTGAAGTGACCTACAAAAATAATTATTGGATTATTTGCACACACTAAGGTAGTACTTAAAAATATAAAACACCATGGGTGACCCTTTACTTTGGTAGTTACAGGGTCTCAAAGATGACCATTTTCAAAAAAAGGTCATATTCGAAGGTCAATTACTCGAGAGGACAAGAGTCAGTAACTTAGAGATGCAGTTGTAAATACACTTAAAATATGGTTGTTTTAGACCCTGGTTAAAAACCTATGGCAACTCACTTTTTTTTTATTACAGTCCATTTTATGCAGTCCATTTCAAACATTTCAAAACAATATTCAAATTCAAATGCTTATTACTCTAGAAGCAAAGGGTCAAGAACCTGGGGGAGCAGTTGTAAATACATTTCAAATGTTGCAGTTTTAGACACAGGTTACAAATCCAGGATACCTAATTTACTTTTTTTATAAAAGTCATTTTCATATCTCCAATTCATAGGCGTGTGCATTCTAACTATACTTCTGTTTGAAGTTTCACATTTTAGATCATAGATGGCAGCATAAGAAAAAATCTTAAAATTTTTTAGAAATGATCAAAATAGACTTATGAAATTGACTTTAATAAAAAAAAGTAATTATGATGCCAGGGATTTGTAACCTGGGTCTAAAACTACAACATTTGAAGTGCATTTACAACTGTGTCTCCAAGTTATTGACTCTTGCCCTCTGGAGTAATTGACCTTTGAATATAACCTTTTTTAATAAATGGTCATCTTTGAGACTCATGGTGTTTTATATTTTTCTAAGTACTACACTAGTGCGTGAAACTAATCCAATATTTATTTTTGGGGGTAACTTAGGGCTTAAGCAGATAATTAGTCAGAAAAATGACAAACATTGCTGAAAATGGTCTTTTTTAAGGACCCTGACCTTCAAAGCCATGAGTGACCCACCAAACTAATTATGCTGATATGTACAGCTGCGGAAATAAAAAAAGTACCACTAGTGATTATTTCAGCCATTAGTCACCCTATGTAATCGGACCTTTTTGAGATTGTGAACAATTAACGTTCTGAGTTAATTGCATGACACAAAATTTGCATACGGGACCGTCTTCATATTAAAAATGTTACGAACTTTGAAATTTCCAATAGCAACACCCAATTTTAATAGCTTAGAAATGTTAAGCACCCTCGAAAACCCTTAAATCTAAGTTTTTCTTACATTTGAATGAATATTAAATGAGTTATTCAATCGAATCACTTGTGGATCTTTTGGGGACCATCTCTAAATGACAAGCAAGCATGCATGCAAGGCAGTCTTTATTTATCAATTACGCATGTAATCTTATACACAGTTCCCTAAAGGGTAATTAAAAAATATTTTGGGATTTACTCAGCAAGTTATGAATAAAATTTTTTAAAAATTGGGATTTCGCTTAAACTTCCTGTCTTGAATTTATTTCTGTAAAAATATTAAGGGGTTTCTATTCATATTTTTTTTTAAATAATAATATAATAATTATTAAAAAATATAAAAATTGTTTTAAATACCTCAATATTGAATGCATTTTGTTTGGGCTATTATAATTTCTTTTCAGTAAAAAATTCGTTTCATTATCTTAATTATTTATAGATTGGGATAGTTTTTTGTGTGCAACTCATTTAACATTATGGGACCTAAACTTTGCACGTCTCTAACTCCCCTAATAATGCTTAAAAACTAACAAAATTTGGCATTTCGTATTAACATAGGTCATAGATTTGAAATATGGACTCAAAAAGGGGTGTTACTATTGGAAATTTTAAAGTTAGTAACATTTTTAATATGAAGATGACCCCTTATGCGAAATTTGTGGCATGCAATTAACTCAGAATGTTAAGTATTTACAATTTCAAAAAGGTCCGATTCTATAGGGTGACTAACGGCAGAAATAATCACTAGTGTTACTTTTTTTATTTCCGCAGCTGTACCTAGTATCAAGTAGTATCCATATTTAAAAAAAAAATAATAAATAAATCTTTTAACACTCATGGCCTTAGAAGTAGAATGATGATATAATGTACACCATTCGCCCATAACCTCGATTTTTGACCTCCTCTCAAGGTCAAATAAGTCGGATTTAAGAAAAACAGATATTCACTTTTTCTGATCACAGTACTACTAACATATCCTGAAAGTTTCAAGAAAATCGAAGGTATTAACTATCATGAGTTGTGCCCCTTAAAAAAAAATTACTTGTAATGCCTTTCACTTAAGGGGAGTTGGATGGTTGCATCTCACCCATATTAATTTTCCTAACTTTAGGAACATTTTTCTTAGGAACTGTATGGGACATCATTATAATATTTAAATAATATTTTGTTCCTTACATAGAGCTCTTTGATTTAAACTGAGGTTATTTTAAAATATTAAAATATACTTTTACAGTGATTTTTGTTTAAAAAAAATATGTATTGAAAACTTAGAGAAAATCAGATTTAAGGTTATATAACTTTTTTTTTTAGCAGAGATATATATAAAATTCCTCAGTTTAAATCAAAGATCTATTAATGGGAAAGAAATAAAAAAAATATAAGTTGATATCTTTCATAATTCCTGAGAAAAATGTTCCTAATTGTTGAAAAACCTTATATTTCAAAAAACCCAAATGAAAAGTAAGGTTTAGGTAAGAACTGTTATTAAGCATTTGGCAAAAGTGCTTACAAAAGAAAACCAATAAACAATTATCAAGATTCTTGGTCTTAAATTAAAGTTAAAAAAAAAAAAAGAAAGAAAAAATCCAAATTTTTGATCCAAATACCCATCCGACCCCCCCCCCCCCTAAATCTACTCCATAAAGTGGATTCGTATAAGTAAAACTATTTCTAAGTGCACATTTTTGCAAGGTGGTCGCAATATTTGCATTTAATACTGCTACTGCTTCGCTACTACTACATAATACCCATTGTCTGTTATTCTCAGCAGGTGAACGCCTTAAAAAATCCCCGCTGTCGAAGCAATCTGGCCCAGGTGTTTCTCCACGAAAAGTGCCACACCGTACGACAAAAGACATTAAAATTCTTCATGGTGTTGGCAACAGTCCAGATGACGAAGATATCAAAGAAGTGGCTGTTCCAAAACTAACTCCTCCCAAGGTGCTTGAAGAAATTGTCATCGACGACACCGATGACGAATCTATGGACACAGAACAAACCCCTGACTATTCTAAAACTGTCGACAGTGTTGTTATTAAGATGGACCCTCCTATTAAAAGTTTGTCGTCCTGATTATAGGTGGTGTTGTGTGTGTGTGTGTTTGGATGTTGTATAGCTGTCATGTGTCGATGCTGGCATTTAAATTAAGAGTGAAATGTGTGCATTTGTACCATTTAGGTTGTTTGTATAATTTATTTAGTGCACAAGGAAATATGTTGTAAATAGTAAAGCAGTTTGAACTGGTTTCATTTTTTTTTTTTGGAATATAAGCCACAATAAATTTCTTGGGTAATTATTTCAGTTATTAGAATAAATGATGATCTGTGCGACAATAAAACAAGTTTTTTTTTTTAAATTCAATTTAAACTTACAAAATTTTAGCTATCAAAATATTTACAATTTTTAATTCATGTTACTTTTTTTTGCAAAAATTGTTTATGCAATAGGATTATTTTTTAAACCTCTATGATAATATATGATAATTATGAGATAAACTTAAGGTTTATTGCTTATGTATGACCTCGTAGCACATCGCATGGCATGTAAATAATAAATGTTTTTGAGAGAGAAAGAGAACTTATTGGTTCATTTCAGATCTTTGCGTATTTCAGACCAAAGATGTTTATCTAGTTAATTCATTATATAATATCCTTTGCATTACTTTTTGTTTCAGAGTAAACCTGGTCCCAACTTCATATCTTTGTTAATATTTATGTATATACTTCTGTAAATACAACAGTTCAACAAGATACTGATTCAATTCAGTGCATTAAGTAAGATTGTTTTCTGTATATAATTTGTACAAAGTATTTTTGTCTGTTTCCTATTCATCAATCCCCCCCCCCCCCCTGCTGTATTGTTGTGATAAACCGTCCAATTGTATTAAATGTGAAATACGATTAATTCAACCATCAAACTGGTTGTCAATAAAAAAAATATGGATTGCAAAATTTTAATTTTATTACTGCTATAAATCTAGACGGCTTTGTTTCAAGTTTACTGTTTTGGTAGTTTAAACTATTATATAACATTGAATTAAATTTTTTGATCTGTTAATTTATATGTATATTTAACAAAGACAATGTTATTTGTTAGAATTTATTTTCATGTAGCCTTAGTTTTGTATAGTTAAGCACAAATTATTCATTGCTTATAAAAGAAAGCCACGTGTAGATCATGAAACCCTATGGTGCATTTAAATTGTAAATTTAAACATACAATTAAAAAATTTATTTTTATTTTTCTGGTACTCAAACTTCTGACAAAAACAATCTCAATGTTAATGTTTTTTTTTTCAAAACGATTCTTTAAAAAGTTGTTGTGAAAAGTGTTTCAACTCTGACTGTTAGTCTGTAAATAAAAATGTTTTTATAATATGCGTTTTGAATTCAGATTTCTTGCATAGTCTAGTGCTATAAACTGTTTAAAATTCCTTGTCTTTTGTTAAATTGATTGTGTATCGTACTGACTTTAATTAAGCTATCATTATTACTATCTAAGAATCAGTGTAACTAATCAGATAATTTTTTTGAATTATATTTATTCACCCATCGATTTCTTGCATTTCACCAAAATCATCCGAGAGAAGTGTGTTACAACTTCTATACAAGGATCCCTTACTAATTATTGTAACTTAACTATAATTTAAAAGCATATTCCATAGTGCCGATTAGTTGTCTATAATCCCAAAACGAAAAAAAGTAATCCATCTCTGATAGAATAATTTCCAAACTCTGTTTATGGAGCAGGCCCAAGTATAACTATCGTGTGTCTGTGGATCGAAAGAGACCTACTTAGACTGCTCTAAAAAATTCGAAATTTGTCATACCGATTACTTTTAATACCTACGTGTGCACCTCAGGCTTAGTTTTTCATATTTGATTGTGATTTTTAATTAATATAATTAGTTAAAAAAAAAACGTCATCCCCGTCGGAGTGCGGGACTATAACAGGGCCTGAAAATGCATGGACCGCGTCGAAACGGGGGCTCGACGCCATCCTCTATAAGTGTTTGCTTTTTAAGTGCGCATGCGCCAACACGAATTTAGTTTTGATTTTGAGAGTATTTTAAGACCATAACAGGGGCTTCAAAGCACAACGACCGGGCCGTAACAGTAGTCCAGGCAACGAAGAGTTCTAGAGGGAAAGTTTTGGAACACAATTTTTGACTTCATAACTTTGTTTAGACTAGTTAGGAGGTAAACATATCAAAAGTCCCCGCCCCTAGCCCCTGTGCTAAAGGGGGGAGGGGGGGTTGAATGTCCCATTTTTCGGTTTTTCGCTTATATCTCGAAAATTATGAGTTCTAGCTATATAATTGTAATACACAAAATGAAAGCTGATTAAATTTGCTACAAGCTGCACCCCTCAAGTGTTTTAATATCTTGTATAGTTTTCGAGATATCCGCTCTTGAAAGTCAGTAATTTTGGAGAAAACACTTCTCCCCCCACATTTTCCCTCTTTTTTGACCGGATAACTCTTCAATAATGCACCGAAACACTAAATTTTGGCCCTAGATTGGTAGAGAATTTAATTCTTTTCAATAATATATCATATTTTACTATTTTATCTATTTTCATTCAAATTTTAAAGCGGTTTCAGTGTTGAGTGAAGATTGTACTGAAAGTCCCATAGAGCTAATGCATAAGTTTTGAAATCGCAACTTTTGGAAAACAATTTATTTGCCATGTTATTCCATTTTCACAAGGTATTAGAATCATCATAACATCAATTTAACACAAAATTGAAAAGAAAATAACATCTGGTTATTTAATTATTAATTAATAAAGTTTTAAAATAGTGGCGCCATCTGCTGTATATGTTTGAAATTTTAAAACTTCAAAAATACATAATTAAATAACTAGATAATATTTTTGTTTCAAATTTGTTTCATTTCGATGTTATGTTGATTCCCGTACCTGGATAAAAAGGGCTAACATGGCAAAGCAATACATCTGTGGAAGTTGTTATTCCAAAACTAATGCATTAGCTCTATCGGACTGACAACCCCTCTTATGTACACTTATTCTATACTGAACGTCTAAATAACACTGATACTCATTTTGTAGGCACGTTGTTATGACTTATATGACTAGTCATAAGTCAGGCACGTTGTTACTTTAATATTTTATCTATTTTATTTCATTCCTCGAACTCCAGTGGGAAAACGGTCAGATGACCCCCATGTTCTTCTTCATCTTCGGAGTCAACTTGAGAGACCCTTTTGAGGCTAGTCCCCTGGGAATTTTGGCATTCTGAGGAACATTTGAGACTTGATTTTTTACAGCTACCAGTTTGAGCTGGCACAGACTTTCATGTTTCTGCAGAAAATTATTTTCATAATATTGTCAGGTGCTGCTGCTAACTCACAGTGCACTTTGACCATCAGGCAGTTATTCTCAATCTTCCAATCATACACAAGAGGAGGCAGGTAATTTCCCTGCCACAGCTCATCTTGGTGTAATATTCAGAGGAAATACTGTTTTACTGCTTCCTCGGTGGGAAGAAGACGATATATCAGGCTTGATGAGGGCTCCGGATTTCAAGAGTGAATTTTACCTGTGGCATTGGGGAAGGCCTCTTTCGTTGGAGCCCCATAACACCTCAAGATGCAGGTATTGCCTGCCTTTTGTACCTGATGTGTGGTTAAGGAAGGGTATGAAAAGACCGCTGCTGCTTTCTGGACTTCTGACGACTTCGTACACAACTTCACAAATGCGATCCCGCTTTTTCGAAATGTGAAAGATGTAGTGTCGCATCCAGCTATTGTGTTTGCAAAAATAGCACGTCCTAAACCCAGTTGCTGTAACTCTTGGGATGAGAATAAAAAATCCTTTGTCTTCCCACGTCCAGGCTTTATGAAACCGATGTCCTTATGCACATCAGCTGTAGCCATCAAGAGGACTGTAAGGTCGACACAAAATATGAAAGTATATAACAACATGCCAGCAAAATAAGTATCTGTATCATTTCCGACATTATCACAGCCGTATGCCGTATCCACTATCAAAACGTCCACATCCCTTTCTGCTCGAAGGGTCCTACATTCAATTGTCGTCAAGCTACACCTTAAGTATGTTGATGAGACCATTTTATTTAAATTGTTCGACAGAAAATCATCTTGTTTGACGTTTATCTTGGTGTCTTCAGTGAAAAGGATATCAACCGACTGCGACTTCTTGAGTCGATAGCTCTTCTGCTGGTCCCAGTGCACAATGAGTTAGCAGCAGCACCTGACGATGTTCTGAAAATAACGTTCGGATGATGTAAGAAATACTGTGCCAGCTCAAGTGTAGCAGCAAAAATAGCAAGCCTCAAAGGTCCTATACCCTTTCCATTTAGAATCGAGGCTTGGAAAGCACTTCCTCCCCCATCCACGAGTGCGGTTTTCTTGGAAACGGCGTGATTTATGGCTGTTTCGGTTTTTTCCCCACCCCAGTTGAGTTTGGCTATTCGGATTGTTAAAAGTGTAACTGATCATGATCAAAAATACAAATTTTCAGTGAGATCTAGCATGTATATTGATTTTATGGTGAGTACTTTACTTTAGATTTAATGCATAACAAAATCAAAGCAAAATGTGTTTTTTTTTGTTTTTTGCTTTTTCTTTTATTTGCATTTGGCCCTAAAATATTGTTTTAGTTCCAATTTTATGTTCATTGCAAGTATTTAAAAAAAAAGCTTTCCGCGTCAATATATGTGTTTCCATAGATAGCATGAAAAATTTAAATATATGAAAATAAATCTAATTCGCATATTGAGCAAATTTTCAACACTTATTATTTGCACTTAATGATAATGTTTTTGTATTTAAAATGAATAGCGGTTGTAAAGAATCGAAGAGTTTAGTGAACATCAACTAACATAAAAAATTATCAGTTTTTGAATGATCATGTTTTTTAAAATCTTATATCGTCAGAATTTATCATGTAGAATATTTTAAAAAGATAGAAATTCTATGTATAAACAGAAATATTCCATACAATAGATGCTACATACTTTGCTATTATAAAAGCTTAAAAAAATGGATCTAAATTAAATATTCGCTCAAAATTCTCTGGCACGTTTATCTGATTTTTTTAAAAAAATATTTCTTCAAATTCTCTTTATAAATATTTTGATAAAAATAAATAATTTAGAATGCCATAAAAAGTTTCAGAAACAAAAAATCTTTTACCTTCAATAAAGTTATTCGGTTTCATCGGAACTGCTGTCGCTGTCATCTTCCAAATTGATGATTAAGCTCTGCATCACACTGTCTCTCAATCCTTCCTTCTCAAAATCTTCTTCTTGTAGATTTTCAGCATGAGCTGTGCACTTCTTCCAATTGTCCACCGACACATGGCTGATCGCTTCTTCCGTCAGTTTTCTAACATCTTTTATTTTGAATGTTTTATTTCTATCCGCGACTTCATTTTTAATTTGGCCCCATATGAGTTCGATTGGATTATAGTGGCAGTGGTAAGGTGGCAGTCTCACTACTTCGTGTCCCATTTCATACGCAATTTTGTCTAATTTATACACTTTATATTTTTGTTTGTGTTGTTTTACAATTTCTAGGAGCTCAGGTCTTGTAGTAAGGGGATCGTGAGGGATGCTTTTTGATTGCAGCCATGCCACAATGTCGGCTTTTCTGGTTTTTGTTGTCGGAATTGTTTCAGCATATACCGAATGGTAGCTGGCATTGTCCATCACAATAACACTTGGAGTTTCCAGCTGTCTTAATAAATCCAGGAACCATTCTTCGAAAACCTCTCCATTCATCTCTTGGTGATAGTCCCCTGTACTCTTTGACTGAAAAATCAATTGGGCCGATTGAATAAAACCTTCATTGGCTGACCCAGCATGGCATATAATGAGTCGGGAACCTTTTCCCAGAGGAACCTTTAATCCTCCTTCACCTGTTGACGACTGCCAGACAAAATTTTTTGAATGATGTTCATTAACCCAGGTTTCATCCAAGTAGACAACTTGCCTTTGATTTATTTCGCCCCGAATGATGTGCATTTTTCTTAAAAAATTCATTCTTAAAGCCACGATATCATTGCGTTCCAAAAGAAATTTTCGGCCATCATTACTCTTTTTATATTTGAATCCCAGTTTTTTAATAATTTTCCTTAGAGATTCTACACATCCACAAAATCCGATACTTTCTTCCAAACGTTGTTTTAACTTTTTCAAAGTCGGATACTCACCCTGATCGTAAAAGTCATGTAAAGTACGTCTCACAATATTTAAATTAAAATCGTCGATTTCCGATACAGGCTTCTTTCGTGGAAGAGATTTTTTCGGCGATTCGAAAGACAGTGTACATTCTACATTGGCAGCTTTTGTTTTGTTGGCTTCCGCACAGATTCTCTGAACTGTAGCCCGAGAAACTCCACACGCTTTAGCTGTTGCTATTTGAGTAGAGGAAAACAGTTCCTTGACAGTAGCATCTGGATTGGATTCGACCAGTTCTTTTAAATAATTGTAAACACAGTAAATTAAATTCTTGGATTGGCTTCGAATATCTGGACTAGTCATGATTGCTTCAAAGTAGTATTTACGAAATCACAAAACAAACTAAAATACACTTGCTTCAAAAATTCTAAAAAAACTATTTTTTAATCCATAAACAGAAACAGAATCGATGTGTGGTCTATGGGTAAATGACAAAAAAAACTAGCATGAACAAAGTAAGGACGCAGCAATAAAGCAAAACATCCAATGAAATCGCAAATTACAATCCCCTCCTTGTCGACTGTCTGGCGACAACTTTTTATTGATACAAATATCTACCAGCAAAGGGATCACTTAAGAACAGCGGAGATTTTCGTGAGAAAAATCTCAAATCAGCAGTATCAGATTTTTTCTCATAGAAAAGAAACATCCTGCCGAAAACTTTACACCCCGTAATGACCAAACAGCTTTTATAATTTGGGACAGAAAGTCCCAATCAGGCAGTGTAAAGCAGTAAAGATCATTATCAAATCAGTGGCAGCAAGCACTGTCCCCCGTTATCGGTTCCCACGGTCCATTCAAGAAAGAATACTACGCCCGCTTTTTTTTTTACATGGGGGCACACTTGTGTCACCACATCGACTTGGTGTGCATTGTTCAAAGGTAATACTGAGTTTTGAGATAGTTGATTTGCCACCCGTAACGCTTGCAAAAAGAGACAAACTAATAGTACTACTAGTATATTAAATTCTGCTCCAATCAATAATATATTTTAAATCACAGAATAACTTACAAAAATCAATTTTATGAATGATTAACCCATTAATGCCCTTTCAGGTGGCGCTAATTTAAGGTTATGAGACTAAAATGTTAATAGTTTTACCGGAAAAGTTGAATTAAACAGCATCAATGCCCTTGTGTCAGTTGAAATGTACACTGTTGAATACAACGGAGCAATTTTTTAATTGAAAAGTTGATTCATTAAAAATTGCGAAATATTTTTAGAAGTGTCCCTAAAAAGGGACGCCAGGCATTAAAGGGTTAATTATCCAATTATTAAAATCATTCATGATTCATAAATTTGTAACAATTGCTTCTTTTATTCTCTTTCCAAATGAAGGTTTGTTACTATCAACCCTCTTTTTAAATAGGAATATCATAATTGGAAAAATAATCCCAAATTCCAACTTTTACATCAAAATAAGTTATACGAGTTTCTTGAACATAAGTGTAACGAGACTTATATATGACAAAAATAATTACTAAATATAAAAACAGAAACTTTTTCTAAATAGTTTAATGTATCTAATAACCTCCTGATAAGTATACTTAGTTTGTCTTTGTGTCTTGATTCTTTGTGGTCAAAGTTCAGTTTACGAATATTTATATATATTTTTTAATTATTTCGAGCCATAAATCGCAATTGCTAATAATTTGGAATTGTTATAATCGGGTTTTCATTATAACAATATTTTTGCTCTGAAACAACTAAAACATATGAAAGATTTTTATTCGAAGATTGGAAATTTTTTCGTAAGCCAGTCAAGACAATAATAAGCCCAGTTTCCTCTTAAATGAATTGAAGAGTGTCGAGAAAACTTAGTTCAATTTCCAATGTTCACACAGAGACTTTAGCAATCCTAATCGTAAAGATTATCCATGGACATGCGAGATTACATAAAACAACTGTGGTTAACCTCAACACCAGAACCTCAAACGAGGTACGATTCGAAAAGCGATGCTCCCCTTCGTTTCCCGGAAAACCAAGCGATGGGAGGGGGGAAGGAAGTCTTTTCGAAGCCTCTATTCTAAATGGAAAGGGTATAGAGCATGCCAAACTTACCATTGGAATAGCATCAATGGGGTCCCTCAAATTGACTCCGAAGATGAAGAACATGAATAGCATCTGACAGTTTTCCCACTCGTGTTTGACGAATGAATTAAAATAGATAAAATATTAAAGTAACAACGTGCCTACAAAATGAGTATCAGTGTTATTTAGACGTTCAGTATAGAATAAGTGTACATAAGAGGGGTTGTCAGTCCGATAGAGCTAATGCATTAGTTTTGGAATAACAACTTCCACAGATGTATTGCTTTGCCATGTTAGCCCTTTTTATCCAGGTACGGGAATCAACATAACATCGAAATGAAACAAATTTGAAACAAAAATATTATCTAGTTATTTAATTATCTATTTTTGAAGTTTTAAAATTTCAAACATATACAGCAGATGGCGCCCCTATTTTAAAACTTTTTTAATTAATAATTAAATAATCGGTTGTTATTTTCTTTTCAATTTTGTGTTAAATTGATGTTATGATGATGATTATAATACCTTGAGAAAATGGAATAACATGGCAAATAAATTGTTTTCCAAAAGTTGCGATTTCAAAACTTATGCATTAGCTCTATGGGACTTTCAGTACAATCTTCACTCAACACTGAAACCGCTTTAAAATTTAAAGGAAAATAGATAAAATAGTAAAATAAGATATATTATTGAAAAGAATTAAATTCTCTACCAATCTAGGGCCAAAATGTAGTGTTTCGGTGCATTATTGAAGAGTTATCCGGTCAAAAACGATTAAAAATGTGGGGGGAGAAGTGTTTTCTCCAAAATTACTGACTTTCAAGAGCGGATATCTCGAAAACTATACAAGATATTAAAACACTTGAGGGGTGCAGCTTGTAGCAAATTTAATCAGCTTTCATTTTGTGTATTACAATTATTTAGCTAGAACTCATAGTTTTCGAGATATAAGCGAAAAACCGAAAAATGGATCATTCAACCCCCCCTCCCCCCTTTAGCACAGGGGCTAGGGGCGGGGACTTTTGATATGTTCAGGCGCGCACCCACGGGGGGGGGGGATAAAGGGGCTATAGCCCCCCCTCAAGAAAAAAAATACCCAATGTTTTTAAATCGGCCAATCATAAGTTCCTAACAAAACAAGCAACAGCATCTTCTTGTAGTTAGTCAGTGGGTTTGAACGAAAAGTCTCCTTCAAATCTGACGTCATATTTGTTCGAAACGCTAAACCCACTATTCTGGCAGCCAAATAGATTTCAAAACGATTACAATGGAAGAACACTGAATAGGTGTTCTCAGTTCTTTTTGTATGATCTTTGATGCATTTTCGTCGTGCGATAGCCAGGGCCGCAAGTTATAGGTGGGAGGCAGTGGCGGATCCAGCCAGGGGGCGCGGGGGGCGCGCGCCCCCTCCTCATGACCTGTTGACCGTTTTTTTTATTTTTAATTATTATTATTGAAAACAAAATTAAATCGCCACACACCTCTACACAGATTCTAATCATCGAACATGTTTTGATTGCACAAGCCGTTAATCGCTCTGCAGTTATTTTTGGGATATTAAGGAACTTAAACATCATAATTTAAAATTAAGTTGCAATTTTTATATAACGGCATACATGCATATAATTTGAAAATTGTTTCACATCAGCGATTCGAGCCTGTACGACGTCCTAAAATTAACTAAAAATATAACTTCGGTTGAAGTTTAAAATGATAAATCATTCGATTATTTTATTGCTGAGCTATCACATGTCGTATTTATTTTAATAGTTAATTATTTATGTTATAACTAACTATGCGAATAACTATGCTATTTTCAAGATACAGTCATTTTTTGCTTTGTTTATATGTTAGCTACTTAATGCCAACTTTTTGCTGAGCTGTTGCTTGTTCAAAACATTTGTTAGCATAGAATATCATCTACTTCATCTATTTTTAGAGTGAAACAAAAAAGCAACCAATCGCAGTACATAGAAAAGTGAAAAGAAGACCGTTCCATCATCTAAAACATTCCCATAAATTGATTTTTCCCTATTTGTTGCACTTATTTTTTAAATTATTCAACAATAATCTATGTAACAATATAAACGTTAGTTAGGTAAAGTAAAAACTAATGTTAGTTCATAAGTAATAATTAGTAAAAAAATACCAGTAAAAATATGTATTTACCATTTAGAATTAGATTTAAAAAGAAATAATCTAAATCAAAAATAAATAATGTAAATGAAAAATAAAATAATGTAAATGAAAAATAAAATAATGTAAATGAAAAATAAAATAATGTTAATAAAAATTATTTTTAATTAAAAAAAATTAATTAAAAATTAAAATGATAAAATTTAACCCCCCTCCCATCCCCCAGAAATTTTTTCTAGTTGCGTCCCAGCTTTTGTAATAGCATAGTTGGGATTTCAGGCAAGTTTTTGGGTGCGCCCCTCCCTCAGAAAAATCCTAGATCCGCCACTGGTGGGAGGGGGAGGGGGGGAGCCCCCCCCCCCCAATAATTTTACAGAAGGCGACGTTAGGAACCCATAAAGCCCATTTCCATTTATTATCATACAGGCGCCCTTTTTAACTTTTTTAACAATCCATTTTTTGACAGTTATTTGGCAATAATATTTAATTTTATCTTTATTTTGATTTCTTATTTCACCTTAATATTTTTTAAAACCACTATTTGCATTGCGCCTTCACTAATAACATAATAAACAACCGATGTTTAAACTGGTATGAAGAACATACTGTTTTTTCTATAAAAAATAACGGAAAATTTTCCCGTCCTATCATTTCTTTCGTTTTCTCTCTTAGAAAACTCCTACCGCATTCAGTTGCAGATATATGGGGCAGGCTAAGGGGGCTATATCAAGGCCGTACCCCCCCCCCCCCTCCCCAATTATCAGTGTCTTTATCTTTTTTCCCCCGATATGTAACTGGACCAGCTGGACTAGGACACAAAAGACCGTCTACTAGACATGGCTATATGGGGATTTTTTTTCTGTGCGGGGAAAATCCGTTATCTCGAAGACTGAAGAGATTTTCAAGGAAAGCCGGTGTCCTTGGCAAAGCAATAAAATTTGGTGGGGGATCACAAGATTGACTTGACTCTGGGGACAAAAGGACACAAAAGGGGGCTTGGAAATTGGGGGGGGCTTGGCTTATAGTTGTACAACTGTCTGTGTTGTTCCATCTTTCAGTAGCAAGAGAGAGAGAGACCATCTACGGAGGGGAGGTCGGTTCCTGGTCTCGTGATTTGAAGTAAATCCTTTCTATTTATTTGCGAGTGTTTTTTTTTAACGAGTATGCGCGTTGTTAAAAAATGAAAGCTAATTTTTATCACTTTTTTCCTTGCTTTTCTAATGCTCATAATTTTCGAAACCTTCTAAACTTCTTAATAAGTACATGGTAAAAGTCAAATATATCTTTTAAAATAAGTTTCATTTTTAGTCAAAAGTAAGGTAAGAAATTACTATTTATTTTTTATTATCGTTATATAATTACTTATTAAATGAATAATTTTGGAGTGTTAAATTGCATATTTTTTTCAAATATGTACTTGTACATAAAATATTCTAAATCAACAAAAGAAACTAAAATCTTTGTTATTATAAATATAAATAATAAATGTAAAGTTTACAATTAAATTGCGTGTCGAAGCTACTTTTCGATAATTTCATGAAGCAATAAAGTTTTTTGCACGGTTATATAGATATTAGCATTGTTATTTTAGTATAATAATACATTCCGAGGCAAAATAAACAAAAAAAACTTCAGTAGAGAAAATGTTGCAGGCATGTTAGGTCAAAAATTCAACTTTTAACAAGGTACTACATATTATAAAGCCAATAATTTTTATTGTGGTAGTTGGGTTTTTGCTTTGCTTGAGTGGAATGTCTTTCGTTTATTTCCTATTATATTTATTTTATTATTATTTTAATATTATTTTAAATTACTATTATTTTTTTGTATTATTGCGTTTTTGTACGTATTTTCATTACTTCTTTTTCAAAGTATTTTATTTATTTTATTTCTTACCAGTAATTTTTTTAATCTAATAAAAATTTAAAATAGTTTTGTCATCAATTATTATTACATTTTTCATTTTTAAGTAGTATTACTTTACTAAGTAATACAACTTGTTAAAACACTGTTTTTTTTTTTTTTAAAACAACTCTAGTAGAGAGCAATTGTTTAAAAAGAACATATATAAAGCATCTCTAATTCTAAGGAGTATTTAAAAAGTTTTCCGTTGGTTGGCCCAAGGACCCCCGGTCAGCCCCCCCCCCCCCCCCTATAAATATTTTCTGGGTGCGCCACTGGATATGTTTACCTCCTAACTAGTCCAAACAAAGTTATGAAGTCAAAAATTGTGTTCCAAAACTTTCCCTCTAGACCCTTTTTTCAGCCTTCGTTGCCTGGACTACAGGGGGTTTGACGCCATTCAATGTTTTTATTTGCTTTTTTCTTGCGTATGCACCAACACGAATTGAATTTCGTTTAGATATTAAGTGTATTTCCACAAGTAAGCATGCCTCTAAAAGAAGAAATTTGAAGTTGATTGGTTCCCAATAAAAGGTGTGACCATACTGCCAGTAGTAAATAATAATAAAAACTATCACTAGAATACCCCAAAACTTCAGTTTGTATCAGCTCAGCTGGCACTGTCGGTAGAGGACGTTGTACCTATGCTTTTTGTTATCCTAATAAAGTATAGTATATAATAATTCTTATCTCCTTCTTGGTCCAACTTTGTCAGACCAAATAACAAAAACCGCACATTTTGAGAAAATCGAGGAAAATCAAAGATTGTGTGTGTGTAGATAGCTAATTTGGAGAGTCCAAGACAGTCCAAGTTGTGTTTTGGGTTGGCCTGAAATATTTGGCATTTTTGACTTCGAGGAAGAAAATTTCGCCTTGAGAAAACGTTAACCATTTCAGGTAACCACTTGCGAATCGGGATAAAATTAATAATTGAAACTGCCATCATTATTATACTCCAGACTTAAGATAGTACAGCCCGGCTAGCTCAGTCGGTAGAGCACGAGACTCTTAATCTCGGGGTCGTGGGTTCGAGCCCCACGTTGGGCGTATTTTTTTTAATAAATTATAGTAAATAATAATTAAAACTTATAGTAAATAATAATAATAAAACTATCATTAGAATACTCTAAAGTTCAGTTAGTATCAGCCCGGCTGGCACTGTCGTTAGAGGACGTTGTACCTATGCTTTTTGTTATCCTAATAAAGTTTAGTAAATATTCTTGAACATGAACATTGTTTCCGCTCTTCGCGTTACAGCACATTATTTTATGTTTTCGGTGCAGTTTTACTGTATTTTAAATAAGTTCAGTACCATTCGGTCCGGAACAGATGACAGGACCGGTTTGTTCCAAAATCCGAGACTGTCGGTCCGACTGCTGAATTTTTGTTTTACGTTTTACTTGATTGAACTTTGTTTCCGATCTTCTCGTTCCAGCACAATATTTAATAGTACGAGAGCTAACAACGTCGGAAAAACAAGCATTTCAGGTGGGCCAGTTTTAGGATATGCTATCTCTCTCACTCTCCCGGACATCATACGGGCTATCTGGCTGGCGGTAGTGGTTGCGTTCCTCAGTGCGCATCCTACTAATACAAGTAAAAAATTGATTTTTCAAATCATTTTAAGACGTTTTATTCTTTTATAATTATTTTTAGTGAACTTTTTGCAACATGAATCTATTATTGCCAGACATTTTTATTGTTGTTTGAGCTGTGTCAGACGCTAATTTTGATTTTAAAAGCTCAAGTGTTGCCCAAATTATCAGATCATTACAAGTATTGCCACATGGTATTGCGCAATGAATGACGATGACGTATTAGAATGATCGGTGAATTCACACCTGAGCTGGTAATTTGGGCAACACTTGAGCTTTCAAAATCAAAATTAGCGTCTGGCACAGCTTAAACAACAATAAAAATGTCTGGCAATAATAGATTTATGTTGCAAAAAGTTCGCTAAAAATAACAAAAAAAAATAAATAAATAAAACGTCCTAAAATGATTTGAAAAATAAATTTTTTACTTGTATTAGTAGGATGCGCACTGATGAACGCAACCACTACCGCCAGCCAGATAGCCCGTATGATGTCCGGGAGAGTGAGAGAGATAGCATATCTTAAAACTGGCCCACCTGAAATTCTCTCTCAAAAACGTTGCTAGCTCTTAGACCAGTGGTTCCCAACCTTTTCTGTAACATCGACCCCTTCTTTAAGTTGACTTACACATATCGCCCCCCATTAATTTTTATAATTTGTCCAAATATAATTTGAGTTAAAGTGTAACTAATAAGGCAATTTTATAATTTCAAACACTTACTACCATATATAAAAACAACCAAAGCAGCTTTATCCGGTTACTCTTAAATTAAATCGGGAAAAAAGTTTATTTTTTTCTATTTTTATTTAGATTTTTTCAAAGAATAAAAGTGAAATAATTAACTCCTTAAATAATAAGATCCTTAAACTCAATTCTGGAAAATTTGAGAGAGCTGACAATAAAAATTAAAGAAAAAAAATGATTGTTGAAAACTTTTTTATTCTATCTTATTTCAAGTTCATGCGCAAGTCTTTGAGACAAATGTTCAATTGATATCTTTGTTTAGTGAGGAGCTGGATAACAGAACTAACCCTTTTTTAACTAAATGTATTGACGGAACGAGATGAGAGGTAGTTCAACTTTTTACCACAATTTAGATTCAGTGTAAATAAGTTTCACGCAAGCTAACTCATAACCTCTCTATTTGAAATGTATTTCACCTCACAATCATACTTCAGATCTACAAACTCCGTCTACAATGAGTTATTAAGGTTATCCACAACCCACAGATTCGAAAGGGAATGGATCAACAATAGAATCAGAAATTTTTAATTTGATGAAATCCTCAAAGCTTGTAAGAATGTCAGTTTGAAATTGTCATGGTGATAAAAAAAATTGGAATGTGGTTTTACTGTACTAATAAAACAGTATACAGTGGTGGTCATAATTATAAGGACAATGGAAAAACAGCTAGATCTTTTCGGCAAATCACGGTTGAAATATGCAAATTTTATGTCTGCTAGCCAATTGTAAATTAAGGATTAAAAATAAGATTTTTTACAAATATACATTAAATTCATAATTTTAAAATGCGTTATAAAATTTAACATACAGTGAAATTGGACAAAATTTAAGGACAATTGTATTTCTGTAAGTTTTGCATAAATTAGCATAAAATTCGCTAAGTTTCGGCTTGTACACGTCATTCCATCATGTTATAAAGATTTTGCGAGTGTTTGAAATTTTCATTACACTTATCTTCAACCATGCCACTAGGTACGAAGCTTTTAGTGTTTGAAAAAGGAAAAATAATCGCTTATAAAAATTCTGGACTTACTGGACGTGAAATAGCATTGAAATTGAATAGATCAAAGACTGTAATATATACGCTATATTATAATTTTTTGAAAAATCCTGGAAATTATGGGAAACGAAAACACCCAGGTAGGCCATTTTCTGTATCTTTGAGAGATAAAAGACGAATTATAAGTAGAGCTTGCTCAAAAAAGCAAACATCGACGGAAATAAAGCGTGAACTGGACTTGAACTACAGTGCTCGAACCGTTCGCCGTGTTTTACAAAATGCTAAGCAGGTTCGATACGGAAAACTGAAGTCACGACCCCCTCTTACAAAAACCCAAAAGAGACTCAGGATGGAGTTTGCAAAAAAGTACATTTCTATGGGTGACAAATGGGATGATGTTGTCTTTTCTGATGAAAAGAAGTTTAACCTAGACGGACCTGATGGTTTTAAGTATTTTTGGTATGATCTTCGCAAAGAAAAATAAATCTTTTCCAAGCGTTCATATGGTGGCGGCTCGGTAATGGTCTGGGCAGGTTACGCAGCCTCTGGAACTACAGAAATAGTATTAATTCAAGGGAAAATGAACTCAAATAGTTATGTTGATATGCTGGATGACAATCTTTTGACACAAGCACCGTTGATAACCAGTGGTGACTATTTATTCCAGCAGGACAATGCATCCATACACGTGTCCGCAGCTTCAAAATCATGGTTTAACGCTAATTCTGTAAAACTATTGACTGATTGGCCACCTAAAAGTCCCGATCTGAACCCAATCGAGAATTTGTGGGGTATTTTAGCGTACGAAGTTTACAAAAACGGCACTCAATACCATAGCAAACGAGAACTGATGTCATCAATTGAAAAGGCATGGGAAAATATCTCTGTGAGCACCCTAAAGAAGCTTACGAGCTCTATGACGTCAAGATTAATTAAAGTAATTGAAAATAAGGGTGAACTTATTAATTGTTTGCACTTGAAATTTTTATATGTCCTTATAATTTTGTCCAGTTTCCTAACAATGCAATTTTTGTTTATTATTTTTATAAACTAAAATTTTCTAGTTTAAATTTTTTTAGTGTTCTTAAATGATTTATAGCATAAATAAGTATTTTATGTCAAAATACATTTTCATTTAACTCAGAAATAAAAATGTTCTGTTCAATTTTCAGTTGTCCTTATAATTTTGACCACCACTGTATTTTAATTTCCCCCCTTTGAATAGTCATCGCCCCCAAGCTATTTATTGCCCCCTTGATAACACAAATCGCCCACTTGGGGGCGATCGCCCCCAGGTTGGGAACCACTGTCTTAGACTATAATATTTTCGACGCACTTTTACTTTATTTTAAATAGTAGTACCCTTTTGGTTTGAAACGAGTGACCGGACCGACTGGTTCCAAAATCCGTGAATTTCGATCAGATTGTTATATTGCTGTCTTTTCGGGCTGGAAAGGAAGAATTATTCAAAAATCAGAGGATGTCGGTCCGACTATTAACTGTAGAGGCTGGAGCCCAGTCGGTAAAGCGCATGCCTAACTAGCGAAAGTTCCCAGGATCGGATCCGGGCTGTTCCAAAATAACTGCCAACCCATAAATGGTCTGTAAAGCCCAGCAGTTTGACGAATAACACCCAATAATTGTTCCCAAGTCCCGATGAGTCCCAAAGTACGATGTCGCTCGTAAAAGTTGCATTATGTGCCTACTCAAGCGCCTTCTCGTCACTTGACTTTGAGTCTAAATTATAACTCCCTCGTTAAGCTCTAAAGCGATAATAATTTAAATCAACCTTACTGTGTTTTAAATATGGTTTTTAAATAATAGTAGTAAGTACCCTTTCAGCCCGGAACGGTTCATTCTAAAATCCAGGAATGTCGGTCCGGTCCGACTGCAATCCCTTAGTTTTTTTTACCCCCCCCCTATTTCAAATAATCTCTTTGTCGTTTTTCAAATCTCTTCAGCAAATAATAATATAATAGTTTCGAGCATACTGCCTGTTCTTCCCGATCAATTAACATTCCATTTTAAATTTTAACTTTTTTCCTAGACTTAATTGTTCTTAATTCACACGAAAGCAATGTCTTTCACTTAGTGTTTGTGAATTTCTTCATAAGAAAAATTAAGAAGCTTCGAAACATAGTTCTAAATAACTATATTACGCAAGCAGAGAATTACAGTTCGGTCGGCTAGAGAGAGCGGATGCGAGTACATGTACAATTCCCCTAAAAAGACAAGGGTTTCCAAGAAATTCTCCCCCGACCCTCACACAATAACAACATCAGCAAAAAGAACAGTCACATAGTCACATTCCACTCTCTTAAGGGGTATTCTCGACACCCATATCAAATTACAAAACGGTCAGGATTTCGTCCGCGTGTCGTCAAAACCACTTTCGAAGAAAAGGGGGAGGTGTCGGTCCGGAATGAACGGGTCCACAGTAGGACCGGAACCGCCCATCACTACAAACAAACCCGTGAATCGGGATATTTCTACGTAGGTTGGACGACTTCCGAGTAGCAGCGCCACCTGCGAAAGTTTGTGACATAAAACAGTCTATAAACCACGTAATTATGAAGAAAAATTGAGTTATGTTTCGTGTCAAAGTTGAATGCCTATGTAAACATAAGATTACCTGTCCTATGCAGAAAAATGTATCTGCCTCTGCCGCTCAATTTCATTGCAATATCAGTGAAAAATTAAAAGAGAATTCCATTCAAGGAATTAAAACGTTTCATTTAGGATATCACTTGAATGTAGAGTTGCAATCGATAGCTGGGAATGAAAGAAAACTTGAGCTTTTACAGTAATAATTATATTTTGTAGTAAACTATAGTTATTATAAAACTGAACAATTAAAAATTGATGCAACTAGTTAAAACCCAAACAAACCAACTTTCACTTGCATTAAACTTTATTAAATCTGACTGAAAAATTTAAGATAAAAAAAAATCATGTAAATAAAATTTAGCTTAGCATCATCACAAAACAGTTAATTTTAAAGTCCAAGACAGTAAGTGTTTCAGAATTAAAAGTTCAGTTGCCTCCACGAAGTCTCAGCACCAAATGCAAAGTAGACTCCTTCTGGATGTTGTAATCAGACAAAGTGCGTCCATCTTCCAACTGCTTTCCAGCGAAGATGAGACGCTGTTGATCAGGAGGGATACCTTCCTTATCTTGAATCTTGGCTTTAACGTTTTCGATGGTGTCACTGGCTTCAACCTCCAAAGTGATGGTCTTTCCAGTGAGGGTTTTGACGAAGATCTGCATGCCTCCCCTCAATCGCAATACAAGGTGAAGGGTAGATTCTTTCTGGATGTTGTAGTCAGACAAGGTACGACCATCTTCGAGTTGTTTGCCAGCAAAGATGAGACGTTGCTGATCGGGAGGAATACCTTCCTTGTCCTGGATCTTGGCCTTCACGTTTTCGATTGTATCGCTGGCTTCTACTTCAAGGGTGATGGTTTTTCCAGTTAGGGTCTTGACGAAAATTTGCATGCCTCCTCTGAGCCTAAGGACTAGATGGAGAGTGGACTCCTTCTGGATATTGTAGTCCGAAAGAGTACGGCCGTCTTCTAGCTGCTTGCCTGCAAAGATGAGTCTCTGCTGGTCAGGAGGGATACCTTCCTTATCTTGAATTTTAGCTTTTACATTTTCGATGGTGTCACTGGCTTCAACCTCCAAAGTGATGGTTTTTCCTGTGAGGGTCTTGACGAAGATTTGCATACCTCCACGAAGTCTCAGCACTAAATGAAGAGTAGATTCCTTTTGGATGTTATAGTCCGACAGGGTTCTGCCATCTTCTAGCTGTTTTCCGGCAAAAATAAGCCTTTGTTGGTCAGGTGGGATACCTTCCTTGTCCTGGATCTTGGCCTTCACGTTTTCAATGGTGTCACTGGCCTCAACCTCCAAGGTGATAGTTTTGCCTAAAACAAAATTGATTATAATGAGAAAAAGTATAAAAACAGGATGCATACACTATTTTGAAAGTGAAATTCAAGCACTTTCAATGACATTTTACACTCAAATTCAAGGTCTCAAATGAAAATAATTAGGCAATTTGAAATGGAAACCCAACCACCGGTTCTTAACCGTAAAAAAAAACCCGGAATAGCCGGTTTTTCGCGGCGATAAACAAAGACCGGTTCTTAATATAATATCAAAAAGGTTACTAAGCTGTTTATCTTACTTGAAGAAATATTAAATGCTGAAACACGAAACTTAGAAAAAAGATGTTCTGTGTTTCAGTTAAGCTTTTGCTTAAATAAAATGAAACAAAACCGGCATTAGTTTTTCGGTGAAGGAATAACGATTAAAATATTACAGGGTGGTAACAAAATCTCCAAAAAAAGTTCCCTGATATTTTCATGACTTCCCTGATACTTTCACCAGAAATTCCCCTGATTTTACAATTACCTAGATAACATGCTATACACAATTAAATGCAGTACAGAAAATTTAATTCAGACATCACCTAAATTAAGACTTTCCGGATTATGGGGTACCTACCTAACTTTTTTTAAATTTCCGAAAATCTTAATAAGTTTAGAGGAATCATGCATGTGATCAGAAAATCATTTTATAACAAGATTCGTGAGAGAGATTGATCCTTACTCCAAGATTGGTCCTTCAGGAAAATCGGATCAACCAGAATATATATACATTTTTTAACGAGCGTCCTTTAGTAGTGATTACAAGATCCTAAACCTGCTGTTCAAGTAATCCAAAATGGAAAAAATTCCCTGATATTTTACAAAATTTGAAAAATTCCATGAGAATTCCCCGATATTTCCAGAATTAAAAAGTTCCCAGAGAATTCCCTGATTTCCAGGTTCTGTTACCACCCTGTATTAAATAATTTTCTAAACCCTGCAGCACTATTAAAAATACGATTTCACTGCGAACCTGAATAATCTTTAGTTTCAATTAAAAACACAATAAGATTCACTCAGCAAAAACCAAAATCCTAAGTAGCGAGTTTTAAAGTCACAGATCGTAATCTTTGAAAGTAACAAAAAAAAACTTGGTTGATTGATCAGTCCTGAACTAAACTAAAAAAGATATGGCGATCTCGATATAGATTCAAAATATCACGTTTCCGTTTTTCCGTTTTTTTTTCGATGATGAAAAAAGATGAAAAAAAAAAAAGTTCAGTCGAATTTCGTGATTTGATTTGAAAAAAAAAAAAAAAAAAAAAAAAAAAAAACCTGGAAACGATTTAGTTTCAATTTCAAAAAAAAAAAAAAAAATTTCAAAAAAAAAAAAAAAAAAAAAAAAAAGTACAGCTTTGCTTTGACAGATCAGATCGTTTGAAAATAAAAAAAAAAAAAAAGTTTTGTTTGATGATCAGTCCTGAACTAGAACTAAGATACGGAACTTTGATCGACGATTACGCTGCCAACTAGTAAATATTACGAGTTGTGGCTTGATCGATTTTTTTCCAAAAAGAAAATTTTAAAATAATTGAGACCCTACTGCAATTACTTATACTATAACAAGTAAATATTACTAGGCACTGAGGGGGCCGTTTGACAAATCTGATCGCAACTAAAAGTATAACAGGAAAACTAACCTACTGCGATTACGCGGCTGCTTAACAAATATTACAAATGGCGCCATGGGTAGGCTAAGTTTATTTTCGCACGAATATTAAAAAACACTGATCCACATTAGAACCTTCTATTTCCGCAACTGAAATATATGGATAAAATGTTTGGATTGGATCATCAGTATAGTATTGCAAGGCCGTTGTACCGAGAGCTCTTTCACGCCAAGGCGAAACAAATTCCGAAAATAAATTTTTATTAAAATGTCGAAGCTTATCCGTAGTTTTGACTGTTTCCGTAACTCGGTAGTTTGATACCCTCTTCCGTAGTAGTTGGCAGGTATGAGGTATGATGCAAGCTAGCCTTTAGAGTTTTTAAAACTTTGGTTTCCATGCTAAAAGCCAGTTAAATCGAGTGCAGTTTAACCGGTTTTAACCAAACCAGTTTAACTGAAAGGAAAACCTGTTCAACCCAAGCCAAAAAAAAAAAAAAAACCGGTTTCAGTTTATCAGTTTATTTACGTTTAAGAATTGGTTTATTTTACTATTTATGGCGAGGATCCGACACAAGACGAAATTCAAAATTCAAGCACTTTCAAGGTTTTCCAAACCGCCTACGCACCCTGTAAAAAGTTTATACGGACTAACACAACCATGTACGCGATATTTAAACGAGGACTAAGAACAACTAATAACTGTTCAATTGAAAATGTGCTGGGTAGCAGAAACCGCGAGGCCCGATTGGGGTTCTCTGCGGCCTAATTGCCGAAACTCGATGCAACCTTTGGATTGCCGCAATTTATTACTTTTGGATACCAGGAGTTCCACGACTTTCAGGCACTCTTTGAACCCTGGTGCAACCTCCAAAGTTGAAAAAAAAGGGCGACTGAAGCCATCAATAATTGTTAGCCATGTTATAATTTTTTTGTTGAATGTTGAAACACTAATCTTTTTATAAGTTCTAATTGCTTGACAGGGATTCATGAAAGTGTATGCAAGGCAAATTTTACACGATACATTTGTAATATATATACATTATCTTTTACTGCAGAATGCCGAGTAGTTTCATATAAAGATACGATTGTGTTTAAAATCTCCTGAATGCAGATAAACCACAGTTAGATTCAACTGCAAGCTGCTATTTTTTTATTAGTCAAGTTTGGCATTAGTCCATTAAGTAATTAGGAAAATTTGCAGACTTAAGTAGCCGATCATTAAGTTAGATCAGTGGTTCTCAACCTTTTGTAGGCGACGACCCCCTAATGCCACAAAATAAC
Source organism: Hylyphantes graminicola (assembly GCA_023701765.1). Classification (NCBI taxonomy): domain Eukaryota; kingdom Metazoa; phylum Arthropoda; class Arachnida; order Araneae; family Linyphiidae; genus Hylyphantes; species Hylyphantes graminicola. The sequence continues at coordinate 53,146,543 of CM043120.1, read as the reverse complement.
TTCGTGGACCCCCCCCCACACACTGTCTTACACATGCTATACTCTTTATAACTATTATATTTGGGTGATTTTTTATTTTACGATGGTTGTCCCGTGGGAAGGTTTTGAACAAGTTATACGAGCTGCAATCTGAAAATGCTGATATTTTTACAAGATGCTAAACCAGAATTGGCCGGATTTTTTTTTAGCTCCCCAACTTGATATTGTTTCAAGTTTCATACTTAGCAGAAATATTTATGCACCTAAATGAGCTAAATACCGAGCTACAAGGAAGAAATATAACAATAATCAAAACCCAAGACAAAATTAATGGATTCTTAAAGAATCCGGAGGTTTATGCTGCTAAAGTTAAGAAAACTAATTTTGAAAACTTCCATTTATGTAACGAATTTAAAAATCCCGACTAACAGAAGTTTCTCATTAGCTTCCCATACAATAGAAATATTAATATTTAACTTTACCCTACAAACTTGAACACAACAAAAATAAACTCTAGTATCTTACCCGTCAATGTTTTCACGAAAATCTGCATTCCTCCTCTGAGCCTGAGAACCAAGTGGAGGGTAGACTCTTTCTGGATATTGTAGTCCGACAGGGTTCTTCCATCTTCAAGCTGCTTCCCGGCAAAAATGAGCCTCTGCTGGTCAGGTGGGATACCCTCCTTGTCTTGAATTTTGGCCTTCACGTTTTCAATAGTGTCACTGGCTTCTACTTCAAGAGTAATGGTCTTTCCTAAAAGAATGAATTTCAAATTCAATAACTTGTAGACAAAAACAAAAATGACCAACTCTAAATCAGGCACATTAGCTTTGGAACCGAAACAATAATTACCTGTAAGAGTTTTTACGAATATTTGCATGCCTCCTCTCAGCCTCAAAACCAAGTGAAGGGTGGATTCTTTCTGGATATTATAGTCCGATAGAGTACGTCCGTCTTCAAGCTGTTTGCCGGCAAAGATGAGTCTCTGCTGATCAGGAGGAATACCTTCTTTATCTTGAATTTTAGCTTTGACGTTTTCAATAGTGTCGCTGGCTTCAACCTCTAAAGTGATGGTTTTTCCTGTGAGGGTCTTGACAAAAATTTGCATGCCTCCACGAAGCCTCAACACCAAATGAAGAGTAGATTCTTTCTGGATATTATAGTCCGACAGGGTTCTGCCATCTTCTAGCTGTTTGCCAGCAAAAATAAGCCTCTGTTGGTCAGGTGGGATACCTTCTTTGTCTTGAATTTTGGCTTTCACATTTTCAATAGTATCACTAGCCTCAACTTCCAGCGTTATGGTCTTTCCTGTAAGAGTCTTGACGAAGATCTGCATGCCTCCTCTGAGCCTCAAGACAAGATGCAGTGTGGATTCTTTCTGAATGTTGTAGTCTGACAAGGTGCGTCCATCTTCCAACTGCTTTCCGGCAAAGATCAAACGCTGCTGATCGGGTGGGATACCTTCTTTATCTTGAATCTTAGCCTTGACGTTTTCAATAGTATCGCTGGCTTCAACCTCTAAAGTGATGGTCTTTCCAGTCAAGGTCTTAACGAAGATCTGCATTCCTCCTCGAAGCCTGAGGACTAGATGAAGGGTGGACTCCTTCTGAATGTTGTAGTCGGACAGAGTGCGACCATCCTCCAATTGCTTTCCGGCAAAGATAAGCCTCTGCTGGTCAGGGGGGATTCCTTCTTTGTCTTGGATCTTGGCCTTGACGTTTTCAATGGTATCGCTGGCCTCTACTTCAAGGGTGATGGTTTTGCCAGTCAAGGTCTTAACGAAGATCTGCATTCCTCCGCGAAGCCTTAAAACAAGGTGGAGGGTAGATTCCTTTTGGATATTGTAGTCGGACAAGGTTCTTCCGTCTTCCAACTGCTTGCCAGCGAAGATCAATCTCTGCTGATCGGGTGGAATTCCTTCCTTATCTTGAATCTTAGCTTTGACGTTCTCGATGGTGTCGCTTGCTTCGACTTCCAAGGTGATAGTCTTGCCTGTGAGAGTTTTCACAAAGATCTGCATGATGAACTAAAATAAAAAAAAATCAAATTATAATATCAAACTTAACAAATTTAAGTTTCAATAACAAGTTGGTTTTAAGTCAACACCCAACGCATTATGGTGTTTATCAAAGTCATTGCTTACTACATTTCTTAGTTCAGTCATAAACAAGTTCTTTCAACTTGTTTGCGACATCGCGAGATGACGCGATTTCCCGTGACGCCATTTTCCAATAAAAAAATAAACAAAAGCTTCAGATGTTAAAAAATAGTAGCCTCCTTTAAAAAAAAAAAATTAGTTAAAAGTATGTACAACTTTTTAAAATAAAAAAAAAAATATAAATTAAATTAAAAAAAAAATAAATTTATTTAAAAAAAAAAAAATTAAAAACAAAAAACAAAAAAAAAAATAAAAAAAAAAGAAAAAAAATTTTTAAACTAAATTAAAAAAAAACTTAAAAAATTAATATAATAGTTTCTCTTAATTTAAAAACACCAAAAAAACTAATACTTTTATGCACAATAGTTTAATAGTAGCATTGATTAAAGTTAAAATATGATTTTAATTATTGTTAAATTTTTAAATTTATATTAAAAACAGAAAAATTTCATGTTAAATTATTAAATATTATTTTATAGATAAACATAAATCAATAGAAAAAATTTTAAATGCACTTATTAGTAGGGGGAGATTATTTTATTTTTGGATAAATAACAAAATAAAACCCATGATGGTTATATATTTTTTAAATATTATCTTGTTAAATTATTGTTAAAGCATTATATTTTAACTCATACATTTTTATTTTTTTTACATAAAAGTAATGTTGCTTTAAAAAAAGTCTTATTAGAAATTAGAATTAAATCTTAATCTTTAAAAAGCAGTAAAAAAATAGTCTTTTATTAAATAAAATTCATTAGCATTATAATAAAATAAAAATGAATCAAATTCATTAAAAGCAAAATAATTTTTTTTAATTTTAATTTAATTTCACAATTTCTATTTTTATGGGCCAAAATAAAGCAATTTGGTTTTTTTTTTTTGGTCCAAATTACATGGTGCAAAATAAAAAAATTAAAAGTTAATGCAAAAAAAAATTTACCACCAGTTGTACTAAAATTATTAGTTAAAATTAGTTTTAATAAATAAAAAATATTATATAAATTATAATATATTCTAATTAAATAAAAAATAAATTTTTCCAAATCTAATAAAATGTTCTTTTTTTTTTTTTTAATTTTTTTTTATTTTTTTTAATTTATTTTTTTTTTTTTTAAACATTATTTTTTTTTTTAATTTATGTTTGATGTAAATTATGTTTTTTTTTTGTGATAAAAGAGTGTTTTAATTAGTTTGTTTGTAAGAAATGAAATTTTAATTTGAAATTTTTTTGTAAATTTATTTAATAATTTTTGTAATTTTAAACATTTAATTTTTCATAAATTTTTTAAAATTTACAATTATTTTTTTTGATTTTTTAATTTTATTTTTTTTTTTTTATTTATTATTTAAGTTTTTTATTATTTTTTTAAAAAACAAAAAATTTAACAAAAAATTTTTTTTTATTAAAAATAAAAATTTAATTTTTCATTAATAAAACCACAAAATGATACATTACATTGAACCCCCCCAACCCCCCGACCTCCCCCTCTATGGTCCCTTATATCGGGTTAAAATAATGGGGAAATAATGCTAAAAATCCAATTTTGAAAAAAAAATTTTTAGGAATAAAATTTTTTTGTTTTTAAGTTTTAATTTTTATTTAATTGTTTTAATTTTTTTTTTTTTTTATATTTTTTTTTTTTTTTTTTTTTTTTTTTTTTTTTTTTTTTTTTTTTTTTTTTTTTTTTTTTTTTTAAAAAATTTTAAATAAAAAATAATAAATAAAAAAAAAAAAAATTAAAAATATTTTTTAATTCAAAAAAATAATTTAAAAAATTTAAAATTTTTTTTTGGATTTTTTCCCATTTTTTGGAATTTTTTTTTTTTTTTACTCACCCAATCCGCAGAAGGGAGGGTAATGGGGGTGATGAGCAGGGTTAAGGAAAGAAAGGGTAAAAAAAAAATTAAAATTAATAAAAAAAAAACTTTAAAAAAAATCTGAGATTGTAATAAAAAAAATTTTTTATGTGTTGTGTGTTAAAGTAAAAAAGTGTCTTAAAAAAAAAATGTATTTTAAAATTTTTTTTTTTTTATAATTTTAAAATTAAAATTTAAATTTTTTTTTTTTTTTTTTTTTTTTTTATTTTTTTAATTTTTTTTTTTTTTTTTTTTTTTTTTTTTTCTTTTGAATTTTGATTTTAAAATAAATTAAAAAGAAAATAAAAATTTTAAAAATTAAAAATAGAATATAAAATTAATTTATATGTATTTTATTCTTTAAAATTTTTAAAAAAATTTTTTTCTTTAAAAAGTAAAAAAAAAATTTTTGTTCCCCACGAACCCGAAGGGTCCACTGAACCCACCATCCCACCAAAAAATAAAAAAAAAAAAAAGAAAAAAAAAAAAAAAAATTAAATTTTTTTTAAATTTTATTAAATAATATTTAATATATATATAATAAATATATAATATACCCTTTTATATACTATGAATATTGAAATATTTTTGTAATATAAAAAAAAAAAAAAAAAGTCAAAAAAAATCCCCGGTCCCCAATCCTAAGGAATCCAATTAAAACACAAAAAAAAAAAAAAAAAAAAAAAAACTTAAAATAATAAATGGATAAGAAAAAAAAATAAAAAAATTTATTTTATAAAAATATATATTTAATAATATATATATATATTTAATTTGTTTTTATTTAAAATTTTTAAAAAAAAAAAAAAAAAAAAAAAAAACAAAAAAAAGAAAAAAAAAGTCATTTCACAGAAAGAAAGAAGAAGAGAATTAAAAAAAAATAAAAAAAAAAAAAAAACAAAAAAAACAAAACTACACCAACTTTCAACTTTTAAATGGATCTAATGAAATAAGAAAATAAATAAAATAAAAAAAAAAATAAAATTTATTAAAAAACAAAAAAAAATTTATATTCAAAAAGTTAAAAGTTCAAATTTCAGAAGGATCAATAATCATAAAATAATATATAATATGTTAAATTCACTGAATATTTTAAATACAAAAAAATACAAAAATGGACAAATGAATTAAATTAAAACTATTAAATTTAATATTTATTTATTCCGACGAAATCGAATCAATCAAAATTCACAAAATATAACTCATTTTCAAATTTGTCAATTTAATTTTAAATAAGGCTGCTAAAAAAAAAAATAAGTCAAAAGCTTTCAAAAAACAAAAATTTTTTTTTTTTTTTTCAAAAAAAAAAAAAAAAAAACGACGATTTTGATTTAAGAACCAAACAAAAAACTAAAAGGCATGAATCTGCTTCACAATTTTTTTTTTTTTGTAGAATCTTGGTTGCCATCTGCTAAAAAAAATATATATAAAAAAATAGTCGCCCAAGACTAAAAATAAAAATAGGTTTTTTTTAAAAAGTCGTTTTTTCGTTTTTTTTTTTTTTGGTCTTAAGTAGTTAGTTGCCTAGCTAGAGGCTAAGTCGCTTTTTAGTAGTTTTTTTAAGTCGCACGGGCAGCCCCTGCATTTTAAAAACGCTGTATACGTAGTCAAAAAGATCGATCACATGACGCAGAAGGAAGCTTGCGTGAATCGACGAAAATATGTCTCAGTAAACAAAGTCTAACAACGATTGATCAATCAATAAAGACAAAAAAAATGTAGGCTTGCCAGCCAGAACTATCAATCTCGTATTTATTGTCGACGATACAAAAAGAAATGTATCCAAGTAAATTTTTTAAAAGTTTAACCTTAATTTTTAAAACAAAGCAAGATCCTGATATCAGGAAATTTGAGTAATTTTAATAACCTATATCAAACATCGAATATACTATTACATATTTAGTCAGAATAGTTAAATATGGAATGGACAATTCAGGAAAAATAGCTAATAAATAAATCAATATTAAATATGGAATCTATGGAAAATCATTCAGAGGCCTCAGTTAAACCAATTGTAATTTCCCCATAGCAGAAAGCTTGGCAAACAAACCATTCCAGTTAGACAATATATATATATATAATATTTATCAATACACATTTTACCTCTTCAAATTGTGTTTATATAGTATTAAGAATTCAGTTTAATAATTACATCTTAAAATATTTTATCCAAGCTCCAGGATATTAACGGAATTTAGTTTCGAGGTCATTTCAAAACAAGGACAATTCGAAACTGCAGACAACTTTAACAATCAAAACATTTCAAAATACAACAAATTTGAATCAATTTCAATTTTTCCTATAAAACATTGAACAGCCGAGTTGCTTCGTTTAATTTTATAAAAAAATACAATGACTTACCACAATGAAGAATATAACGACCAAACAATGTTAATTCCTCTAGATATGACACAAGTCTGCTAGAAAATGGCGAATCTGCTAAATTATATACTCAGATAATGACGCTTCCCACAAGTCCGACGTTGTCAGCTCCTGATTGGCTGAAAGCAGTCAGCTGTTTTGCCGGAACCTTCGCAGACTTGGTTGACGCAATGGGGCTCGGGATGTTGACTCAACGAAAGAGCTGGAAAATTCCAGATAAAGGTAGAAATCGACCGGGGGAGATTAGCATCAAGAGCCCCATTCGGAAGTTGCGAGTTTTTGATTCGTTTGGCGTCACGAGTTTTGCGAATGTAAATATATGGCACGTGACACGTTGAGTGAATGTCACATAACAAAGAAGGGGGCAGGGGTTCCCAACTTTTTGCATCTGCGTACCACTTGACTTTTTGAGAAATTTTGGCGTACCACCAGACCTAAGTATTTTAATAAACGTATAATATTTCCTCTTCAAAAAGTGTACAAAGGCTTTTTGAATTAAATTCCTGAGAATATTTCATGGTTTAGGTTAGGTTAGGTTTGAATAATCGTCGCACTAGAGCTACACGAGGACTATTGGCGACGGGCGTCGTATTTTAGAACCACAGTCAGGTGACGAGCCAACACCTGAATAGGCACCCAACGCGACCGTTAAGGGCGACATCGAATATTCAATGATATATATATTTGCTTGTTTATGACATGCTCATAATAAAAGGGAAATAAAAAGATTAAAATAGTATTAATTTTTACAGTTTTATTTATTACCTGTAAGTCTAAAACCATACAAATAAAAAAATTGTACAAACTCAGCAAACAATTCATCATCATACAAAATATACTTTTATAGTCTTTAGCGCGAAACTTGTCGTTATTTGCCTGAGATTAAATTTTCAAAATTAGGAGAGATGGAATTTATCTTCACTGTTAAGTCTTCTTCAACACTTATTCTGCTACTATGTTAATTACAAGAGTTCAGAAAATCCACTCTTACACAAGTAACTGGTAACAAATTTCAACAAAAGTAGCAAAACTTGCCGGAAGATCAAAGGGTACTCTGTTTTTACATCTGATTCGTAAGTTAATTAAAGATCCAAGAAGTTAATTAATAACATCATGTTTCTCACATCACCCACGCGTACCACCAGTTGGGAACCCCTGGTCTAGGGGACATTAGAAGTTTGGAAAAATAGAATAATTTTAATTTAATGACAGAAATTGGTTTTGGAGGAACTAAAAACAGCATTTAAACGCTTTTATCAATGGAGCTAATTAATAATCTTTTAAAAATTCGCTAATATTGTCCATAAAAATTTATTGTTTATGTACTATTCATCCATTTTAACTAATTAAAAGGCATTTATTGTGCATGCGGTAATTTTTAGATTCCACACTACGTTAATAACGTAAAAAGCGGAAAGAATTATAATCGTTCAGTTTGTCTGTCCGTCCGTTTGTCACCCACTTTCATTGCCCAAACTAGAAATGCTACAGCCAAGTGTAATTGATACGTCAAAAATTCATTTCTCAACCAACTATGGGAATATATCTTATGACGTCTCACCCTCTATACTGCGCTGTCATTGGTTGTTTTGTTGTCTTTGACAAAGTGTTAAAACAAGCCCATTCTCAAAACTGTGAACATTTCCTCTTGGCCCTGGGCAGCTTTATATGCGCTTAAGTAATGTGTCCTAAAATATAATTTTTATTTGTAATTATTTTTCTAGGAGAATTGTTTGCTGCGTTTCTTTTGCCTTTATTTGTGACGGATTTCCATTTTTGCGTATTTCAATATTTTTTTTAGCTGATTTGATTATGAAATTTAATTCTCAGTTGCGTCACTTTAACGCGTACGGAAAAACTGACAAAAGTACAATGTTTTGTTGTTTTTGAGGACTTTTTCATTCTGAGGTGCATATAGGGGAGAGTGTTGTACCTTGGGACAATTTTTACATTTCAATGTTTTTCTTCGATAATTATAGACAAAATAAAAATTTAAAAGCAGCATTTCAACACACCAATATATTCCTCTATAATATATTTTTTAAAATGCTGGCAGCTTGAAATTAAAAAATTGCCACTCATTTAAGGTAGAGAGGATAAACTGTCCCAAGGTACAATATGATGTTGTACCTCGGGACATACGTTATAATTCAGTCAATAGTCCTATACTTGAACTAATTTGTGTCAGGAAACAAACTTTATTGCTTTTTCAAGGAAATACACAAATAAAACTTCATAATTCAAGAATAATTTAAATTATACAGCAAAATTGCAAGTCCAAATTATTTAACATTATATGATGATGCAATATGCTTTACTGTCCCAAGGAAGGGGAGAGTGTTGTACCTTGGGACAATTTTACATTTTAATTTTTTTCTTCGATAATTATAGACAAAATAAAAATTTAAAAGCAGCATTTCAACTCACCAATATATTCCTCTATAATATATGTTTTTAAATTCTGACAGCTTGAAATTAAAAAAATTGCCACTCATTTAAAGTAGAGAGGATAAACTGTCCCAAGGTAAATATGATGTTGTACCTTGGGACATACGTTATAATTCAGTCAATAGTCCTATACTTGAACTAATTTGTGTCAGGAAACAAACTTTATTGCTTTTTCAAGGAAATACACAAATAAAACTTCATAATTCAAGAATAATTTAAATTATACAGCAAAATTGCAAGTCCAAATTATTTATGATACATTATGACCAAATTATTTATGACAAATAAATTATGATGATACAATATGCTTTACTGTCCCAAGGTACAATACACTACATGGTTTAAATAAAAGCAAGATAGTGGCCAATCTAAATGCATTATCATTATTTTCTCATAACCAAAATATTTTAAAATATTCTCTTTTATGAAGAAAATAAAATGCAGTTGACTTTTTGTAAAAGTACAAAGGTAAAAAATTATATTAGAATGAGAAAAATATTTACTTTGGGGTAATGAAATATTATTTTTTGTCGCCAATTCATCAATTCAATGATGCTAGTGTTAAATTTTATTTTGATTATGTCTGTTGGTTAAGGCTACTATTAGAAATAAACAATGTATGAATATTGCCAATAGATTCTTAGAAATTGTCAGTGTCCCAAGGTACAAGTGTCCCAAGTCCCAAGGTACAAAACTCTCCCCTACAATATTTTTAATCTTTGAAAAAAGAGAATGCCCATTAAAATTAAAAAATAATAATATTAATAAAATTGGCTCATAACCGAATTTGTCACTTAGTCCGCTTCCACACAACATGTTTGTATTCAACAGGAAAAAAAAATCGCTAATCGTTCAAAATTAAACATTTGCACGGTAAATTTGGCTAGTCCCATTTTGTTTCTCGTACCTTTGTATACAAATGTTCTACGAGAAAAAGGGTAAATAGTTCTCATTTTCGAGTGCGAGAATCGAATAAAAAAAGGTGTTTCACATTCAATAAACAATTTTATATGTTATTTCAAGACAGAAACTTATTAGTTTTCTTAGTTTAGCTTCAGTTAGAGTGTAATTTTAATTATTTTTTCCTTCGATTTTGACGTAACAGGGCGCACGAATATCAGGGTCAAAGGATCAGCCAATCAGAGTAGGCCAAATTTCGGCGCCAGCTGCGTTGTTTACCCAGTTTCCTCCGCGCAGTACATTTCTCTGCTGCAAACTTAAGGTCGGTTTTAGTGTAATAAAAATGGATTTCTTATGCTTTTAAAATTTATTAAAATTTGCAGTGTTTTTTTTTTTTAATAATTGAAGTACTTCGAATTCGATTTTTTTTTTCTGAGATTTTCAACGTCTTCTAATTTCGATGAGATGGATTTTTTTTGACTTTCCACACTTGTATTTAAACTTTGTACTTTGGACCATGAAAGTTGGGGACGGACGGACAGACGGACTGAACGATTTTCATACGTCCCGCCCACCTTTTTTTAAAAGCTTTTTTACGTAAAAAACGAGGTGATGTGAAAGTTAAAACCACTTTTAATTCGGTATAAAAATTATTAAAACAATTTAACACAACAAGAAAAAGAGCAATGAAATATTTTAAACTCTGTTTATCGTCTATTATTGAAGAGCTTAGTGGAAGAACGTGCTAAGTGACAAAAGCTTCAAAACGAGAAAACGGGTTTTAAGTTTTTCATTTGAACTCAGATATGTTGAAAACTTTACTCGAAAAGCTTTAAAAATATACAAAATTTAAAGTTTATTGATAAATGCAAACTTGTTATCGTTAAAGAAGCAGTGGCGGATCTAGGATTTTTCTGAGGGAGGGGCGCACCCAAAAGCTTGCCTGAAAACCCTACTATACTATCACAAAAGCAGGGACGCAACTAGAAAAAATTTCTGAGGGAAAAAATAAGTGCAATAAATAGGGAAAAATCAATTAATGGGAATGTTTCAGATGATGGAAAGTTCTTGTTTTCACTTTTCTATGACTGCGATAGTTTTTTTTTGTTGAAGTAACTAACTATTAAATTAAATACGACATGTGAAAGCTCGCCAATAAAAAATCAAATGATTTAATATTTTAAACTTCACAGAAGCTAATTAATATTTTTTCTTAGTTAATTTTAGGATGTCGTACAGGCGCGAATCCCCGATGTGAAACAATTTTCAAATTGTATGCATGTATGCCATTATATAAAAATAACAACTTAATTTTAACTAAAGGTGCAAATTCCTTTTAATATCCCAAAAATAGCTGCTTAACTATTAACGGACCGTGCATCCAAAAAATATTCGATGATTAATTATCTGTGTAAAGGGAGTGTGTTATTTAATTTGTCGAAAATTTTTCTTTTAATTTTGTTTTCAATAATAAAAAAACGATCAACAGGTCTTGAGGAGGGGGCGCGCGCCCCCCGCGCCCCCTGGCTAGATCAGCCACTGTAAAGAAGTTAGTAATATGCTCATTGGCAAAAAAATCTAAATTTTTTCAAAAATGTCACTTAGCACGTTCTTTCACTAAACTCTTCAATTTTAATCGTAAAGCAACAATGATACGCAGTTCTAGTATCATGTCATGAGTAAGATAGCAGCTGATGTAAACTTGTGAAAGAACAATGGTAAAATGACGCCTCAATTTTATTTAAAAATAAATGACGTAAGCGTATTTATCTGATAGAAAGATTTAGATCTGTTATACTACCTAATTCCTCTTTCACATTTGAATGTGATAACCTAATTTATTGTTATTTAAAAGTATTATTATTTACTTCATTACTATATTAATTTCCTGTTTGAATTATTATTTTTATTATTTTGTGGGGTGAGATAAGTGGCAACTCAATGTTCTAGTATCGTAGAACACACACAAATAATATTCCTCTAATTTATATATATATATATATATAAAATAAAAAAATAAGTTTTTTTAATAACCCTACAGTGAGATGAAAGTTTTTTTTTCTTAAAAAAAAAAAAAAAAAAAAAAAAACTTTTATATATCATTTGAGAAAAACAATAATTTTTAGGTACAAAAGCTCCCGGACCTAAATACAATGCCTTATGTACTCTTAAGACAAAAGAGTAAAATCCACTCCAGAAAGGGCGCATTTGAACGGGGTCTCCAAACTCAGGTGTCTCAATGTTAATCCAATGGGAAAAAACTATTTTCGCTGCCACATTTCTCCGGCTGTACTGAATATTTTTGCAAGCGGATTTTTTTTATGTGATAAATGTAACTGACTTACAAGTCTCTATAATCCCACTTTTTAAAATTGCTTCGAATATTTTGTGTAAAACAATTTATTGAATATTAAAAAAATATTCGTACTAATTTCAAAAAGTGGGATTGTCGGGACCTGTAAGTCAGCTACATTTATCACATAAAAAATTCGCTTGCAAAAATATTCAATACAGCCGGAGAAATCTGGCAGCGAAAATAGTTTTTTTCCTATTGGATTAACATTGAGGCACTTGAGTTTGGAGACCCGCTGTCCAGTTCGCCCATTTCCCCTTAATCCATTCATGACGACTTAATTTATCCTACACAAATTGTTCAGGAGTATGGTCTTTATTTGTATTATATTTTGTTTATATAAATTTAATTGACCATATTTTCAAAATCAAAAATCAGAACACCCTCTCAATTTCGAGTGACAGGCAGAATCCGAATTTTAATGGGATTGCTATACTGACGCACGGGAAAAAGGTTCCTTGCCAAGTAAGAAAAACAAGACAACTAAAATGACACAATAGTCGTTCAACTTTTATCCTCTTTTCTTAGAAACCTTGCAAGTGCATGACTCATCTAATCAGGACTTGAACTTTGAAGAGCGTCGCATATTAGTCATTATTTGTCGAGTTAGAAAGACAAAGGCGGGAAAGAAGCTGTAGAAATTTTCTTTCAATTAAGAGTTATTATCAGTCCCATAGAGCTAATGCATTAGTTTTGGAATCACATTTCCGCAGAAGTATTGCTTTGCTATATTAGCCCTTTTTCCCCAAATATGGGTGGGAATAAACAAAACATCGACATGATACAATTTTGAAACGAAAATTTTATCTATTTTCTTTTCAATTTTATTTTAAACTGATGTTGTGATGATTCTTATAAATGTTAAAAAGGAGGTAACACACGGCAAAGCATTTTTTTGTGTGAAAAAGTTGTGATTTTAAATCTAAAGCTTTATTAGCTCTATGGGACTGACGGTCTCTCCTAAGTTATTACCCGGATAATAACATTTTTTTGTACCTAGCTCCAACAAAATATAGTTTCAATCCACTTGTCAAATTATATTTATTTTGTTTTAAAAATATACGCACTTAGAGTTTAGAGTCTCATTTGAACAATGGTTTGTATTTATAATTCTTAGAGGGAAAAAAAGAGTATGGTCCGACCACGATAACTTGGCAACCAAATATTTTGATTGTGGACCAGTCCACTTCGAAAAAAGGTAAGGAAAGTTTTGGTTTTGGGCAAGAGTTACTATGTTTGGCGATTCATTGCTTTTGGGCAAGAGTTACTATGTTTGGCGATTCATTGCTTTTGGGCGCATATTTCTTTGGGTAATTCCACGTCAGAAGAGACCACGGCTGCAAAAAAAAATATATATATTTTTTTCTGCACTTGCAACTATTATATTTGCTTTAGAAAGGTTTGAATTTTATTATTTTTGTATCAACAACTATTATTGTTTCATCTTTGGCAACACAGCAGCTTCAAAATATCCGCTTTGTTTTGAAAGCATGGTCTCGTGTTTTTTCATCATTTTGAACAAATGAATTTTAAGGTACGAAGCACATTTTATCAGATTTTTTGAAAAAATTATTAAAATACACTATCAGAACTACCTTAAAAACAAACTATTAATTGGTATTTATAACTAAACGATATTTGATTAGGAAGATAAAAATCTCCTTTTTGACTGTAGTGTCAGTCACGAAAAGATGGAAAAGTTTCTATAACTTAAAAAAAAAGGCTTTACTTCAAATTTTTTACGATCTTTTCTTACTTTAGTAACCTCTGTGTAATTCCACACCTATTAATTTTAAAATGAAAAGCATTTTCTCTATTTATAACACATTTTAGCTTTGTAGTGTCAGTCACAATGTAGTGTGAGTCACAACATCTTTTGATCTAGATGTTTTAGATTAGCTATAATCTTTGTAGATTTCTTATATTTTGATAATTTTGATTTAAGATGGCTATATCAACAGCTAAAAGAAAAAAAAGAGCAAAAGGGAAGTTTTTTGGAGGGGATAAATTATAAAAAATTAAAGAAAATGAAAGCAAGAACCACTTTACGGACAACACTTCAATTAAAAGTATTTCACCTCCATTGCAATCCTCCAACCATTTGACAACCTTGTGTGGTAATTTTTTTCCAAAACTCATGGTCATCTTTTCCTTCAGTCATGGTAAAGGACCAATTGATATGGACTTCGTGATACAGTGAGAAGGGGATAAAAGAAGTCACACTTTCTATCAAATTTGACTCAAATTTTGCTAAAGATTTTTTCACTTTGAATAAGAAATCTGCCCAAACATATCACTATTATACATTTCTGACAACTGTGTAAAGGGCAAAATAAGTAGATTAAATGATATATGCTCATCAAAGAAGATAAATACTTCCCTGACACTCAAAAATTACTCCGGTTTTTTTTTAAAATTCAACAAATACCTACTTAAAACAACATCCAATGTTTCATTAAATCCCCCAAAATACTACAAGGCGGATAAAACAAATTTAAATGTTGTAAAAAGAAATATACATCTCAACAAAATTCTGAAAGTGAACTTGATGCTATGAAAAGAGCTTTATTTCTTTTTATAGTTAAATTATCGTTAAAATTGTGTTGGTAAATGTTTAGTAAAGATGCTTATTCAGTAAAACTGAAACATCTGCAATGGTCGGAAAGTCCTTTTGCGTGGCTTCAGGGTCAAGGTTTTTCAGAAAATGCGATTGAATAAAGAAGTAAGAAACAACCAGAAACCAACTTTAGGGGGGACCTTGTGTAACTTTTTGTAACTATATTTTTACCGTGTACGCAATTTTTAACTTACCATGTTCAACACTATTCACATACGTTTTGTTATTATTGCCAAAATTTCCATTTCTGTGATACAATTCACAAGCTGTAGTGTGTCACAAGTTGAATATAATGTAAGTCACGCACAAAAGCGTTAATAAATTATTTCCTATGATATTTCAATGCTTTTTTGCTATTAAATGATTCAGTTTTAAACCGTATACTTAAAATAAGCACTGGTAGAATGTTGATTTGGTTGATTTGCTGCATTTTGAAGAAGAAATTAGAGTTTAACAAAATTACCAGAAACCTACTTTAGGGGACGTTGTGTATCTTTTTCTAACCATAATTTTACCACTTATGCAATTTTTAACTTTCCATACTCAAAATTATTAACATATGTTGTGTTATTATTGCTTAAAATTCCATATCTGTGATACAATTCACAATGTAGTGTCAGTCACGAATTGAATGTAGTGTCAGTCACGCACAAAAATGCTAATAAATTATTTCCTATGGTATTTCAATACTTTTTTGCAGTTAATATATTTAGCCTGAAACCTTATACTTAAAATAAGCAGCGGTAGAATGCTGAATTACTGCGCAATCAAGAAGAAATTCGAATTTTCATGATAGCCAAAAATCTACGAACTTTCGTTTAGTGTCAGTCACATCAGGACATTTTTATTATTCTTTAGTTAAATAATAACTTTTAGAAAATTTTACTGATTGTTAAAAATACTGTATGCTAAGGGGTATACTGACATACATTATTTTTTTTAGTAAGTATAAAATAATTATGAGCTATGCGTTAACGAAATTGGTTAATTCGTTCTGATGTAGTGTCAGTCACGCGTGGAAATGCCCCTTTAAGGTTTAGAAACAGACTATCAATCGAAGGGTAGATCGAACTTGCATCGGAATTACTCTTATATTTCCCATTAATATTTAAGTTATAGCGTCCCTCGGTGTAATTCCTAGTCACAGTCATATTTTTAAGTTTTAAAACCCTTCATCAAAATGAAAAAAAAAAAAATCATAGAAGTATACTGGAAAATATACTCAGTGGAACTTATAACTTAACTACGAGTTTGTTTATTAATTTTGAACTTTTTTTTAGCAATGGTTAATTAAATTTCTGTAAAATAATCATAGATTTAGTTATTTCACGATTCAAAATATCAAAGAAATCACGTGTAATCGTCAACCGCTATCAGCAATCAACATCAATCCTCTGTAACCGATAACTGATGTGCAGTTCTAGTCTGGGGCGCAACTAGAAAAAAATCCTGGGGGGGGTTTCATTTTTTAAAAATTATTTTTCAATTGATTATTTTTAATTAAAATTAATTGTAATTAAAATTTATTATAATTAAAATTAATTGTAATTAAAATTTATGATAATTAAAATTAATTGTTATTTAAGTTAGTTTTAATTAAAATTACTCTCAATAAAAATTACTTATATTTTTAATCAAAACTATTTGAATTAAAATTGATTTTTAATTTAATTTACTTTTGTTTTAATGCAGTTTTGTAGTATTAATTTAGTATTACTAGTTACTATTTATGTACATCAATTAGTTTTTATTGTACGAAACTCATATTTGTATTTAATAGTTAATTAATGTTTTATTTTTTTTAATAAAAATTAAGTGTACTAAATAAAAAATCAATTATTGTATGTTTTATTTATAATTTAACTAATTAGATAATTTAAATCACCGGATTTGTTGTACAGAAATTCAACGATAAGCTTCTAATATTAAATTTTATTATAAAAGGAGGTAAGAGTAAATATTTATTGAAAATTTATTTAAATTTAAAAATTTCAAATGTTAAAAATATACAATAATTACAAAATTAATTGGACAATTTTTTTTGAAGAAATTTATGAATGTTACGGTCTGTGACTCACAGCCCGAATTCGGCCACTTCGCGAATTGGCCAGCCAAATCCCGAAGTATCTAAGGACGCAGTTAATTGGCTGGCCAATGTCTAGTCTTTCCTTGATTTCGGGAATTGGCTGGCCAGATCGCAAAGTGGCAAAAGAGATCCGTTAACTTTTTAATAAAACAAAACTATCGGGCATTCTTTAAATAAGCACGTCACGTTTTGGCCGGTAACTAACTAATAAATTTGGTAGGAATAGGACTTATTTAAAGGTCAAGCTGATAAAAAAAAACCAATTAAATTATTTAATATTTCGAACTTCAACAAAGCAAAGAAGTGTACTTTCGACGTCATACAGGACAGGCGAATCTCCGATGTAAAATAATTTAAATATTGATGTATTTATGCCGTAAAAATAGCAATTATTAAAAAACGTGCTTTAAATATAAAACATCCATTAAAATGTAACGAAAACAGAAGTGACTGAGCAGTCATTTCTAGATTTATGTTAAAAACATTCAGATAAAAACAATACAAAAGGTTTAAAAAAAAAACGCGCCCCAAGTTAGTAACAAACATACTTATCGTCAGATACTTTAGAGAAGAAATTAAACTTACCAATATTTTGCTCACATGACATCCATCCAATCTTAAGAATAGAATACGAGAAAAAAAGGCGCGCAAAAACTCCAACGTGTGATACACCGATTTTACTTGTATGTACTATAATAAGCAAACTAAAAAAAGCGAATTTCAAATAAATCAGTCAATATTTTATTTTTATGGGTTTTTTCTTATACTCTCTTCGACTGTATCATCGGTGATGGCGCCACTCTTTATTTAAAAAAAAAAGACTCTGAAAGAAAGGAAATGATAGAAATTTATTACGCCAATAGCAAACGTTTAGACTTTTTTAGAACGATTAGAATTATTTATGGGTAATGGAATTCATAATATCAGTCTTGTTGGCACCACGTTGGTCAACAGTGGATTGCTTTTTGAATGCCATATTTTCCCTTGGCGTTGGTTTACATTTATTTTTTGGTTTTTGTGATAATAAAAGTTATTATAAATTTAGTTCAAATTTGAATCATCGCCGCACTAGAGCTTACGATAGCAATTGGCGACGGGCGTCGTTATTTAAAATCATAGTCAGGTGACGAGCCGTCAACACAATGATGACAGTTAACGCAACCGTTAAAGGCGACATCGTACGCAGCATCAGGACTTTGGAGCATATTTAACGTGCACTTCCTCTACAAGGGGTTGCTTTATTAAGTATACTATATCTAAGATTTAGGTTAACCTTTTTTATGCCTTTTTGGTCAAAACATATATTGTTTTCGGGCACTTTTTAATTTTAATTGTTGACAATTTTTTTTAATTGACTATGTGGTGAATCTTATTTAACTTAATTTCTATTAACTTTCTTAGTTTCGATACCCCATTTTTAGCCCCATTTTGGGAAGTAAAACCTTTGCACAAGGTACTTTTCTTTGCACCCGAATCCTTCAAAAGTGCGAACTAAAACTAAAGTTCTGTCAATCAACTTTCTCACCCAATAGTATAAATTCTTATATATTCTTTTAACCAATCCCTGCACAATAAAGGCGGGACAAATTCATTCCCAGTGAGATTCGAACCGAACAAGACATCACTTTTGCTCCATCTCTCAATCCAAAAGGACCTGCGTCATTTTGATGCAAATTTTACTGTTATCCGTTATGTAGTTTAGTGCTGTGGTCGTTAATTAAATGTCTTTAAAAACCTTCTGATCTCTCAACTTATTCCCTCTACAACAACACCGGTCACCTCACCTCATTGGTCACCCGGTTTGGACACTTTTCGGACAATATCCCCGACCACAAACAGCACAACTACTCTCCAAAATGAACTGAAACGCACGTCCCTCATCACCTTCCCTTTTGGAGGCCCCTCACCCGCTGCCGCGGCGACTTCAGATGCTGGAAGAGTTATGACTTCGCCCTTCTCCCCACCGCCCCCGCGTGAACCCTGTCAACGGTATGGGATTCCTGAGACTTCTCCCATCGTCTCAACTGCCCTTCTTTCGTCAGCTCTCCCTCGCCAGCTATCACCGGTTTGGGATATCACATCACAATTCTTTTCGGCTCTGAATTGGACATTTTTTGCGTAGAAAAATGGGATGCCTTGCTCCTGTTGTGCAACCATCCAAGTTCCGATGTACAACTATGCAGGTACATTTGCATTTGCCAAAGCTTGCCTCACCCACAACTCCCCTGGATGCCCAGCGTGCAACCTGGCTGCAAACACCTGGGTGCGCCGTAGTCCCGTCGTCTCTACGCACCCGTAGAACCATTGCAAGCTCCCCGGCGCAAACAACCCACAACAGTTCCGCATTCACCTCTGTCGCAGTTGCAGCTTCAGGAGCAGCAACTACTAACGTGACAGACACTATGCAACAGTTCCGGGAGATCTTCTTTTCGCATCTGACAACTTTCACGCAACTAATGAAAAGTCCTCAGCTTCAAAGTCCTGAGACTCGCCTCAGGCAGCAGCATCACTTGTTCCAACAGTGCCAACGGCACTTTTCCACAACAATTAGCCCTCCATGTGCAAACACCTAGGATATATCTACAACCATCGTCACCCCTTCCTAGTGATTCCTACCAAGATGTGCTCGACTACTCGCTCCTCATACAACGCTGCTCGCAAATCTCAGCGCAACTCGTCGTTACTCACTTGCATGCAAATCTCGACACAACACGTCGTTACCATTTGCATACTTGCTCGCAAATCTCGACAAAACACGTCGTTACCATTTGCATACTTGCTCGCAAATCTCGACACAACAAGTCGTTACCATTTGCATACTTGCTCGCAAATCTCGACACAACACGTCGTTACTATTTGCATACTTGTTCGCAAGTCTCGACGCAACACGGCGATACTCATTTGCAACGTGCAGTCATCACAAATGCAGTGAACCAGCATGCGTAAAGTTCATTCATGTATCATTGTGTAGGAAAGGACTGGTGTGGCGGTTCCTCGCAGAGCAAATATAATTATCCTAATTTCAATTCAAAATACCCTCAACACCCATCTTGTGTCACCACACAGTCATGACGAAGCTCATCTGTAGCACGAATGCGTCTGACCAACAGTGACTGCAAGCATCACGTGTTTATAACGTTCTTGTGATCGCTGTTAAATCCTACAGTTCAACATCACAATGTAACGAACATCAATCAAGCACTCAGCAGTTAATATCCAATATGCTTTAAACTCATATTGCAGTCAATACTTAAATTTTCTTTCATGTGCTTTAGTTTATTAGATTGCTTTTTCATATATGTTTTATTTTCCTAACATTTCATGAAAATTTTCACTTGCTGTGTATTCAAAGTTCTTATATTTTATATGCAAAACTGAAGTATATCATTTTATCTTTGCATTTCAGGGAAATACTTCTACATCGTCTAAGAATTTTTTTTATCATCTCTAAATTTTCTTAGTGTATATAAATATGCAAAGTATATTTTCTTCCATGTTTACGTTTTGTATCGTTCGGTTCCCTCACTGGGGGGATACTCTGTGGTGAATCTTATTTAACTTAATTTCTATTAACTTTCTTAGTTTCGATACCCCATTTTTAGCCCCATTTTGGGAAGTAAAACCTTTGCACAAGGTACTTTTCTTTGCACCCGAATCCTTCAAAAGTGCGAACTAAAACTAAAGTTCTGTCAATCAACTTTCTCACCCAATAGTATAAATTCTTATATATTCTTTTAACCAATCCCTGCACAATAAAGGCGGGACAAATTCATTCCCAGTGAGATTCGAACCGAACAAGACATCACTTTTGCTCCATCTCTCAATCCAAAAGGACCTGCGTCATTTTGATGCAAATTTTACTGTTATCCGTTATGTAGTTTAGTGCTGTGGTCGTTAATTAAATGTCTTTAAAAACCTTCTGATCTCTCAACTTATTCCCTCTACAACAACACCGGTCACCTCACCTCAACTACATTAATTTGTGTCCGAAGCGTAACTTTTTAACACGACATATTTAAAAGTTTAAGTTGAACAAAAAAACATTTAACTGATTAATGTTCCAAACTTCAACGATGTTATTTGCATCTATAACTACACTTAAGACGTCGTACATACGAATCGCCGATGTGGAATAATCTAAAAATTGTATGCTTTTATGTCGTTATATAACAATATCAACTAATTGATATAAAACATGTTTTAAATGTAAACAACAATTAAAATGCAATGAAAACGGAACTTAACAGCAATCCTTAGATTTATATTAAGCATTCAGACAAAACTGTAAAAAGAGAGAAAAAAGCGGCTTTCCCTACAAACATACTCATATCTTCAGGAACCTTACAGTAGAAATTGCATAGGAAAAGTCATGAAATAAAAACTTTTTTGAATGTACAATATTAGAGCAACTGTCACAAAAAACGACAAAAAATGAACAAATCGACAAGACATGTCATTTTATCGACCCCCCCCCCTTCACATTACAAAAGTTTCGTTAGAACTATTTTGTTTTACAGAGATTAATACTTCCCACCACCCTTATTTGAAACACTTGAGGGATGGAAAACCGAAACCGGCTTTTTTTGCCCTCGGTATTTACCAAAAAAACGGTTTTTCATAAGGCTGGTCTTAAGATTCAGTAAAACCGAAAAACCGGTTTTTGAAACACCTGTTTTTTTTTCTGAAAAACCACCATCCCTACCGTTTCTTATTTGGTTGGCGGCGAGTATAGTAAATGCGAAAAGCGAAATAGTGTTTCTCTTGGAATTTTTTGTATCACTTTCGAATTTTCTTTGTTGTTAACAAAATAAAATTTGACTATAATATGGGTTGGGGGGGGGGGGGGGGGGTTCTGACCCTAACCCCCCCCCCCGTGGTTGCGCGCCTGGTTCTAGTGAGATACATTATTTACAATCGCACTACACCGACAAACCCTATTCTCGCCAAACGCCTTGAGCCAGCAACCCTTCCTCCTTCGGTTTAAAACCTCAATTCAAAGTGGAATCTTCCACAATCAAAATATTTTGATTGCCAAGTTATCGTGGTCGGACTATGCATAACTTCAAATTTGATGCACGAGTTCAAAATACCTGTCTGACATCATAATAATGTTTCTGAGAAAATCGCGTATGTGAAAATCACGTGACTTTAATTTTATGTACGGAATAACTATCATTTCACCCAGTTTCTTTCTTTCAAATGAAATAGCCTTGCTGCTGTGCTTCGCTAAAAATAAGTTCTTTTTCACTTTTCGTTTAAAAGCCTTGATAAGAGTTCTCGTTTCTTGCCTTGGGTATTTTTGTTTGGTGTGCTCCATATAGTTTATTTTGTTGGCAAAGTTCTAAAAAGTTCATTGTCATTCGTTTAAATGAACAACTGACATTTTTAAATATGAATTTGTAAATTTTTTATATTTTAAGTATCAATCACGCAGGCAAACTACCGACTACAAAAAAAATTTCCATAATTGTTTGGGGATAACTATTTTTATTTTGTTTAGTCAAAAACTAAAAATTGATAATTTTTGAATGATTTGTTAAAAATTAAATCACATAAAGAGGTATTATTTTGCAGGTCTTTTTCTTTTCTCTATTCACTGTTGTCACTATCGCATATCATAATACATAACAAATATGAAGTAATTTTTTAAAAAAATAACAGCCTATAATAACAGCCGGCCTATAAAACGGATAGGCAGCCAAAAAATGTCTGACGACTAATTCTCCGTGTAGAGGAAGTGCACGATAAATATGCTTAAAGTCCCAACCCTGCGTAAGATATTTTTTTTAACAGTTGCGTTGGGTACTATTCAAGTGTCGGCTCGTTACTTGACTACGGTTCTAAGTGCGTGCAGCTCTAGTGTGACGATAATTCAAATTAACCTAACCTTTATTAAATTAAACTCCTCGACATAACAGCCCTCTTCATTGTCGCGTTGAAGAGTCGACTATGCAGATAAGTTTTTGAAAACCAATCACTTAGGCGCGTGAGGCATTGCAGACTGGAGATAATGTAGTCAACCTCACGCCGACCCATTTAACGGGTGAGGCAAACAAAAGTGGCCCCGGTCTAGAGATAAGAATACGACAGAAATGTTGCCAAGTCTAAAACCAATACAAAAACAGGTTCGCTATCTGAAGCTATTGATCGCTTCAATATTAAGCCCAAACAAACCCTTGGCGACTTATTTGCCGGCAACTACGCTACGGTTTTAGAAGCAAGTTGACATGAAATATAAACAAGGGTTGTAGACCCAAGTCAAAATTTATGCAAGTACTAGCATAAAAATTATGCTTTTTTTGCTATGTTTATGCTATGTTTTTGCTACAGTATGCTTCCTTATGCTACTTAGCATATCATGCTTATAAAAGTAGCATACAGAAAATAGCATTTCATGCTATAAAACTAGCATATGATTCTAAATGGCATTGCATGCTTCTCAAAAGCATGCTGTGGCAGTTACCATGACAAGCCATATTTTTATGCTAACCAGCACAAAATGCTATACAACTACCATACAGAAAAAAAGCATCTTATGCTAACTAGCATAAAAACTAGCATTTCGAAAATTGGCGAATCGATATCGCAATCTTCAAGAAACTGAAAAATTTGAGACGACAAATCGCTTCAAATAATTACGAAAACTTTATTTCCGAAAAAAATCCAGTTCAAACTCGTAATCCACAACATTTTTAATTGCGGGCAAAGCTAAATATTTTAACTGCGTGATAACTGATTTCTTTTAGTTACTTCGAAAATAATTTTTAATTTTTTTAGCATGGTTAATTTTTGAAAAATAAATTTTATAAAATAGATTTTGAATAAATATTATAAATCATAAAACAATTTTAAAACGTAAGTTACTAAAAGTTTCTTTGAAATTTGACACATTTCTATTAGAGTTATTGACTTAAATAAAGTAATATCCAAAAAGAATTTGAAACCTGCAAAGAAAAGCAGCGCAAAATTAAAATTTCTCTATGAAAAACATAAAACTCCTTTAACATCCTTTTGACCACTTTAATTATGCGCTTCCGCAGTATGAGTTGCCGTGGCCAAGATGTCTAACGCGCTTCTTCGTGGACCAAGAGATCGTGAGATCTGTCCTGCACCTGCCGTTCAAGCATCAGCGACATATACTAATAATACCGATCTGACTAATTGTGGCGCCATCTCACTTCAAACTTGTGTACCTAACTTATCACATGCTAACAAAATAGCCTCACATGCATTTTCTGTTGTTTATTTAGCATAATTTTTTAGCTTGCGATGCTATAGAGTTATGCTAAATAAGCAACAGAAAAAATCATGGGTTGCTTTTTTTTATGCTAACAAGCATAAATTGTGTTCTAATTTTGGCCATCTCATGCTAGTGCTTCATGCTAAACAAGCAAATATTTTGAAGCATATCATGCTAGTTTCCTATGCTGGCAGTAGCATCTTTAAAGCTAGTTAGCAAAGCAAAAAAAAAGCATAAATTTTGACCTGAAGAAAAGTTCAAGAAAAGTTTCAAGAAAAGTTCCCACTAGTGATTATTTGATTGTTTCGGTCATTATTTATCCTAGAGAATCGGACCTTTTTGTTTTTGGTAATACAAAACATTCTAAATTGATTGCGAGACACAAAATTTGCATTATGGGACGTCTTCATACAATACGAACTAAGATCTGAACTCGCCACTATTCTATGAGTAGCTCTAATGAGAAGCTAATCTGATCCAACCATTCCAACCAATGCAAAAACAGGTTTCAGAAGCATTTTAACGTATTCCTATCTCTAGACAGGGGCCACTTTCGTTTGCCTCACCCTGTAGCTTCTAAGCATGCTTGGTCTTCAATTTCTTTACTAGTACTTATTTTAAAGGAAAAAGTCATTATCTTCAAATAAAATGGTTACGTTCAGTTTTTTTATTCTTATAAGGTAATGTAAATATTTAGATGGGGTCGAATATCCAAAATGGAGAATTTGTATTTGCTACACGTTTTGTAGGATGCTGATACCGAAAAAAAGTTTTATGAACATCGATGCGTCTCTCAGTCTGTTGATACTCTCAAGTTAGAACTAAAAGAACTACGGACTACAAATTTGGTAAACGATTTTCTAGTAACAACCGAACGTCGTGATAAGGTTTTCGAAAAAATCGTGCATGCGCAAAGCGTAGCTGCTATACAATTGTTTTGGTTTTAAAGGGGGTTCAGTATGTTGTATATCGGTAATGTTAAATTGCAATGCACCTATATAAAAAAAATCCTTGCACGTTCTCAAAAGCTGTACCTCCATCCTCAATTGGAGAGAAGCACCACGAACCCCGCACATGACCTTTCGGTATATTGTGACACCACCTTTTCTCGCGCTGAATTTAAAACGAATTACCTATTATCAGGGGTTTCGACGAGCTACATGTCATACACTACCTTGCGCATTAAATAAAATCCTTGCACGTTCTGAAAAGCTGCACCTCCATCCTCCCTTGGCGAGAAGCACCACGAACCCCGCACATGACCTTTCGGTATATTGTGACACCACCATTTCTCGCGCTGAAATTAAAACGAATTACCTATTATCAGGGGTTTCGACGAGCTACATGTCATATACTACCTTGCGCTTTAAATAAAAAAAATCTTGCACGTTCTGAAAAGCTGCACCTCCATCCTCCCTTGGCGAGAAGCACCACGAACCCCGCACATGACCTTTCGGTATATTGTGACACCACCATTTCTCGCGCTGAATTTAAAACGAATTACCTATTATCAGGGGTTTCGACGAGCTACATGTCATATACTACCTTGCGCTTTAAATAAAAAAATCCTTGCACGTTCTGAAAAGCTGCACCACCATCCTCCCTTGGCGAGAAGCACCACGAACCCCGCACATGACCTTTCGGTATATTGTGACACCACCATTTCTCGCGCTGAAATTAAAACGAATTACCTATTATCAGGGGTTTCGACGAGCTACATGTCATATACTACCTTGCGCTTTAAATAAAAAAAAATCCTTGCACTATTGAAAAGCTGCACCTCCATCCTCCCTTGGCGAGAAGCACCACGAACCCCGCACATGACCTTTCGGTATATTGTGACACCACCATTTCTCGCGCTGAAATTAAAACGAATTACCTATTATCAGGGGTTTCGACATGCTACATGTCATATACTACCTTGCGCATTAAATAAAATCCTTGCACGTTCTGAAAAGCTGCACCTCCATCCTCCCTTGGCGAGAAGCACCACGAACCCCGCACATGACCTTTCGGTATATTGTGACACCACCATTTCTCGCGCTGAATTTAAAACGAATTACCTATTATCAGGGGTTTCGACGAGCTACATGTCATATACTACCTTGCGCTTTAAATAAAAAAAATCTTGCACGTTCTGAAAAGCTGCACCTCCATCCTCCCTTGGCGAGAAGCACCACGAACCCCGCACATGACCTTTCGGTATATTGTGACACCACCATTTCTCGCGCTGAAATTAAAACGAATTACCTATTATCAGGGGTTTCGACGAGCTACATGTCATATACTACCTTGCGCTTTAAATAAAAAAAAATCCTTGCACGTTCTGAAAAGCTGCACCTCCATCCTCCCTTGGCGAGAAGCACCACGAACCCCGCACATGACCTTTCGGTATATTGTGACACCACCATTTCTCGCGCTGAAATTAAAACGAATTACCTATTATCAGGGGTTTCGACGAGCTACATGTCATATACTACCTTGCGCTTTAAATAAAAAAATCCTTGCACGTTCTGAAAAGCTGCACCTCCATCCTCCTTGGCGAGAAGCACCACGAACCCCGCACATGACCTTTCGGTATATTGTGACACCACCATTTCTCGCGCTGAAATTTAAAACGAATTACCTATTATCAGGGGTTTCGACGAGCTACATGTCATATACTACCTTGCGCTTTAAATAAAAAAAATCCTTGCACGTTCTGAAAAGCTGCACCTCCATCCTCCCTTGGCGAGAAGCACCACGAACCCCGCACATGACCTTTCGGTATATTGTGACACCACCATTTCTCGCGCTGAAATTAAAACGAATTACCTATTATCAGGGTTTCGACGAGCTACATGTCATATACTACCTTGCGCTTTAAATAAAAAAAATCCTTGCACGTTCTGAAAAGCTGCACCTCCATCCTCCCTTGGCGAGAAGCACCACGAACCCCGCACATGACCTTTCGGTATATTGTGACACCACCATTTCTCGCGCTGAAATTAAAACGAATTACCTATTATCAGGGGTTTCGACGAGCTACATGTCATATACTACCTTGCGCTTTAAATAAAAAAAATCCTTGCACGTTCTGAAAAGCTGCACCTCCATCCTCCCTTGGCGAGAAGCACCACGAACCCCGCACATGACCTTTCGGTATATTGTGACACCACCATTTCTCGCGCTGAAATTAAAACGAATTACCTATTATCAGGGGTTTCGACGAGCTACATGTCATATACTACCTTGCGCTTTAAATAAAAAAAATCCTTGCACGTTCTGAAAAGCTGCACCTCCATCCTCCCTTGGCGAGAAGCACCACGAACCCCGCACATGACCTTTCGGTATATTGTGACACCACCATTTCTCGCGCTGAAATTAAAACGAATTACCTATTATCAGGGTTTCGACGAGCTACATGTCATATACTACCTTGCGCTTTAAATAAAAAAAATCCTTGCACGTTCTGAAAAGCTGCACCTCCATCCTCCCTTGGCGAGAAGCACCACGAACCCCGCACATGACCTTTCGGTATATTGTGACACCACCATTTCTCGCGCTGAATTTAAAACGAATTACCTATTATCAGGGGTTTCGACGAGCTACATGTCATATACTACCTTGCGCTTTAAATAAAAAAAATCCTTGCACGTTCTGAAAAGCTGCACCTCCATCCTCCCTTGGCGAGAAGCACCACGAACCCCGCACATGACCTTTCGGTATATTGTGACACCACCATTTCTCGCGCTGAAATTAAAACGAATTACCTATTATCAGGGGTTTCGACGAGCTACATGTCATATACTACCTTGCGCTTTAAATAAAAAAAATCCTTGCACGTTCTGAAAAGCTGCACCTCCATCCTCCCTTGGCGAGAAGCACCACGAACCCCGCACATGACCTTTCGGTATATTGTGACACCACCATTTCTCGCGCTGAATTAAAACGAATTACCTATTATCAGGGGTTTCGACGAGCTACATGTCATATACTACCTTGCGCTTTAAATAAAAAAAATTCTTGCACGTTCTGAAAAGCTGCACCTCCATCCTCCCTTGGCGAGAAGCACCACGAACCCCGCACATGACCTTTCGGTATATTGTGACACCACCATTTCTCGCGCTGAAATTAAAACGAATTACCTATTATCAGGGGTTTCGACGAGCTACATGTCATATACTACCTTGCGCTTTAAATAAAAAAAATCCTTGCACTATTGAAAAGCTGCACCTCCATCCTCCCTTGGCGAGAAGCACCACGAACCCCGCACATGACCTTTCGGTATATTGTGACACCACCATTTCTCGCGCTGAAATTAAAACGAATTACCTATTATCAGGGGTTTCGACGAGCTACATGTCATATACTACCTTGCGCTTTAAATAAAAAAAATCCTTGCACGTTCTGAAAAGCTGCACCTCCATCCTCCCTTGGCGAGAAGCACCACGAACCCCGCACATGACCTTTCGGTATATTGTGACACCACCATTTCTCGCGCTGAAATTAAAACGAATTACCTATTATCAGGGGTTTCGACGAGCTACATGTCATATACTACCTTGCGCTTTAAATAAAAAAATCCTTGCACGTTCTGAAAAGCTGCACCTCCATCCTCCCTTGGCGAGAAGCACCACGAACCCCGCACATGACCTTTCGGTATATTGTGACACCACCATTTCTCGCGCTGAAATTAAAACGAATTACCTATTATCAGGGGTTTCGACGAGCTACATGTCATATACTACCTTGCGCTTTAAATAAAAAAAAATCTTGCACGTTCTGAAAAGCTGCACCTCCATCCTCCCTTGGCGAGAAGCACCACGAACCCCGCACATGACCTTTCGGTATATTGTGACACCACCATTTCTCGCGCTGAATTTAAAACGAATTACCTATTATCAGGGGTTTCGACGAGCTACATGTCATATACTACCTTGCGCTTTAAATAAAAAAAATCCTTGCACGTTCTGAAAAGCTGCACCTCCATCCTCCCTTGGCGAGAAGCACCACGAACCCCGCACATGACCTTTCGGTATATTGTGACACCACCATTTCTCGCGCTGAAATTAAAACGAATTACCTATTATCAGGGGTTTCGACGAGCTACATGTCATATACTACCTTGCGCTTTAAATAAAAAAAATCCTTGCACGTTCTGAAAAGCTGCACCTCCATCCTCCCTTGGCGAGAAGCACCACGAACCCCGCACATGACCTTTCGGTATATTGTGACACCACCATTTCTCGCGCTGAAATTAAAACGAATTACCTATTATCAGGGGTTTCGACGAGCTACATGTCATATACTACCTTGCGCTTTAAATAAAAAAAATCCTTGCACGTTCTGAAAAGCTGCACCTCCATCCTCCCTTGGCGAGAAGCACCACGAACCCCGCACATGACCTTTCGGTATATTGTGACACCACCATTTCTCGCGCTGAAATTAAAACGAATTACCTATTATCAGGGGTTTCGACGAGCTACATGTCATATACTACCTTGCGCTTTAAATAAAAAAAATCCTTGCACGTTCTGAAAAGCTGCACCTCCATCCTCCCTTGGCGAGAAGCACCACGAACCCCGCACATGACCTTTCGGTATATTGTGACACCACCATTTCTCGCGCTGAAATTAAAACGAATTACCTATTATCAGGGTTTCGACGAGCTACATGTCATATACTACCTTGCGCTTTAAATAAAAAAAATCCTTGCACGTTCTGAAAAGCTGCACCTCCATCCTCCCTTGGCGAGAAGCACCACGAACCCCGCACATGACCTTTCGGTATATTGTGACACCACCATTTCTCGCGCTGAAATTAAAACGAATTACCTATTATCAGGGGTTTCGACGAGCTACATGTCATATACTACCTTGCGCTTTAAATAAAAAAAAATCCTTGCACGTTCTGAAAAGCTGCACCTCCATCCTCCCTTGGCGAGAAGCACCACGAACCCCGCACATGACCTTTCGGTATATTGTGACACCACCATTTCTCGCGCTGAAATTAAAACGAATTACCTATTATCAGGGGTTTCGACGAGCTACATGTCATATACTACCTTGCGCTTTAAATAAAAAAAATCTTGCACGTTCTGAAAAGCTGCACCTCCATCCTCCCTTGGCGAGAAGCACCACGAACCCCGCACATGACCTTTCGGTATATTGTGACACCACCATTTCTCGCGCTGAATTTAAAACGAATTACCTATTATCAGGGGTTTCGACGAGCTACATGTCATATACTACCTTGCGCTTTAAATAAAAAAAATCCTTGCACGTTCTGAAAAGCTGCACCTCCATCCTCCCTTGGCGAGAAGCACCACGAACCCCGCACATGACCTTTCGGTATATTGTGACACCACCATTTCTCGCGCTGAAATTAAAACGAATTACCTATTATCAGGGGTTTCGACGAGCTACATGTCATATACTACCTTGCGCTTTAAATAAAAAAAATCCTTGCACTATTGAAAAGCTGCACCTCCATCCTCCCTTGGCGAGAAGCACCACGAACCCCGCACATGACCTTTCGGTATATTGTGACACCACCATTTCTCGCGCTGAAATTAAAACGAATTACCTATTATCAGGGGTTTCGACGAGCTACATGTCATATACTACCTTGCGCTTTAAATAAAAAAAATCCTTGCACGTTCTGAAAAGCTGCACCTCCATCCTCCCTTGGCGAGAAGCACCACGAACCCCGCACATGACCTTTCGGTATATTGTGACACCACCATTTCTCGCGCTGAAATTAAAACGAATTACCTATTATCAGGGGTTTCGACGAGCTACATGTCATATACTACCTTGCGCTTTAAATAAAAAAAAATCTTGCACGTTCTGAAAAGCTGCACCTCCATCCTCCCTTGGCGAGAAGCACCACGAACCCCGCACATGACCTTTCGGTATATTGTGACACCACCATTTCTCGCGCTGAAATTAAAACGAATTACATATTATCAGGGGTTTCGACGAGCTACATGTCATATACTACCTTGCGCTTTAAATAAAATCCTTGCACTGTTGAAAAGCTGCACCTCCATCCTCCCTTGGCGAGAAGCACCACGAACCCCGCACATGACCTTTCGGTATATTGTGACACCACCATTTCTCGCGCTGAAATTAAAACGAATTACCTATTATCAGGGGTTTCGACGAGCTACATGTCATATACTACCTTGCGCTTTAAATAAAAAAAATCCTTGCACGTTCTGAAAAGCTGCACCTCCATCCTCCCTTGGCGAGAAGCACCACGAACCCCGCACATGACCTTTCGGTATATTGTGACACCACCATTTCTCGCGCTGAAATTAAAACGAATTACCTATTATCAGGGGTTTCGACGAGCTACATGTCATATACTACCTTGCGCTTTAAATAAAAAAAAATCCTTGCACGTTCTGAAAAGCTGCACCTCCATCCTCCCTTGGCGAGAAGCACCACGAACCCCGCACATGACCTTTCGGTATATTGTGACACCACCATTTCTCGCGCTGAAATTAAAACGAATTACCTATTATCAGGGGTTTCGACGAGCTACATGTCATATACTACCTTGCGCTTTAAATAAAAAAAATCCTTGCACGTTCTGAAAAGCTGCACCTCCATCCTCCCTTGGCGAGAAGCACCACGAACCCCGCACATGACCTTTCGGTATATTGTGACACCACCATTTCTCGCGCTGAAATTAAAACGAATTACCTATTATCAGGGGTTTCGACGAGCTACATGTCATATACTACCTTGCGCTTTAAATAAAAAAAATCCTTGCACGTTCTGAAAAGCTGCACCTCCATCCTCCCTTGGCGAGAAGCACCACGAACCCCGCACATGACCTTTCGGTATATTGTGACACCACCATTTCTCGCGCTGAATTAAAACGAATTACCTATTATCAGGGGTTTCGACGAGCTACATGTCATATACTACCTTGCGCTTTAAATAAAAAAAATCCTTGCACGTTCTGAAAAGCTGCACCTCCATCCTCCCTTGGCGAGAAGCACCACGAACCCCGCACATGACCTTTCGGTATATTGTGACACCACCATTTCTCGCGCTGAATTTAAAACGAATTACCTATTATCAGGGGTTTCGACGAGCTACATGTCATATACTACCTTGCGCTTTAAATAAAAAAAATCCTTGCACGTTCTGAAAAGCTGCACCTCCATCCTCCCTTGGCGAGAAGCACCACGAACCCGCACATGACCTTTCGGTATATTGTGACACCACCATTTCTCGCGCTGAAATTAAAACGAATTACCTATTATCAGGGGTTTCGACGAGCTACATGTCATATACTACCTTGCGCTTTAAATAAAAAAAATCCTTGCACGTTCTGAAAAGCTGCACCTCCATCCTCCCTTGGCGAGAAGCACCACGAACCCCGCACATGACCTTTCGGTATATTGTGACACCACCATTTCTCGCGCTGAAATTTAAAACGAATTACCTATTATCAGGGGTTTCGACGAGCTACATGTCATATACTACCTTGCGCTTTAAATAAAAAAAATTCTTGCACGTTCTGAAAAGCTGCACCTCCATCCTCCCTTGGCGAGAAGCACCACGAACCCCGCACATGACCTTTCGGTATATTGTGACACCACCATTTCTCGCGCTGAAATTAAAACGAATTACCTATTATCAGGGGTTTCGACGAGCTACATGTCATATACTACCTTGCGCTTTAAATAAAAAAAATCCTTGCACTATTGAAAAGCTGCACCTCCATCCTCCCTTGGCGAGAAGCACCACGAACCCCGCACATGACCTTTCGGTATATTGTGACACCACCATTTCTCGCGCTGAAATTAAAACGAATTACCTATTATCAGGGGTTTCGACGAGCTACATGTCATATACTACCTTGCGCTTTAAATAAAAAAAATCCTTGCACGTTCTGAAAAGCTGCACCTCCATCCTCCCTTGGCGAGAAGCACCACGAACCCCGCACATGACCTTTCGGTATATTGTGACACCACCATTTCTCGCGCTGAAATTAAAACGAATTACCTATTATCAGGGGTTTCGACGAGCTACATGTCATATACTACCTTGCGCTTTAAATAAAAAAAATCCTTGCACGTTCTGAAAAGCTGCACCTCCATCCTCCCTTGGCGAGAAGCACCACGAACCCCGCACATGACCTTTCGGTATATTGTGACACCACCATTTCTCGCGCTGAAATTAAAACGAATTACCTATTATCAGGGGTTTCGACGAGCTACATGTCATATACTACCTTGCGCTTTAAATAAAAAAAATCTTGCACGTTCTGAAAAGCTGCACCTCCATCCTCCCTTGGCGAGAAGCACCACGAACCCCGCACATGACCTTTCGGTATATTGTGACACCACCATTTCTCGCGCTGAATTTAAAACGAATTACCTATTATCAGGGGTTTCGACGAGCTACATGTCATATACTACCTTGCGCTTTAAATAAAAAAAATCCTTGCACGTTCTGAAAAGCTGCACCTCCATCCTCCCTTGGCGAGAAGCACCACGAACCCCGCACATGACCTTTCGGTATATTGTGACACCACCATTTCTCGCGCTGAAATTAAAACGAATTACCTATTATCAGGGGTTTTCGACGAGCTACATGTCATATACTACCTTGCGCTTTAAATAAAAAAAATCCTTGCACGTTCTGAAAAGCTGCACCTCCATCCTCCCTTGGCGAGAAGCACCACGAACCCCGCACATGACCTTTCGGTATATTGTGACACCACCATTTCTCGCGCTGAAATTAAAACGAATTACCTATTATCAGGGGTTTCGACGAGCTACATGTCATATACTACCTTGCGCTTTAAATAAAAAAAATCCTTGCACGTTCTGAAAAGCTGCACCTCCATCCTCCCTTGGCGAGAAGCACCACGAACCCCGCACATGACCTTTCGGTATATTGTGACACCACCATTTCTCGCGCTGAAATTAAAACGAATTACCTATTATCAGGGGTTTCGACGAGCTACATGTCATATACTACCTTGCGCTTTAAATAAAAAAAATCCTTGCACGTTCTGAAAAGCTGCACCTCCATCCTCCCTTGGCGAGAAGCACCACGAACCCCGCACATGACCTTTCGGTATATTGTGACACCACCATTTCTCGCGCTGAAATTAAAACGAATTACCTATTATCAGGGGTTTCGACGAGCTACATGTCATATACTACCTTGCGCTTTAAATAAAAAAAATCTTGCACGTTCTGAAAAGCTGCACCTCCATCCTCCCTTGGCGAGAAGCACCACGAACCCCGCACATGACCTTTCGGTATATTGTGACACCACCATTTCTCGCGCTGAATTTAAAACGAATTACCTATTATCAGGGGTTTCGACGAGCTACATGTCATATACTACCTTGCGCTTTAAATAAAAAAATCCTTGCACGTTCTGAAAAGCTGCACCACCATCCTCCCTTGGCGAGAAGCACCACGAACCCCGCACATGACCTTTCGGTATATTGTGACACCACCATTTCTCGCGCTGAAATTAAAACGAATTACCTATTATCAGGGGTTTCGACGAGCTACATGTCATATACTACCTTGCGCTTTAAATAAAAAAAAATCCTTGCACGTTATTGAAAAGCTGCACCTCCATCCTCCCTTGGCGAGAAGCACCACGAACCCCGCACATGACCTTTCGGTATATTGTGACACCACCATTTCTCGCG
The DNA here is from genome assembly GCA_023701765.1 of Hylyphantes graminicola. Classification (NCBI taxonomy): domain Eukaryota; kingdom Metazoa; phylum Arthropoda; class Arachnida; order Araneae; family Linyphiidae; genus Hylyphantes; species Hylyphantes graminicola. The sequence continues at coordinate 53,111,843 of CM043120.1, read as the reverse complement.
CTGAAATTAAAACGAATTACCTATTATCAGGGGTTTCGACGAGCTACATGTCATATACTACCTTGCGCTTTAAATAAAAAAAATCCTTGCACGTTCTGAAAAGCTGCACCTCCATCCTCCCTTGGCGAGAAGCACCACGAACCCCGCACATGACCTTTCGGTATATTGTGACACCACCATTTCTCGCGCTGAAATTAAAACGAATTACCTATTATCAGGGGTTTCGACGAGCTACATGTCATATACTACCTTGCGCTTTAAATAAAAAAAATCTTGCACGTTCTGAAAAGCTGCACCTCCATCCTCCCTTGGCGAGAAGCACCACGAACCCCGCACATGACCTTTCGGTATATTGTGACACCACCATTTCTCGCGCTGAATTTAAAACGAATTACCTATTATCAGGGGTTTCGACGAGCTACATGTCATATACTACCTTGCGCTTTAAATAAAAAAAATCCTTGCACTGTTGAAAAGCTGCACCTCCATCCTCCCTTGGCGAGAAGCACCACGAACCCCGCACATGACCTTTCGGTATATTGTGACACCACCATTTCTCGCGCTGAAATTAAAACGAATTACCTATTATCAGGGGTTTCGACGAGCTACATGTCATATACTACCTTGCGCTTTAAATAAAAAAAATCCTTGCACGTTCTGAAAAGCTGCACCTCCATCCTCCCTTGGCGAGAAGCACCACGAACCCCGCACATGACCTTTCGGTATATTGTGACACCACCATTTCTCGCGCTGAAATTAAAACGAATTACCTATTATCAGGGTTTCGACGAGCTACATGTCATATACTACCTTGCGCTTTAAATAAAAAAAAATCCTTGCACGTTCTGAAAAGCTGCACCTCCATCCTCCCTTGGCGAGAAGCACCACGAACCCCGCACATGACCTTTCGGTATATTGTGACACCACCATTTCTCGCGCTGAAATTAAAACGAATTACCTATTATCAGGGGTTTCGACGAGCTACATGTCATATACTACCTTGCGCTTTAAATAAAAAAAATCCTTGCACGTTCTGAAAAGCTGCACCTCCATCCTCCCTTGGCGAGAAGCACCACGAACCCCGCACATGACCTTTCGGTATATTGTGACACCACCATTTCTCGCGCTGAAATTAAAACGAATTACCTATTATCAGGGGTTTCGACGAGCTACATGTCATATACTACCTTGCGCTTTAAATAAAAAAAATCCTTGCACGTTCTGAAAAGCTGCACCTCCATCCTCCCTTGGCGAGAAGCACCACGAACCCCGCACATGACCTTTCGGTATATTGTGACACCACCATTTCTCGCGCTGAATTTAAAACGAATTACCTATTATCAGGGGTTTCGACGAGCTACATGTCATATACTACCTTGCGCTTTAAATAAAAAAATCCTCGCACGTTCTGAAAAGCTGCACCTCCATCCTCCCTTGGCGAGAAGCACCACGAACCCCGCACATGACCTTTCGGTATATTGTGACACCACCATTTCTCGCGCTGAAATTAAAACGAATTACCTATTATCAGGGGTTTCGACGAGCTACATGTCATATACTACCTTGCGCTTTAAATAAAAAAAATCCTTGCACTATTGAAAAGCTGCACCTCCATCCTCCCTTGGCGAGAAGCACCACGAACCCCGCACATGACCTTTCGGTATATTGTGACACCACCATTTCTCGCGCTGAAATTAAAACGAATTACCTATTATCAGGGGTTTCGACGAGCTACATGTCATATACTACCTTGCGCTTTAAATAAAAAAAATCCTTGCACGTTCTGAAAAGCTGCACCTCCATCCTCCCTTGGCGAGAAGCACCACGAACCCCGCACATGACCTTTCGGTATATTGTGACACCACCATTTCTCGCGCTGAAATTAAAACGAATTACCTATTATCAGGGGTTTCGACGAGCTACATGTCATATACTACCTTGCGCTTTAAATAAAAAAATCCTTGCACGTTCTGAAAAGCTGCACCTCCATCCTCCCTTGGCGAGAAGCACCACGAACCCCGCACATGACCTTTCGGTATATTGTGACACCACCATTTCTCGCGCTGAAATTAAAACGAATTACCTATTATCAGGGGTTTCGACGAGCTACATGTCATATACTACCTTGCGCTTTAAATAAAAAAAATCCTTGCACGTTCTGAAAAGCTGCACCTCCATCCTCCCTTGGCGAGAAGCACCACGAACCCCGCACATGACCTTTCGGTATATTGTGACACCACCATTTCTCGCGCTGAAATTAAAACGAATTACCTATTATCAGGGGTTTCGACGAGCTACATGTCATATACTACCTTGCGCTTTAAATAAAAAAAATCCTTGCACGTTCTGAAAAGCTGCACCTCCATCCTCCCTTGGCGAGAAGCACCACGAACCCCGCACATGACCTTTCGGTATATTGTGACACCACCATTTCTCGCGCTGAAATTAAAACGAATTACCTATTATCAGGGGTTTCGACGAGCTACATGTCATATACTACCTTGCGCTTTAAATAAAAAAATCCTTGCACGTTCTGAAAAGCTGCACCTCCATCCTCCCTTGGCGAGAAGCACCACGAACCCCGCACATGACCTTTCGGTATATTGTGACACCACCATTTCTCGCGCTGAAATTAAAACGAATTACCTATTATCAGGGGTTTCGACGAGCTACATGTCATATACTACCTTGCGCTTTAAATAAAAAAAATCCTTGCACTATTGAAAAGCTGCACCTCCATCCTCCCTTGGCGAGAAGCACCACGAACCCCGCACATGACCTTTCGGTATATTGTGACACCACCATTTCTCGCGCTGAAATTAAAACGAATTACCTATTATCAGGGGTTTCGACGAGCTACATGTCATATACTACCTTGCGCTTTAAATAAAAAAAATCCTTGCCGTTCTGAAAAGCTGCACCTCCATCCTCCCTTGGCGAGAAGCACCACGAACCCCGCACATGACCTTTCGGTATATTGTGACACCACCATTTCTCGCGCTGAATTAAAACGAATTACCTATTATCAGGGGTTTCGACGAGCTACATGTCATATACTACCTTGCGCTTTAAATAAAAAAAATCCTTGCACGTTCTGAAAAGCTGCACCTCCATCCTCCCTTGGCGAGAAGCACCACGAACCCCGCACATGACCTTTCGGTATATTGTGACACCACCATTTCTCGCGCTGAAATTAAAACGAATTACCTATTATCAGGGGTTTCGACGAGCTACATGTCATATACTACCTTGCGCTTTAAATAAAAAAATCCTTGCACGTTCTGAAAAGCTGCACCTCCATCCTCCCTTGGCGAGAAGCACCACGAACCCCGCACATGACCTTTCGGTATATTGTGACACCACCATTTCTCGCGCTGAAATTAAAACGAATTACCTATTATCAGGGGTTTCGACGAGCTACATGTCATATACTACCTTGCGCTTTAAATAAAAAAAATCCTTGCACGTTCTGAAAAGCTGCACCTCCATCCTCCCTTGGCGAGAAGCACCACGAACCCCGCACATGACCTTTCGGTATATTGTGACACCACCATTTCTCGCGCTGAAATTAAAACGAATTACCTATTATCAGGGGTTTCGACGAGCTACATGTCATATACTACCTTGCGCTTTAAATAAAAAAAATCCTTGCACGTTCTGAAAAGCTGCACCTCCATCCTCCCTTGGCGAGAAGCACCACGAACCCCGCACATGACCTTTCGGTATATTGTGACACCACCATTTCTCGCGCTGAAATTAAAACGAATTACCTATTATCAGGGGTTTCGACGAGCTACATGTCATATACTACCTTGCGCTTTAAATAAAAAAAATCTTGCACGTTCTGAAAAGCTGCACCTCCATCCTCCCTTGGCGAGAAGCACCACGAACCCCGCACATGACCTTTCGGTATATTGTGACACCACCATTTCTCGCGCTGAATTTAAAACGAATTACCTATTATCAGGGGTTTCGACGAGCTACATGTCATATACTACCTTGCGCTTTAAATAAAAAAAATCCTTGCACGTTCTGAAAAGCTGCACCTCCATCCTCCCTTGGCGAGAAGCACCACGAACCCCGCACATGACCTTTCGGTATATTGTGACACCACCATTTCTCGCGCTGAAATTAAAACGAATTACCTATTATCAGGGGTTTCGACGAGCTACATGTCATATACTACCTTGCGCTTTAAATAAAAAAAATCCTTGCACGTTCTGAAAAGCTGCACCTCCATCCTCCCTTGGCGAGAAGCACCACGAACCCCGCACATGACCTTTCGGTATATTGTGACACCACCATTTCTCGCGCTGAAATTAAAACGAATTACCTATTATCAGGGTTTCGACGAGCTACATGTCATATACTACCTTGCGCTTTAAATAAAAAAAAATCCTTGCACGTTCTGAAAAGCTGCACCTCCATCCTCCCTTGGCGAGAAGCACCACGAACCCCGCACATGACCTTTCGGTATATTGTGACACCACCATTTCTCGCGCTGAAATTAAAACGAATTACCTATTATCAGGGGTTTCGACGAGCTACATGTCATATACTACCTTGCGCTTTAAATAAAAAAAAATCCTTGCACGTTCTGAAAAGCTGCACCTCCATCCTCCCTTGGCGAGAAGCACCACGAACCCCGCACATGACCTTTCGGTATATTGTGACACCACCATTTCTCGCGCTGAAATTAAAACGAATTACCTATTATCAGGGGTTTCGACGAGCTACATGTCATATACTACCTTGCGCTTTAAATAAAAAAAATCCTTGCACGTTCTGAAAAGCTGCACCTCCATCCTCCCTTGGCGAGAAGCACCACGAACCCCGCACATGACCTTTCGGTATATTGTGACACCACCATTTCTCGCGCTGAATTTAAAACGAATTACCTATTATCAGGGGTTTCGACGAGCTACATGTCATATACTACCTTGCGCTTTAAATAAAAAAATCCTTGCACGTTCTGAAAAGCTGCACCTCCATCCTCCCTTGGCGAGAAGCACCACGAACCCCGCACATGACCTTTCGGTATATTGTGACACCACCATTTCTCGCGCTGAAATTAAAACGAATTACCTATTATCAGGGGTTTCGACGAGCTACATGTCATATACTACCTTGCGCTTTAAATAAAAAAAATCCTTGCACGTTCTGAAAAGCTGCACCTCCATCCTCCCTTGGCGAGAAGCACCACGAACCCCGCACATGACCTTTCGGTATATTGTGACACCACCATTTCTCGCGCTGAAATTAAAACGAATTACCTATTATCAGGGGTTTCGACGAGCTACATGTCATATACTACCTTGCGCTTTAAATAAAAAAAATCCTTGCACGTTCTGAAAAGCTGCACCTCCATCCTCCCTTGGCGAGAAGCACCACGAACCCCGCACATGACCTTTCGGTATATTGTGACACCACCATTTCTCGCGCTGAAATTAAAACGAATTACCTATTATCAGGGGTTTCGACGAGCTACATGTCATATACTACCTTGCGCTTTAAATAAAAAAAATCTTGCACGTTCTGAAAAGCTGCACCTCCATCCTCCCTTGGCGAGAAGCACCACGAACCCCGCACATGACCTTTCGGTATATTGTGACACCACCATTTCTCGCGCTGAATTTAAAACGAATTACCTATTATCAGGGGTTTCGACGAGCTACATGTCATATACTACCTTGCGCTTTAAATAAAAAAAATCCTTGCACGTTCTGAAAAGCTGCACCTCCATCCTCCCTTGGCGAGAAGCACCACGAACCCCGCACATGACCTTTCGGTATATTGTGACACCACCATTTCTCGCGCTGAAATTAAAACGAATTACCTATTATCAGGGGTTTCGACGAGCTACATGTCATATACTACCTTGCGCTTTAAATAAAAAAAATCCTTGCACGTTCTGAAAAGCTGCACCTCCATCCTCCCTTGGCGAGAAGCACCACGAACCCCGCACATGACCTTTCGGTATATTGTGACACCACCATTTCTCGCGCTGAAATTAAAACGAATTACCTATTATCAGGGTTTCGACGAGCTACATGTCATATACTACCTTGCGCTTTAAATAAAAAAAATCCTTGCACGTTCTGAAAAGCTGCACCTCCATCCTCCCTTGGCGAGAAGCACCACGAACCCCGCACATGACCTTTCGGTATATTGTGACACCACCATTTCTCGCGCTGAAATTAAAACGAATTACCTATTATCAGGGGTTTCGACGAGCTACATGTCATATACTACCTTGCGCTTTAAATAAAAAAAATCCTTGCACGTTCTGAAAAGCTGCACCTCCATCCTCCCTTGGCGAGAAGCACCACGAACCCCGCACATGACCTTTCGGTATATTGTGACACCACCATTTCTCGCGCTGAAATTAAAACGAATTACCTATTATCAGGGGTTTCGACGAGCTACATGTCATATACTACCTTGCGCTTTAAATAAAAAAAATCCTTGCACGTTCTGAAAAGCTGCACCTCCATCCTCCCTTGGCGAGAAGCACCACGAACCCCGCACATGACCTTTCGGTATATTGTGACACCACCATTTCTCGCGCTGAATTTAAAACGAATTACCTATTATCAGGGGTTTCGACGAGCTACATGTCATATACTACCTTGCGCTTTAAATAAAAAAAATCCTTGCACGTTCTGAAAAGCTGCACCTCCATCCTCCCTTGGAGAGAAGCACCACGAACCCCGCACATGACCTTTCGGTATATTGTGACACCACCATTTCTCGCGCTGAAATTAAAACGAATTACCTATTATCAGGGGTTTCGACGAGCTACATGTCATATACTACCTTGCGCTTTAAATAAAAAAAAATCCTTGCACTATCTGAAAAGCTGCACCTCCATCCTCCCTTGGCGAGAAGCACCACGAACCCCGCACATGACCTTTCGGTATATTGTGACACCACCATTTCTCGCGCTGAAATTAAAACGAATTACCTATTATCAGGGGTTTCGACGAGCTACATGTCATATACTACCTTGCGCTTTAAATAAAAAAAATCCTTGCACGTTCTGAAAAGCTGCACCTCCATCCTCCCTTGGCGAGAAGCACCACGAACCCCGCACATGACCTTTCGGTATATTGTGACACCACCATTTCTCGCGCTGAAATTAAAACGAATTACCTATTATCAGGGGTTTCGACGAGCTACATGTCATATACTACCTTGCGCTTTAAATAAAAAAATCCTTGCACGTTCTGAAAAGCTGCACCTCCATCCTCCCTTGGCGAGAAGCACCACGAACCCCGCACATGACCTTTCGGTATATTGTGACACCACCATTTCTCGCGCTGAAATTAAAACGAATTACCTATTATCAGGGGTTTCGACGAGCTACATGTCATATACTACCTTGCGCTTTAAATAAAAAAAATCCTTGCACGTTCTGAAAAGCTGCACCTCCATCCTCCCTTGGCGAGAAGCACCACGAACCCCGCACATGACCTTTCGGTATATTGTGACACCACCATTTCTCGCGCTGAAATTAAAACGAATTACCTATTATCAGGGGTTTCGACGAGCTACATGTCATATACTACCTTGCGCTTTAAATAAAAAAAATCCTTGCACGTTCTGAAAAGCTGCACCTCCATCCTCCCTTGGCGAGAAGCACCACGAACCCCGCACATGACCTTTCGGTATATTGTGACACCACCATTTCTCGCGCTGAAATTAAAACGAATTACCTATTATCAGGGGTTTCGACGAGCTACATGTCATATACTACCTTGCGCTTTAAATAAAAAAATCCTTGCACGTTCTGAAAAGCTGCACCACCATCCTCCCTTGGCGAGAAGCACCACGAACCCCGCACATGACCTTTCGGTATATTGTGACACCACCATTTCTCGCGCTGAAATTAAAACGAATTACCTATTATCAGGGGTTTCGACGAGCTACATGTCATATACTACCTTGCGCTTTAAATAAAAAAAATCCTTGCACGTTCTGAAAAGCTGCACCTCCATCCTCCCTTGGCGAGAAGCACCACGAACCCCGCACATGACCTTTCGGTATATTGTGACACCACCATTTCTCGCGCTTTAATTAAAACGAATTACCTATTATCAGGGGTTTCGACGAGCTACATGTCATATACTACCTTGCGCTTTAAATAAAAAAAATCCTTGCACGTTCTGAAAAGCTGCACCTCCATCCTCCCTTGGCGAGAAGCACCACGAACCCCGCACATGACCTTTCGGTATATTGTGACACCACCATTTCTCGCGCTGAAATTTAAAACGAATTACCTATTATCAGGGGTTTCGACGAGCTACATGTCATATACTACCTTGCGCTTTAAATAAAAAAAATCCTTGCACGTTCTGAAAAGCTGCACCTCCATCCTCCCTTGGCGAGAAGCACCACGAACCCCGCACATGACCTTTCGGTATATTGTGACACCACCATTTCTCGCGCTGAAATTAAAACGAATTACCTATTATCAGGGGTTTCGACGAGCTACATGTCATATACTACCTTGCGCTTTAAATAAAAAAAATCCTTGCACGTTCTGAAAAGCTGCACCTCCATCCTCCCTTGGCGAGAAGCACCACGAACCCGCACATGACCTTTCGGTATATTGTGACACCACCATTTCTCGCGCTGAAATTAAAACGAATTACCTATTATCAGGGGTTTCGACGAGCTACATGTCATATACTACCTTGCGCTTTAAATAAAAAAATCCTTGCACGTTCTGAAAAGCTGCACCTCCATCCTCCCTTGGCGAGAAGCACCACGAACCCCGCACATGACCTTTCGGTATATTGTGACACCACCATTTCTCGCGCTGAAATTAAAACGAATTACCTATTATCAGGGGTTTCGACGAGCTACATGTCATATACTACCTTGCGCTTTAAATAAAAAAATCCTTGCACGTTCTGAAAAGCTGCACCTCCATCCTCCCTTGGCGAGAAGCACCACGAACCCCGCACATGACCTTTCGGTATATTGTGACACCACCATTTCTCGCGCTGAAATTTAAAACGAATTACCTATTATCAGGGGTTTCGACGAGCTACATGTCATATACTACCTTGCGCTTTAAATAAAAAAAATCCTTGCACGTTCTGAAAAGCTGCACCTCCATCCTCCCTTGGCGAGAAGCACCACGAACCCCGCACATGACCTTTCGGTATATTGTGACACCACCATTTCTCGCGCTGAAATTAAAACGAATTACCTATTATCAGGGGTTTCGACGAGCTACATGTCATATACTACCTTGCGCTTTAAATAAAAAAAATCCTTGCACGTTCTGAAAAGCTGCACCTCCATCCTCCCTTGGCGAGAAGCACCACGAACCCCGCACATGACCTTTCGGTATATTGTGACACCACCATTTCTCGCGCTGAAATTAAAACGAATTACCTATTATCAGGGGTTTCGACGAGCTACATGTCATATACTACCTTGCGCTTTAAATAAAAAAAATCCTTGCACGTTCTGAAAAGCTGCACCTCCATCCTCCCTTGGCGAGAAGCACCACGAACCCCGCACATGACCTTTCGGTATATTGTGACACCACCATTTCTCGCGCTGAATTTAAAACGAATTACCTATTATCAGGGGTTTCGACGAGCTACATGTCATATACTACCTTGCGCTTTAAATAAAAAAAATCCTTGCACGTTCTGAAAAGCTGCACCTCCATCCTCCCTTGGCGAGAAGCACCACGAACCCCGCACATGACCTTTCGGTATATTGTGACACCACCATTTCTCGCGCTGAAATTAAAACGAATTACCTATTATCAGGGGTTTCGACGAGCTACATGTCATATACTACCTTGCGCTTTAAATAAAAAAAATCCTTGCACGTTCTGAAAAGCTGCACCTCCATCCTCCCTTGGCGAGAAGCACCACGAACCCCGCACATGACCTTTCGGTATATTGTGACACCACCATTTCTCGCGCTGAAATTAAAACGAATTACCTATTATCAGGGGTTTCGACGAGCTACATGTCATATACTACCTTGCGCTTTAAATAAAAAAAATCCTTGCACGTTCTGAAAAGCTGCACCTCCATCCTCCCTTGGCGAGAAGCACCACGAACCCCGCACATGACCTTTCGGTATATTGTGACACCACCATTTCTCGCGCTGAAATTAAAACGAATTACCTATTATCAGGGGTTTCGACGAGCTACATGTCATATACTACCTTGCGCTTTAAATAAAAAAAATCCTTGCACGTTCTGAAAAGCTGCACCTCCATCCTCCCTTGGCGAGAAGCACCACGAACCCCGCACATGACCTTTCGGTATATTGTGACACCACCATTTCTCGCGCTGAAATTAAAACGAATTACCTATTATCAGGGGTTTCGACGAGCTACATGTCATATACTACCTTGCGCTTTAAATAAAAAAAATCCTTGCACGTTCTGAAAAGCTGCACCTCCATCCTCCCTTGGCGAGAAGCACCACGAACCCCGCACATGACCTTTCGGTATATTGTGACACCACCATTTCTCGCGCTGAAATTAAAACGAATTACCTATTATCAGGGGTTTCGACGAGCTACATGTCATATACTACCTTGCGCTTTAAATAAAAAAAATCCTTGCACGTTCTGAAAAGCTGCACCTCCATCCTCCCTTGGCGAGAAGCACCACGAACCCCGCACATGACCTTTCGGTATATTGTGACACCACCATTTCTCGCGCTGAAATTAAAACGAATTACCTATTATCAGGGGTTTCGACGAGCTACATGTCATATACTACCTTGCGCTTTAAATAAAAAAAAATCCTTGCACGTTCTGAAAAGCTGCACCTCCATCCTCCCTTGGCGAGAAGCACCACGAACCCCGCACATGACCTTTCGGTATATTGTGACACCACCATTTCTCGCGCTGAATTTAAAACGAATTACCTATTATCAGGGGTTTCGACGAGCTACATGTCATATACTACCTTGCGCTTTAAATAAAAAAAAATCCTTGCACGTTCTGAAAAGCTGCACCTCCATCCTCCCTTGGCGAGAAGCACCACGAACCCCGCACATGACCTTTCGGTATATTGTGACACCACCATTTCTCGCGCTGAAATTAAAACGAATTACCTATTATCAGGGGTTTCGACGAGCTACATGTCATATACTACCTTGCGCTTTAAATAAAAAAAATCCTTGCACGTTCTGAAAAGCTGCACCTCCATCCTCCCTTGGCGAGAAGCACCACGAACCCCGCACATGACCTTTCGGTATATTGTGACACCACCATTTCTCGCGCTGAAATTAAAACGAATTACCTATTATCAGGGGTTTCGACGAGCTACATGTCATATACTACCTTGCGCTTTAAATAAAAAAAATCCTTGCACGTTCTGAAAAGCTGCACCTCCATCCTCCCTTGGCGAGAAGCACCACGAACCCCGCACATGACCTTTCGGTATATTGTGACACCACCATTTCTCGCGCTGAAATTAAAACGAATTACCTATTATCAGGGTTTCGACGAGCTACATGTCATATACTACCTTGCGCTTTAAATAAAAAAAATCCTTGCACGTTCTGAAAAGCTGCACCTCCATCCTCCCTTGGCGAGAAGCACCACGAACCCGCACATGACCTTTCGGTATATTGTGACACCACCATTTCTCGCGCTGAATTTAAAACGAATTACCTATTATCAGGGGTTTCGACGAGCTACATGTCATATACTACCTTGCGCTTTAAATAAAAAAAAATCCTTGCACGTTCTGAAAAGCTGCACCTCCATCCTCCCTTGGCGAGAAGCACCACGAACCCCGCACATGACCTTTCGGTATATTGTGACACCACCATTTCTCGCGCTGAATTAAAACGAATTACCTATTATCAGGGGTTTCGACGAGCTACATGTCATATACTACCTTGCGCTTTAAATAAAAAAAATCCTTGCACGTTCTGAAAAGCTGCACCTCCATCCTCCCTTGGCGAGAAGCACCACGAACCCCGCACATGACCTTTCGGTATATTGTGACACCACCATTTCTCGCGCTGAATTTAAAACGAATTACCTATTATCAGGGGTTTCGACGAGCTACATGTCATATACTACCTTGCGCTTTAAATAAAAAAATCCTTGCACGTTCTGAAAAGCTGCACCTCCATCCTCCCTTGGCGAGAAGCACCACGAACCCCGCACATGACCTTTCGGTATATTGTGACACCACCATTTCTCGCGCTGAAATTAAAACGAATTACCTATTATCAGGGGTTTCGACGAGCTACATGTCATATACTACCTTGCGCTTTAAATAAAAAAAATCCTTGCACTATCTGAAAAGCTGCACCTCCATCCTCCCTTGGCGAGAAGCACCACGAACCCCGCACATGACCTTTCGGTATATTGTGACACCACCATTTCTCGCGCTGAAATTAAAACGAATTACCTATTATCAGGGGTTTCGACGAGCTACATGTCATATACTACCTTGCGCTTTAAATAAAAAAAATCCTTGCACGTTCTGAAAAGCTGCACCTCCATCCTCCCTTGGCGAGAAGCACCACGAACCCCGCACATGACCTTTCGGTATATTGTGACACCACCATTTCTCGCGCTGAAATTAAAACGAATTACCTATTATCAGGGGTTTCGACGAGCTACATGTCATATACTACCTTGCGCTTTAAATAAAAAAAATCCTTGCACGTTCTGAAAAGCTGCACCTCCATCCTCCCTTGGCGAGAAGCACCACGAACCCCGCACATGACCTTTCGGTATATTGTGACACCACCATTTCTCGCGCTGAAATTAAAACGAATTACCTATTATCAGGGGTTTCGACGAGCTACATGTCATATACTACCTTGCGCTTTAAATAAAAAAAATCCTTGCACGTTCTGAAAAGCTGCACCTCCATCCTCCCTTGGCGAGAAGCACCACGAACCCCGCACATGACCTTTCGGTATATTGTGACACCACCATTTCTCGCGCTGAAATTAAAACGAATTACCTATTATCAGGGGTTTCGACGAGCTACATGTCATATACTACCTTGCGCTTTAAATAAAAAAAAATCTTGCACGTTCTGAAAAGCTGCACCTCCATCCTCCCTTGGCGAGAAGCACCACGAACCCCGCACATGACCTTTCGGTATATTGTGACACCACCATTTCTCGCGCTGAATTTAAAACGAATTACCTATTATCAGGGGTTTCGACGAGCTACATGTCATATACTACCTTGCGCTTTAAATAAAAAAAAATCCTTGCACGTTCTGAAAAGCTGCACCTCCATCCTCCCTTGGCGAGAAGCACCACGAACCCCGCACATGACCTTTCGGTATATTGTGACACCACCATTTCTCGCGCTGAAATTAAAACGAATTACCTATTATCAGGGGTTTCGACGAGCTACATGTCATATACTACCTTGCGCTTTAAATAAAAAAAATCCTTGCACGTTCTGAAAAGCTGCACCTCCATCCTCCCTTGGCGAGAAGCACCACGAACCCCGCACATGACCTTTCGGTATATTGTGACACCACCATTTCTCGCGCTGAAATTAAAACGAATTACCTATTATCAGGGTTTCGACGAGCTACATGTCATATACTACCTTGCGCTTTAAATAAAAAAAATCCTTGCACGTTCTGAAAAGCTGCACCTCCATCCTCCCTTGGCGAGAAGCACCACGAACCCCGCACATGACCTTTCGGTATATTGTGACACCACCATTTCTCGCGCTGAAATTAAAACGAATTACCTATTATCAGGGGTTTCGACGAGCTACATGTCATATACTACCTTGCGCTTTAAATAAAAAAAATCCTTGCACGTTCTGAAAAGCTGCACCTCCATCCTCCCTTGGCGAGAAGCACCACGAACCCCGCACATGACCTTTCGGTATATTGTGACACCACCATTTCTCGCGCTGAAATTAAAACGAATTACCTATTATCAGGGGTTTCGACGAGCTACATGTCATATACTACCTTGCGCTTTAAATAAAAAAAATCCTTGCACGTTCTGAAAAGCTGCACCTCCATCCTCCCTTGGCGAGAAGCACCACGAACCCCGCACATGACCTTTCGGTATATTGTGACACCACCATTTCTCGCGCTGAATTTAAAACGAATTACCTATTATCAGGGGTTTCGACGAGCTACATGTCATATACTACCTTGCGCTTTAAATAAAAAAAATCTTGCACGTTCTGAAAAGCTGCACCTCCATCCTCCCTTGGCGAGAAGCACCACGAACCCCGCACATGACCTTTCGGTATATTGTGACACCACCATTTCTCGCGCTGAAATTAAAACGAATTACCTATTATCAGGGGTTTCGACGAGCTACATGTCATATACTACCTTGCGCTTTAAATAAAAAAAAATCCTTGCACTACTGAAAAGCTGCACCTCCATCCTCCCTTGGCGAGAAGCACCACGAACCCCGCACATGACCTTTCGGTATATTGTGACACCACCATTTCTCGCGCTGAAATTAAAACGAATTACCTATTATCAGGGGTTTCGACGAGCTACATGTCATATACTACCTTGCGCTTTAAATAAAAAAAATCCTTGCACGTTCTGAAAAGCTGCACCTCCATCCTCCCTTGGCGAGAAGCACCACGAACCCCGCACATGACCTTTCGGTATATTGTGACACCACCATTTCTCGCGCTGAAATTAAAACGAATTACCTATTATCAGGGGTTTCGACGAGCTACATGTCATATACTACCTTGCGCTTTAAATAAAAAAATCCTTGCACGTTCTGAAAAGCTGCACCTCCATCCTCCCTTGGCGAGAAGCACCACGAACCCCGCACATGACCTTTCGGTATATTGTGACACCACCATTTCTCGCGCTGAAATTAAAACGAATTACCTATTATCAGGGGTTTCGACGAGCTACATGTCATATACTACCTTGCGCTTTAAATAAAAAAAAATCCTTGCACTATTGAAAAGCTGCACCTCCATCCTCCCTTGGCGAGAAGCACCACGAACCCCGCACATGACCTTTCGGTATATTGTGACACCACCATTTCTCGCGCTGAAATTAAAACGAATTACCTATTATCAGGGGTTTCGACGAGCTACATGTCATATACTACCTTGCGCTTTAAATAAAAAAAATCCTTGCACGTTCTGAAAAGCTGCACCTCCATCCTCCCTTGGCGAGAAGCACCACGAACCCCGCACATGACCTTTCGGTATATTGTGACACCACCATTTCTCGCGCTGAAATTAAAACGAATTACCTATTATCAGGGGTTTCGACGAGCTACATGTCATATACTACCTTGCGCTTTAAATAAAAAAAATCCTTGCACGTTCTGAAAAGCTGCACCTCCATCCTCCCTTGGCGAGAAGCACCACGAACCCCGCACATGACCTTTCGGTATATTGTGACACCACCATTTCTCGCGCTGAAATTAAAACGAATTACCTATTATCAGGGGTTTCGACGAGCTACATGTCATATACTACCTTGCGCTTTAAATAAAAAAAATCCTTGCACGTATTGAAAAGCTGCACCTCCATCCTCCCTTGGCGAGAAGCACCACGAACCCCGCACATGACCTTTCGGTATATTGTGACACCACCATTTCTCGCGCTGAAATTAAAACGAATTACCTATTATCAGGGGTTTCGACGAGCTACATGTCATATACTACCTTGCGCTTTAAATAAAAAAAATCCTTGCACGTTCTGAAAAGCTGCACCTCCATCCTCCCTTGGCGAGAAGCACCACGAACCCCGCACATGACCTTTCGGTATATTGTGACACCACCATTTCTCGCGCTGAATTTAAAACGAATTACCTATTATCAGGGGTTTCGACGAGCTACATGTCATATACTACCTTGCGCTTTAAATAAAAAAATCCTTGCACGTTCTGAAAAGCTGCACCACCATCCTCCCTTGGCGAGAAGCACCACGAACCCCGCACATGACCTTTCGGTATATTGTGACACCACCATTTCTCGCGCTGAAATTAAAACGAATTACCTATTATCAGGGGTTTCGACGAGCTACATGTCATATACTACCTTGCGCTTTAAATAAAAAAAAATCCTTGCACGTTCTGAAAAGCTGCACCTCCATCCTCCCTTGGCGAGAAGCACCACGAACCCCGCACATGACCTTTCGGTATATTGTGACACCACCATTTCTCGCGCTGAATTAAAACGAATTACCTATTATCAGGGGTTTCGACGAGCTACATGTCATATACTACCTTGCGCTTTAAATAAAAAAAATCCTTGCACGTTCTGAAAAGCTGCACCTCCATCCTCCCTTGGCGAGAAGCACCACGAACCCCGCACATGACCTTTCGGTATATTGTGACACCACCATTTCTCGCGCTGAAATTAAAACGAATTACCTATTATCAGGGGTTTCGACGAGCTACATGTCATATACTACCTTGCGCTTTAAATAAAAAAAAATCTTGCACGTTCTGAAAAGCTGCACCTCCATCCTCCCTTGGCGAGAAGCACCACGAACCCCGCACATGACCTTTCGGTATATTGTGACACCACCATTTCTCGCGCTGAATTTAAAACGAATTACCTATTATCAGGGGTTTCGACGAGCTACATGTCATATACTACCTTGCGCTTTAAATAAAAAAAATCCTTGCACGTTCTGAAAAGCTGCACCTCCATCCTCCCTTGGCGAGAAGCACCACGAACCCCGCACATGACCTTTCGGTATATTGTGACACCACCATTTCTCGCGCTGAAATTAAAACGAATTACCTATTATCAGGGGTTTCGACGAGCTACATGTCATATACTACCTTGCGCTTTAAATAAAAAAAATCCTTGCACGTTCTGAAAAGCTGCACCTCCATCCTCCCTTGGCGAGAAGCACCACGAACCCCGCACATGACCTTTCGGTATATTGTGACACCACCATTTCTCGCGCTGAAATTAAAACGAATTACCTATTATCAGGGGTTTCGACGAGCTACATGTCATATACTACCTTGCGCTTTAAATAAAAAAAATCCTTGCACGTTCTGAAAAGCTGCACCTCCATCCTCCCTTGGCGAGAAGCACCACGAACCCCGCACATGACCTTTCGGTATATTGTGACACCACCATTTCTCGCGCTGAAATTAAAACGAATTACCTATTATCAGGGGTTTCGACGAGCTACATGTCATATACTACCTTGCGCTTTAAAATAAAATCCTTGCACGTTCTGAAAAGCTGCACCTCCATCCTCCCTTGGCGAGAAGCACCACGAACCCCGCACATGACCTTTCGGTATATTGTGACACCACCATTTCTCGCGCTGAAATTAAAACGAATTACCTATTATCAGGGGTTTCGACGAGCTACATGTCATATACTACCTTGCGCTTTAAATAAAAAAAAATCTTGCACGTTCTGAAAAGCTGCACCTCCATCCTCCCTTGGCGAGAAGCACCACGAACCCCGCACATGACCTTTCGGTATATTGTGACACCACCATTTCTCGCGCTGAATTTAAAACGAATTACCTATTATCAGGGGTTTCGACGAGCTACATGTCATATACTACCTTGCGCTTTAAATAAAAAAAAATCCTTGCACGTTCTGAAAAGCTGCACCTCCATCCTCCCTTGGCGAGAAGCACCACGAACCCCGCACATGACCTTTCGGTATATTGTGACACCACCATTTCTCGCGCTGAAATTAAAACGAATTACCTATTATCAGGGGTTTCGACGAGCTACATGTCATATACTACCTTGCGCTTTAAATAAAAAAAATCCTTGCACGTTCTGAAAAGCTGCACCTCCATCCTCCCTTGGCGAGAAGCACCACGAACCCCGCACATGACCTTTCGGTATATTGTGACACCACCATTTCTCGCGCTGAAATTAAAACGAATTACCTATTATCAGGGGTTTCGACGAGCTACATGTCATATACTACCTTGCGCTTTAAATAAAAAAATCCTTGCACGTTCTGAAAAGCTGCACCTCCATCCTCCCTTGGCGAGAAGCACCACGAACCCCGCACATGACCTTTCGGTATATTGTGACACCACCATTTCTCGCGCTGAAATTAAAACGAATTACCTATTATCAGGGGTTTCGACGAGCTACATGTCATATACTACCTTGCGCTTTAAATAAAAAAATCCTTGCACGTTCTGAAAAGCTGCACCTCCATCCTCCCTTGGCGAGAAGCACCACGAACCCCGCACATGACCTTTCGGTATATTGTGACACCACCATTTCTCGCGCTGAAATTAAAACGAATTACCTATTATCAGGGGTTTCGACGAGCTACATGTCATATACTACCTTGCGCTTTAAATAAAAAAAAATCCTTGCACGTTCTGAAAAGCTGCACCTCCATCCTCCCTTGGCGAGAAGCACCACGAACCCCGCACATGACCTTTCGGTATATTGTGACACCACCATTTCTCGCGCTGAAATTAAAACGAATTACCTATTATCAGGGGTTTCGACGAGCTACATGTCATATACTACCTTGCGCTTTAAATAAAAAAAATCCTTGCACGTTCTGAAAAGCTGCACCTCCATCCTCCCTTGGCGAGAAGCACCACGAACCCCGCACATGACCTTTCGGTATATTGTGACACCACCATTTCTCGCGCTGAAATTAAAACGAATTACCTATTATCAGGGGTTTCGACGAGCTACATGTCATATACTACCTTGCGCTTTAAATAAAAAAAATCCTTGCACGTTCTGAAAAGCTGCACCTCCATCCTCCCTTGGCGAGAAGCACCACGAACCCCGCACATGACCTTTCGGTATATTGTGACACCACCATTTCTCGCGCTGAAATTAAAACGAATTACCTATTATCAGGGGTTTCGACGAGCTACATGTCATATACTACCTTGCGCTTTAAATAAAAAAAATCTTGCACGTTCTGAAAAGCTGCACCTCCATCCTCCCTTGGCGAGAAGCACC
This sequence comes from Hylyphantes graminicola, assembly GCA_023701765.1. NCBI lineage: Eukaryota > Metazoa > Arthropoda > Arachnida > Araneae > Linyphiidae > Hylyphantes > Hylyphantes graminicola. Next base: position 53,092,930 of record CM043120.1, on the reverse strand, counting down.
ACGAACCCCGCACATGACCTTTCGGTATATTGTGACACCACCATTTCTCGCGCTGAAATTTAAAACGAATTACCTATTATCAGGGGTTTCGACGAGCTACATGTCATATACTACCTTGCGCTTTAAATAAAAAAAATCCTTGCACGTTCTGAAAAGCTGCACCTCCATCCTCCCTTGGCGAGAAGCACCACGAACCCCGCACATGACCTTTCGGTATATTGTGACACCACCATTTCTCGCGCTGAATTTAAAACGAATTACCTATTATCAGGGGTTTCGACGAGCTACATGTCATATACTACCTTGCGCTTTAAATAAAAAAATCCTTGCACGTTCTGAAAAGCTGCACCACCATCCTCCCTTGGCGAGAAGCACCACGAACCCCGCACATGACCTTTCGGTATATTGTGACACCACCATTTCTCGCGCTGAAATTAAAACGAATTACCTATTATCAGGGGTTTCGACGAGCTACATGTCATATACTACCTTGCGCTTTAAATAAAAAAAAATCCTTGCACTATTGAAAAGCTGCACCTCCATCCTCCCTTGGCGAGAAGCACCACGAACCCCGCACATGACCTTTCGGTATATTGTGACACCACCATTTCTCGCGCTGAAATTAAAACGAATTACCTATTATCAGGGGTTTCGACGAGCTACATGTCATATACTACCTTGCGCTTTAAAAAAAAATCCTTGCACGTTCTGAAAAGCTGCACCTCCATCCTCCCTTGGCGAGAAGCACCACGAACCCCGCACATGACCTTTCGGTATATTGTGACACCACCATTTCTCGCGCTGAAATTAAAACGAATTACCTATTATCAGGGGTTTCGACGAGCTACATGTCATATACTACCTTGCGCTTTAAATAAAAAAAATCCTTGCACGTTCTGAAAAGCTGCACCACCATCCTCCCTTGGCGAGAAGCACCACGAACCCCGCACATGACCTTTCGGTATATTGTGACACCACCATTTCTCGCGCTGAAATTAAAACGAATTACCTATTATCAGGGGTTTCGACGAGCTACATGTCATATACTACCTTGCGCTTTAAATAAAAAAAATCCTTGCACTATTGAAAAGCTGCACCTCCATCCTCCCTTGGCGAGAAGCACCACGAACCCCGCACATGACCTTTCGGTATATTGTGACACCACCATTTCTCGCGCTGAAATTAAAACGAATTACCTATTATCAGGGGTTTCGACGAGCTACATGTCATATACTACCTTGCGCTTTAAATAAAAAAAAATCCTTGCACGTTCTGAAAAGCTGCACCTCCATCCTCCCTTGGCGAGAAGCACCACGAACCCCGCACATGACCTTTCGGTATATTGTGACACCACCATTTCTCGCGCTGAAATTAAAACGAATTACCTATTATCAGGGGTTTCGACGAGCTACATGTCATATACTACCTTGCGCTTTAAATAAAAAAAATCCTTGACCTATTGAAAAGCTGCACCTCCATCCTCCCTTGGCGAGAAGCACCACGAACCCCGCACATGACCTTTCGGTATATTGTGACACCACCATTTCTCGCGCTTTAATTAAAACGAATTACCTATTATCAGGGGTTTCGACGAGCTACATGTCATATACTACCTTGCGCTTTAAATAAAAAAAATTCTTGCACGTTCTGAAAAGCTGCACCTCCATCCTCCCTTGGCGAGAAGCACCACGAACCCCGCACATGACCTTTCGGTATATTGTGACACCACCATTTCTCGCGCTGAATTTAAAACGAATTACCTATTATCAGGGGTTTCGACGAGCTACATGTCATATACTACCTTGCGCTTTAAATAAAAAAAATCCTCGCACGTTCTGAAAAGCTGCACCACCATCCTCCCTTGGCGAGAAGCACCACGAAACCCGCACATGACCTTTCGGAATATTGTGACACCACCATTTCTCGCTGTTGGAATTAGGTCCAATAAAACTACAAACAGAGTTCGTGGAAAACCCATTTTATTAAAAATCAACAACGAACAAGTAAAAAGGAGGACATCAGTCAACTTGAGATGCGATATATATACACACAAGAGTCTACGGTTAACAGTTATGGCTGTCAAATTTACATAAAGTCCGAAATAGGTCGATCTCCAACACGGCCCCATCGGACTTCCATCATTTGAATTAGCTGGAAATCAAATTCGATCACTAAAGAAAGAAAACATATACAGTCAATGAAACACATTTACCAAATAACTTTTAAATTTTTCTTTGACAAGAGGTTTAGTCAAAAAGTCAGCCAAATTATTAGAGGTTTTTACGTATTTCAAATTAAATTTTTCATCAGTTAACAATTGTCTTACGTACTGATACTTGATATCAATGTTTAGTTTTAACATTCTCAACAGAATTTTTCACAAAATAAATAGTTGATTGATTATCACAATATAAAGTAGGTATCTTAGTTTTAATTATATCCAGTTCATTTAACACATTTGAAAACCATATTAATTCATTGACAGTTTTAGTTAAAGAAACAAACTCTGCTTCCATGGTACTTAACGCTACACAACGTTGCTTTTGTGCTTTCCAGCAAAATGGTAACTTATTAAAAAATAAAATATAACCACTCGTCGAATGACGATTTAACAATCTACTACCCCAGTTTGCATCACTATAAGCCAATAAATTAAAATCATCATTTAAACTAGATAGATTAATTTTATAATCCATAGTATTGAACACATAGTTTAAAATATCGACTACTATTATCCAATGCTCATACGTATAACCATTATTAAACTGAGACATAACATTGACACAAAAACTGATATCTGGTCGACTTCTATCTGCCAAAAAGGATAAACAACCAATTAAAGTTCTATATGGAAATTTTATCATTAAATCATTTTCTACTATTTCAGATTCTTTTACCTTATCGGGTAAGACTATACCAACTTTAAAAGGTAAACTCGCATTCGATATTGGTATTCCAGCAAATCGCTTAAGTAGTTTTTTAATGTAAGTTTGTTGATGCAAATAATATCCATGATCGTAACTTTCAAAATTAACTCCAAGTAAATATTTAACTTTACCTAATTCTTTAATATCTAATTTTGACTTAAGTTTAGAAACAATATTTTTAATATCAGATTCGTTTTTACCAAATAGAATGACATCATCGACATACACTAATAAAACAATATTACCACATTTATAAACACAGTTTACCCATTTCATACTTTGAAATCCTAAACTTTTCACAATACTATCAAATTCTTGATTCCACTGTCTGCCAGACTGTTTTAGTCCATAAATAGCTTTTGACAACTTACATACTTTATTTTCTTCTCCTGCTTTCACAAAGCCTGTTGGTTGTTTCATATAAATAACTCGATCCAACTTACTATACAAGTATGCCGATTTAACATCCAGCTGAAAATGTTGCCACTTTAACATACAAACTAGAATTATAAACAGAAATTTCAACACATTAAAATTAATAGTTGGACAAAATACATCTAGGTAATCAATGAAATATTGCTGTCTGAACCCCTGTGCAACAAGTCTCGCTTTGTATCTTGTAATTTGACCGCTGTCGTTAGTCTTAACTGCGTATACCCATTTACTTCCTATTATCTTACAATTGGAGGGAGGGTCAACTAACTCCCAAACCTTTCTACTTTTCATGGTTTGGATCTCCTCCTGCATTGCAGAATCCCACTCCTCTCTATTCACGCTATTTTGCGTATCTGCAAAAGTTTTTGGCAACTCGACGTTATAAACTTCATCCTGAAATATATCATTAATATCATTATCAAAATACATTAATTCATTTTCATTTGTTAAATTAATATCAGCACTATCACTGTCGTTGCACAAGGTTTCAGATTGAGCTTCATTTTTATCACAAGGTTTAAAACAGCAAGTTTCAGGGCTATACTTTATTCCGTACAAATCACAATATTTCTGAACATCATTTTGTGATCTTAACCTTTCACCATCCGGTGTGAAATAATAAACGTACGTTCGATCTCCCAAAGCGCTATGTTTTTCTTCCCTTCTCCAATCTGAAATATCCAAGTCTTTTGGTTTGTTTGGCTTTATCGTAAGCGTCTTATCGTATTTCGCGGTTTCGACTATAGGTTTTGTTTCTATCTTTGCTTTAGAGCTACATTCAGTTTCATCCCCACTTAAAGTTTCGTAATCAAGGCTACTTTTTATTTTTACATACTCGCATGCTCTATCTTTACCGAATAAAACGTCTACCGCTTTCTTTGTTTCGTCGATTTTAACATGAATGGTTTCTTCGATTTTTCTTTCTTTCGGAAGATATATTCTGTATCCCTTAGTTTTGCTCGCATAGCCAACTAAAATTCCAATTTTAGCTCTTGGTTGTAATTTATTACGCTTAACTTTTGGTATGTGTACGTAAGCTAGAGATCCGAATATCTTAAGATGCCTTACAGACGGTTTATGACCAGTCCAAAGTTCTATTGGTGTTTTACCGTTTAACAATTTATGCTCGCACCGATTTTTTATGTACACAAACGCCTGTAGAGCTTCTCCCCAAAAATTTGGTTTTAATCCACTTTCTAACAACATGGATCTGACCCCGTCCATAGAAACCCGATTGAATTTTTCACAAATCCCCATCTGTTCTGGAGAGTATGTTGACGATCTTTCGATCACTATTCCCAGATTCTTTAAGTATGATTCAAATTCTTTATGAATAAACTCTGTACCCCAATCTGTTCTTACACAATTTAATGTAGTATTAAGCTGCCTTTCAGATTTGGCTAAATAGTCCTTAAAGCAATCGAAAACTTCAGTTTTATCCTTAAGGGTATATACATCTACTTTTCTAGTGAAGTCGTCAATTATGGACAAAAAATAACGCTTTCCACCCAACGTTTTTACCTTAGAAGGTCCCCAAACATCCATATAAATTTTTTCCAAAGGTTTATGTGTTCTACGGTCATAATTTGTTTTAAAAGAAGTTCTAGTTGATTTAGCTACATTACAAGTTTCACATGATTCTAATTTTCCTACTAATTTTTCTAATCCATGTACAACGTTATTTGCACTCATTTTACGCAGCAAAGGAACATTTACGTGCCCAAAACGTTTATGAATAAGTTCTATATTATTACTGTTTACAATATTACATTCAGGTTTAACACTTTTACAATTAGCATACAAAATATACAATTTACCATTTCTATGCACCGTACAAAAATACTCGTTAAACTCATTATAAACAATCATCTTATTATTTCCCCAAATAATTGTATACTTAGCAAGATCTATATTAGCTCCTCCTATGAGGTTACGACGTATGTTTGGTGCATACAAAACATTCTTTAACGTTAAGTTAACTTTTCGATTTCTATCAGCCACAACTAATCTTACAGTACCTGTACCTTCTACCTTGAGGCTGGTGTTCTTGTCTCCCACTAGAGCTGTAGTCGATTCTAACTTTCTAAAGTTTTCGAAGTAGTCCTTTCTATTACAGAAATGAGATGTGGCTGCTGAATCTATCAACCATTCTGTACATTCTTGGTCGTCTTCATTTACTTGAACGTGCTCGCTGTGGTTTACTTGGGTGTAGTCTCCTTCTTCGATACCAATGTAGAACATTCCGGCTTTTCTTGAGCTTTGCTCTCGAACTTGATGTTGGTCTGGGCGATTTGAAGTTTTTCTTTCTCTAGTCGTCTTGGCGAAACAATCCTTCATTAGGTGTCCCATCTTCCTGCATCTGAAGCACGGCCCCACAACGGCGGTACGCTCGGAGGTCTGATTAGTTTGCCGTCTGGTTGGTTTGACTTTCTTGTTTGCTTTCATCAAGAACGCGTCGGCAACTTCGTCAACAGCTTGATCCTTTTGTTTCTGCAAGATTCGTCCGGATTCGCTCACCAACTGTTCTTCGATATTTTGCATCGTAAATTTGTCGTTGTCTAATCTGTATAGGACTTGAACTAGATTGTCGTACTCGGCAGGCAATCTTCTTATTAACTGGAAACACTGTAGTATCTCAGGAATTTCAAAGCCAGCTTCTTCGACTTGTATGACTTTGTCTGCTACTCTCTTAATGAAGATTCCAATCGTCTCGTTTTCTGGTTCATACCGTAAATCGTAAAATTCATCCACTAATCCGGCTAGGCGTGCTCTCGAGGTTGGTGCGAAATTCTTCTTAAGAATTTCCCATGCTTCTTTTCCGCATGCAGTTGCTGATAACAAGGTCTGGTACTTCTTTTCGACAGTTTGGTAGATAGTAGTAAAGGCTCGATTCTTTCGAAGTTGGTAGTCACGTTTCTCTGCACCCGTTGCTGTTTCAGACAATTTTTCTTCGTTTCCAGTAATAAAGTCCCAGGATCCCCTGTCCAGTAGAACTACTCTCACGTCGTTTTTCCACGTAGCATAGTTACTTTGATTCAGTTTCGTAACATTAAAATTTAAATCTTGCTCGGACATCTTTAAATTTTTACGACGTTAAAATTTTTATACAAAAATTCGATTTTTTTCAAATTTGCCTTTTTTCTACCTAACATGCTAATTACGTCTTTTCTGCTTAGGGTTGGCCTGATCTGGGCCCCATAACCCTTGTTGGAATTAGGTCCAATAAAACTACAAACAGAGTTCGTGGAAAACCCATTTTATTAAAAATCAACAACGAACAAGTAAAAAGGAGGACATCAGTCAACTTGAGATGCGATATATATACACACAAGAGTCTACGGTTAACAGTTATGGCTGTCAAATTTACATAAAGTCCGAAATAGGTCGATCTCCAACACTCGCGCTTTAATTAAAACGAATTACCTATTATCAGGGGTTTCGACGAGCTACCTGTCATATACTACCTTGCGCTTTAAATAAAGAAAAATCCTTGCACGTTCTGAAAAGCTGCACCTCCATCCTCCCTTGGCGAGAAGCACCACGAACCCCGCACATGACCTTTCGGTATATTCTGACACCACCATTTCTCGCGCTGAAATTAAAACGAATTACCTATTATCAGGGGTTTCGACGAGCTACCTCTTATATACTACCTTGCGCTTTAAATAAAAAAAAATCCTTGCAAGTTCTGAAAAGCTGCACCTCCATCCTCCCTTGGCGAGAAGCACCACGAACCCCGCACATGACCTTTCGGTATATTGTGACACCACCATTTCTCGCGCTGAAATTAAAACGAATTACCTATTATCAGGGGTTTCGACGAGCTACATGTCATATACTACCTTGCGCTTTAAATAAAAAAAATCCTTGCACGTTCTGAAAAGCTGCACCACCATCCTCCCTTGGCGAGAAGCACCACGAACCCCGCACATGACCTTTCGGTATATTGTGACACCACCATTTCTCGCGCTGAAATTAAAACGAATTACCTATTATCAGGGTTTCGACGAGCTACATGTCATATACTACCTTGCGCTTTAAATAAAAAAAGATCCTTGCACGTTCTGAAAAGCTGCACCTCCATCCTCCCTTGGCGAGAAGCACCACGAAACCCGCACATGACCTTTCGGTATATTGTGACACCACCATTTCTCGCGCTGAAATTAAAACGAATTACCTATTATCAGGGGTTTCGACGAGCTACATGTCATATACTACCTTGCGCTTTAAATAAAAAAAATCCTTGCACGTTCTGAAAAGCTGCACCTCCATCCTCCCTTGGCGAGAAGCACCACGAACCCCGCACATGACCTTTCGGTATATTGTGACACCACCATTTCTCGCGCTGAAATTAAAACGAATTACCTATTATCAGGGGTTTCGACGAGCTACATGTCATATACTACCTTGCGCTTTAAATAAAAAAAAATCCTTGCACTTTCTGAAAAGCTGCACCTCCATCCTCCCTTGGCGAGAAGCACCACGAACCCCGCACATGACCTTTCGGTATATTGTGACACCACCATTTCTCGCGCTGAAATTTAAAACGAATTACCTATTATCAGGGGTTTCGACGAGCTACATGTCATATACTACCTTGCGCTTTAAATAAAAAAAATTCTTGCACGTTCTGAAAAGCTGCACCTCCATCCTCCCTTGGCGAGAAGCACCACGAACCCCGCACATGACCTTTCGGTATATTGTGACACCACCATTTCTCGCGCTGAATTAAAACGAATTACCTATTATCAGGGGTTTCGACGAGCTACATGTCATATACTACCTTGCGCTTTAAATAAAAAAAATCCTTGCACGTTCTGAAAAGCTGCACCTCCATCCTCCCTTGGCGAGAAGCACCACGAACCCCGCACATGACCTTTCGGTATATTGTGACACCACCATTTCTCGCGCTGAAATTAAAACGAATTACCTATTATCAGGGGTTTCGACGAGCTACATGTCATATACTACCTTGCGCTTTAAATAAAAAAAATCCTTGCACGTTCTGAAAAGCTGCACCTCCATCCTCCCTTGGCGAGAAGCACCACGAACCCCGCACATGACCTTTCGGTATATTGTGACACCACCATTTCTCGCGCTGAATTTAAAACGAATTACCTATTATCAGGGGTTTCGACGAGCTACATGTCATATACTACCTTGCGCTTTAAATAAAAAAAATCCTTGCACGTTCTGAAAAGCTGCACCTCCATCCTCCCTTGGCGAGAAGCACCACGAACCCCGCACATGACCTTTCGGTATATTGTGACACCACCATTTCTCGCGCTGAATTAAAACGAATTACCTATTATCAGGGGTTTCGACGAGCTACATGTCATATACTACCTTGCGCTTTAAATAAAAAAAATCCTTGCACGTTCTGAAAAGCTGCACCTCCATCCTCCCTTGGCGAGAAGCACCACGAACCCCGCACATGACCTTTCGGTATATTGTGACACCACCATTTCTCGCGCTGAAATTAAAACGAATTACCTATTATCAGGGGTTTCGACGAGCTACATGTCATATACTACCTTGCGCTTTAAATAAAAAAAATCCTTGCACGTTCTGAAAAGCTGCACCTCCATCCTCCCTTGGCGAGAAGCACCACGAACCCCGCACATGACCTTTCGGTATATTGTGACACCACCATTTCTCGCGCTGAAATTAAAACGAATTACCTATTATCAAGGGTTTTGACGAGCTACATATTCTACCTTGCGCTTTAAATAAAAAAATCCTTGCAAGTTCTGAAAAGCTGCACCTCCATCCTCCCTTGGCGAGAAGCACCACGAACCCCGCACATGACCTTTCGGTATATTGTGACACCACCATTTCTCGCGCTGAAATTAAAACGAATTACCTATTATCAGGGGTTTCGACGAGCTACATGTCATATACTACCTTGCGCTTTAAATAAAAAAAATCCTTGCACGTTCTGAAAAGCTGCACCTCCATCCTCCCTTGGCGAGAAGCACCACGAACCCCGCACATGACCTTTCGGTATATTGTGACACCACCATTTCTCGCGCTGAAATTAAAACGAATTACCTATTATCAGGGTTTCGACGAGCTACATGTCATATACTACCTTGCGCTTTAAATAAAAAAAAATCCTTGCACGTTCTGAAAAGCTGCACCTCCATCCTCCCTTGGCGAGAAGCACCACGAACCCCGCACATGACCTTTCGGTATATTGTGACACCACCATTTCACGCGCTGAAATTAAAACGAATTACCTATTATCAGGGGTTTCGACGAGCTACATGTCATATACTACCTTGCGCTTTAAATAAAAAAAATCCTTGCACGTTCTGAAAAGCTGCACCTCCATCCTCCCTTGGCGAGAAGCACCACGAAACCCGCACATGACCTTTCGGTATATTGTGACACCACCATTTCTCGCGCTGAATTAAAACGAATTACCTATTATCAGGGGTTTCGACGAGCTACATGTCATATACTACCTTGCGCTTTAAATAAAAAAAAAATCCTTGCACGTTCTGAAAAGCTGCACCTCCATCCTCCCTTGGCGAGAAGCACCACGAACCCCGCACATGACCTTTCGGAATATTGTGACACCACCATTTCTCGCGCTTTAATTAAAACGAATTACCTATTATCAGGGGTTTCGACGAGCTACATGTCATATACTACCTTGCGCATTAAATAAAATCCTTGCACGTTCTGAAAAGCTGCACCTCCATCCTCCCTTGGCGAGAAGCACCACGAACCCCGCACATGACCTTTCGGTATATTGTGACACCACCATTTCTCGCGCTGAAATTAAAACGAATTACCTATTATCAGGGGTTTCGACGAGCTACATGTCATATACTACCTTGCGCTTTAAATAAAAAAATCCTTGCACGTTCTGAAAAGCTGCACCTCCATCCTCCCTTGGCGAGAAGCACCACGAACCCCGCACATGACCTTTCGGTATATTGTGACACCACCATTTCTCGCGCTGAAATTAAAACGAATTACCTATTATCAGGGGTTTCGACGAGCTACATGTCATATACTACCTTGCGCTTTAAATAAAAAAAATCCTTGCACGTTCTGAAAAGCTGCACCTCCATCCTCCCTTGGCGAGAAGCACCTCGAACCCCGCACATGACCTTTCGGTATATTGTGACACCACCATTTCTCGCGCTGAAATTAAAACGAATTACCTATTATCAGGGGTTTCGACGAGCTACATGTCATATACTACCTTGCGCTTTAAATAAAATCCTTGCACGTTCTGAAAAGCTGCACCTCCATCCTCCCTTGGCGAGAAGCACCACGAACCCCGCACATGACCTTTCGGTATATTGTGACACCACCATTTCTCGCGCTGAAATTAAAACGAATTACCTATTATCAGGGGTTTCGACGAGCTACATGTCATATACTACCTTGCGCTTTAAATAAAAAAATCCTTGCACGTTCTGAAAAGCTGCACCACCATCCTCCCTTGGCGAGAAGCACCACGAACCCCGCACATGACCTTTCGGTATATTGTGACACCACCATTTCTCGCGCTGAAATTAAAACGAATTACCTATTATCAGGGGTTTCGACGAGCTACATGTCATATACTACCTTGCGCTTTAAATAAAAAAAAATCCTTGACCTATTGAAAAGCTGCACCTCCATCCTCCCTTGGCGAGAAGCACCACGAACCCCGCACATGACCTTTCGGTATATTGTGACACCACCATTTCTCGCGCTTTAATTAAAACGAATAACCTATTATCTGGGGTTTCGACGAGCTACATGTCATATACTACCTTGCGCTTTAAATAAAAAAAATTCTTGCACGTTCTGAAAAGCTGCACCTCCATCCTCCCTTGGCGAGAAGCACCACGAACCCCGCACATGACCTTTCGGTATATTGTGACACCACCATTTCTCGCGCTGAATTTAAAACGAATTACCTATTATCAGGGGTTTCGACGAGCTACATGTCATATACTACCTTGCGCTTTAAATAAAAAAAATCCTCGCACGTTCTGAAAAGCTGCACCACCATCCTCCCTTGGCGAGAAGCACCACGAACCCCGCACATGACCTTTCGGTATATTGTGACACCACCATTTCTCGCGCTGAAATTAAAACGAATTACCTATTATCAGGGTTTCGACGAGCTACATGTCATACACTACCTTGCGCTTTAAATAAAAAAAGATCCTTGCACGTTCTGAAAAGCTGCACCTCCATCCTCCCTTGGCGAGAAGCACCACGAACCCGCACATGACCTTTCGGTATATTGTGACACCACCATTTCTCGCGCTGAATTTAAAACGAATTACCTATTATCAGGGGTTTCGACGAGCTACATGTCATATACTACCTTGCGCTTTAAATAAAAAAAATCCTTGCACGTTCTGAAAAGCTGCACCTCCATCCTCCCTCGGCGAGAAGCACCACGAACCCCGCACATGACCTTTCGGTATATTGTGACACCACCATTTCTCGCGCTGAATTAAAACGAATTACCTATTATCAGGGGTTTCGACGAGCTACATGTCATATACTACCTTGCGCTTTAAATAAAAAAAATCCTTGCACGTTCTGAAAAGCTGCACCTCCATCCTCCCTTGGCGAGAAGCACCACGAACCCCGCACATGACCTTTCGGTATATTGTGACACCACCATTTCTCGCGCTGAATTTAAAACGAATTACCTATTATCAGGAGTTTCGACGAGCTACATGTCATATACTACCTTGCGCTTTAAATAAAAAAATCCTCGCACGTTCTGAAAAGCTGCACCTCCATCCTCCCTTGGCGAGAAGCACAACGAACCCCGCACATGACCTTTCGGTATATTGTGACACCACCATTTCTCGCGCTGAAATTAAAACGAATTACCTATTATCAGGGGTTTCGACGAGCTACATGTCATATACTACCTTGCGCTTTAAATAAAAAAAATCTTGCACGTTCTGAAAAGCTGCACCTCCATCCTCCCTTGGCGAGAAGCACCACGAACCCCGCACATGACCTTTCGGTATATTGTGACACCACCATTTCTCGCGCTGAATTTAAAACGAATTACCTATTATCAGGGGTTTCGACGAGCTACATGTCATATACTACCTTGCGCTTTAAATAAAAAAAATCCTTGCACGTTCTGAAAAGCTGCACCTCCATCCTCCCTTGGCGAGAAGCACCACGAACCCCGCACATGACCTTTCGGTATATTGTGACACCACCATTTCTCGCGCTGAATTTAAAACGAATTACCTATTATCAGGGGTTTCGACGAGCTACATGTCATATACTACCTTGCGCTTTAAATAAAAAAAAATCCTTGCACGTTGAAAAGCTGCACCTCCATCCTCCCTTGGCGAGAAGCACCACGACCCCGCACATGACCTTTCGGTATATTGTGACACCACCATTTCTCGCGCTGAAATTAAAACGAATTACCTATTATCAGGGGTTTCGACGAGCTACATGTCATATACTACCTTGCGCTTTAAATAAAAAAAATCCTTGCACGTTCTGAAAAGCTGCACCACCATCCTCCCTTGGCGAGAAGCACCACGAACCCCGCACATGACCTTTCGGTATATTGTGACACCACCATTTCTCGCGCTGAAATTAAAACGAATTACCTATTATCAGGGTTTCGACGAGCTACATGTCATATACTACCTTGCGCTTTAAATAAAAAAAGATCCTTGCACGTTCTGAAAAGCTGCACCTCCATCCTCCCTTGGCGAGAAGCACCACGAACCCCGCACATGACCTTTCGGTATATTGTGACACCACCATTTCTCGCGCTGAATTAAAACGAATTACCTATTATCAGGGGTTTCGACGAGCTACATGTCATATACTACCTTGCGCTTTAAATAAAAAAAATCCTTGCACGTTCTGAAAAGCTGCACCTCCATCCTCCCTTGGCGAGAAGCACCACGAACCCCGCACATGACCTTTCGGTATATTGTGACACCACCATTTCTCGCGCTGAAATTAAAACGAATTACCTATTATCAGGGGTTTCGACGAGCTACATGCGCTTAAAATAAAAAAAATCCTTGCACGTTCTGAAAAGCTGCACCTCCATCCTCCCTTGGCGAGAAGCACCACGAACACCGCACATGACCTTTCGGTATTGTGACACCACCATATCTCGCGCTGAAATTAAAACGAATTACCTATTATCAGAGTTTCGACGAGCTACATGTCATATACTACCTTGCACTTTAAATAAAAAAATCCTTGCACGTTCTCAAAAGCTGGACCTCCATCCTCCCTTGGCGAGAAGCACCACGAACCCCGCACATGACCTTTCGGTATATTGTGACACCACCATTTCTCGCGCTGAAATTAAAACGAATTACCTATTATCAGGGGTTTCGACGAGCTACATGTCATATACTACCTTGCGCTTTAAATAAAAAAAAATCCTTGCACGTTCTGAAAAGCTGCACCTCCATCCTCCCTTGGCGAGAAGCACCACGAACCCCGCACATGACCTTTCGGTATATTGTGACACCACCATTTCTCGCGCTGAATTTAAAACGAATTACCTATTATCAGGGGTTTCGACGAGCTACATGTCATATACTACCTTGCGCTTTAAATAAAAAAAATCCTTGCACGTTCTGAAAAGCTGCACCTCCATCCTCCCTTGGCGAGAAGCACCACGAACCCCGCACATGACCTTTCGGTATATTGTGACACCACCATTTCTCGCGCTTTAATTAAAACGAATTACCTATTATCAGGGGTTTCGACGAGCTACATGTCATATACTACCTTGCGCTTTAAATAAAAAAAATTCTTGCACGTTCTGAAAAGCTGCACCTCCATCCTCCCTTGGCGAGAAGCACCACGAACCCCGCACATGACCTTTCGGTATATTGTGACACCACCATTTCTCGCGCTGAATTTAAAACGAATTACCTATTATCAGGGGTTTCGACGAGCTACATGTCATATACTACCTTGCGCTTTAAATAAAAAAAATCCTTGCACGTTCTGAAAAGCTGCACCTCCATCCTCCCTTGGCGAGAAGCACCACGAACCCCGCACATGACCTTTCGGTATATTGTGACACCACCATTTCTCGCGCTGAAATTAAAACGAATTACCTATTATCAGGGTTTCGACGAGCTACATGTCATATACTACCTTGCGCTTTAAATAAAAAAAAATCCTTGCACGTTCTGAAAAGCTGCACCTCCATCCTCCCTTGGCGAGAAGCACCACGAACCCCGCACATGACCTTTCGGTATATTGTGACACCACCATTTCTCGCGCTGAATTTAAAACGAATTACCTATTATCAGGGGTTTCGACGAGCTACATGTCATATACTACCTTGCGCTTTAAATAAAAAAATCCTTGCACGTTCTGAAAAGCTGCACCTCCATCCTCCCTTGGCGAGAAGCACCACGAACCCCGCACATGACCTTTCGGTATATTGTGACACCACCATTTCTCGCGCTGAAATTAAAACGAATTACCTATTATCAGGGGTTTCGACGAGCTACATGTCATATACTACCTTGCGCTTTAAATAAAAAAAATTCTTGCACGTTCTGAAAAGCTGCACCTCCATCCTCCATGGGCGAGAAGCACCACGAACCCCGCACATGACCTTTCGGTATATTGTGACACCACCATTTCTCGCGCTGAATTTAAAACGAATTACCTATTATCAGGGGTTTCGACGAGCTACATGTCATATACTACCTTGCGCTTTAAATAAAAAAATCCTTGCACGTTCTGAAAAGCTGCACCACCATCCTCCCTTGGCGAGAAGCACCACGAACCCCGCACATGACCTTTCGGTATATTGTGACACCACCATTTCTCGCGCTGAAATTAAAACGAATTACCTATTATCAGGGGTTTCGACGAGCTACATGTCATATACTACCTTGCGCTTTAAATAAAAAAATCCTTGCACTATTGAAAAGCTGCACCTCCATCCTCCCTTGGCGAGAAGCACCACGAACCCCGCACATGACCTTTCGGTATATTGTGACACCACCATTTCTCGCGCTGAAATTAAAACGAATTACCTATTATCAGGGGTTTCGACGAGCTACATGTCATATACTACCTTGCGCTTTAAATAAAAAAAATTCTTGCACGTTCTGAAAAGCTTCACCTCCATCCTCCCTTGGCGAGAAGCACCAGGAACCCCGCACATGACCTTTCGGTATATTGTGACACCACCATTTCTCGCGCTGAAATTAAAACGAATTACCTATTATCAGGGGTTTCGACGAGCTACATGTCATATACTACCTTGCGCTTTAAATAAAAAAATCCTTGCACGTTCTGAAAAGCTGCACCTCCATCCTCCCTTGGCGAAAAGCACCTCGAACCCCACACATGACCTTTCGGTATATTGTGACACCACCAATTCTCGCGCTTTAATTAAAACGAATTACCTATTATCAGGGGTTCGACGAGCTACATGTCATATACTACCTTGCGCATTAAATAAAATCCTTGCACGTTCTGAAAAGCTGCACCTCCATCCTCCCTTGGCGAGAAGCACCACGAACCCCGCACATGACCTTTCGGTATATTGTGACACCTAAATTTCCCGCGCTGAAATTAAAACGAATTACCTATTATCAGGGGTTTCGACGAGCTACATGTCATACACTACCTTGCGCTTTAAATAAAAAAAAATCTTGCACTTTCTGAAAAGCTGCACCTCCATCCTCCCTTGGCGAGAAGCACCACAAACCCCGCACATGACCTTTCGGTATATTGTGACACCAAAATTTCTCGCGCTGAATTTAAAACGAATTACCTATTATCAGGGGTTTCGACGAGCTACATGTCATATACTACCTTGCGCTTTAAATAAAAAAATCCTTGCACTGTTGAAAAGCTGCACCTCCATCCTCCCTTGGCGAGAAGCACCACGAACCCCGCACATGACCTTTCGGTATATTGTGACACCACCATTTCTCGCGCTGAAATTAAAACGAATTACCTATTATCAGGGGTTTCGACGAGCTACATGTCATATACTACCTTGCGCATTAAATAAAATCCTTGCACGTTCTGAAAAGCTGCACCTCCATCCTCCCTTGGCGAGAAGCACCACGAACCCCGCACATGACCTTTCGGTATATTGTGACACCACCATTTCTCGCGCTGAAATTAAAACGAATTACCTATTATCAGGGTTTCGACGAGCTACATGTCATATACTACCTTGCGCTTTAAATAAAAAAAGATCCTTGCACGTTCTGAAAAGCTGCACCTCCATCCTCCCTTGGCGAGAAGCACCACGAACCCCGCACATGACCTTTCGGTATATTGTGACACCACCATTTCTCGCGCTGAAATTAAAACGAATTACCTATTATCAGGGGTTTCGACGAGCTACATGTCATATACTACCTTGCGCATTAAATAAAATCCTTGCACGTTCTGAAAAGCTGCACCTCCATCCTCCCTTGGCGAGAAGCACCACGAACCCCGCACATGACCTTTCGGTATATTGTGACACCACCATTTCTCGCGCTGAAATTAAAACGAATTACCTATTATCAGGGTTTCGACGAGCTACATGTCATATACTACCTTGCGCTTTAAATAAAAAAAATCCTTGCACGTTCTGAAAAGCTGCACCTCCATCCTCCCTTGGCGAGAAGCACCACGAACCCCGCACATGACCTTTCGGTATATTGTGACACCACCATTTCTCGCGCTGAATTAAAACGAATTACCTATTATCAGGGGTTTCGACGAGCTACATGTCATATACTACCTTGCGCTTTAAATAAAAAAATCCTTGCACGTTCTGAAAAGCTGCACCACCATCCTCCCTTGGCGAGAAGCACCACGAACCCCGCACATGACTTTCGGTATATTGTGACACCACCATTTCTCGCGCTGAAATTAAAACGAATTACCTATTATCAGGGGTTTCGACGAGCTACATGTCATATACTACCTTGCGCTTTAAATAAAAAAAAATCCTTGCACTATTGAAAAGCTGCACCTCCATCCTCCCTTGGCGAGAAGCACCACGAACCCCGCACATGACCTTTCGGTATATTGTGACACCACCATTTCTCGCGCTGAAATTAAAACGAATTACCTATTATCAGGGGTTTCGACGAGCTACATGTCATATACTACCTTGCGCTTTAAAAAAAAAATCCTTGCACGTTCTGAAAAGCTGCACCTCCATCCTCCCTTGGCGAGAAGCACCACAAACCCCGCACATGACCTTTCGGTATATTGTGACACCACCATTTCTCGCGCTGAAATTAAAACGAATTACCTATTATCAGGGGTTTCGACGAGCTACATGTCATATACTACCTTGCGCTTTAAATAAAAAAATCCTTGCACGTTCTGAAAAGCTGCACCACCATCCTCCCTTGGCGAGAAGCACCACGAACCCCGCACATGACCTTTCGGTATATTGTGACACCACCATTTCTCGCGCTGAAATTAAAACGAATTACCTATTATCAGGGGTTTCGACGAGCTACATGTCATATACTACCTTGCGCTTTAAATAAAAAAAATCCTTGCACGTTCTGAAAAGCTGCACCTCCATCCTCCCTTGGCGAGAAGCACCACGAACCCCGCACATGACCTTTCGGTATATTGTGACACCACCATTTCTCGCGCTGAAATTAAAACGAATTACCTATTATCAGGGGTTTCGACGAGCTACATGTCATATACTACCTTGCGCTTTAAATAAAAAAAATCCTTGCACGTTCTGAAAAGCTGCACCTCCATCCTCCCTTGGCGAGAAGCACCACAAACCCCGCACATGACCTTTCGGTATATTGTGACACCACCATTTCTCGCGCTGAAATTAAAACGAATTACCTATTATCAGGGGTTTCGACGAGCTACATGTCATATACTACCTTGCGCTTTAAATAAAAAAAATCCTTGCACGTTCTGAAAAGCTGCACCTCCATCCTCCCTTGGCGAGAAGCACCACGAACCCCGCACATGACCTTTCGGTATATTGTGACACCACCATTTCTCGCGCTGAAATTAAAACGAATTACCTATTATCAGGGGTTTCGACGAGCTACATGTCATATACTACCTTGCGCTTTAAATAAAAAAAATCCTTGACGTATTGAAAAGCTGCACCTCCATCCTCCCTTGGCGAGAAGCACCACGAACCCCGCACATGACCTTTCGGTATATTGTGACACCACCATTTCTCGCGCTTTAATTAAAACGAATAACCTATTATCAGGGGTTTCGACGAGCTACATGTCATATACTACCTTGCGCTTTAAATAAAAAAAATTCTTGCACGTTCTGAAAAGCTGCACCTCCATCCTCCCTTGGCGAGAAGCACCACGAACCCCGCACATGACCTTTCGGTATATTGTGACACCACCATTTCTCGCGCTGAATTTAAAACGAATTACCTATTATCAGGGGTTTCGACGAGCTACATGTCATATACTACCTTGCGCTTTAAATAAAAAAATCCTCGCACGTTCTGAAAAGCTGCACCACCATCCTCCCTTGGCGAGAAGCACCACGAACCCCGCACATGACCTTTCGGTATATTGTGACACCACCATTTCTCGCGCTGAAATTAAAACGAATTACCTATTATCAGGGTTTCGACGAGCTACATGTCATATACTACCTTGCGCTTTAAATAAAAAAATCCTTGCACGTTCTGAAAAGCTGCACCTCCATCCTCCCTTGGCGAAAAGCACCACGAACCCCACACATGACCTTTCGGTATATTGTGACACCACCATTTCTCGCGCTTTAATTAAAACGAATTACCTATTATCAGGGGTTTCGACGAGCTACATGTCATATACTACCTTGCGCATTAAATAAAAAAAATCCTTGCACGTTCTGAAAAGCTGCACCTCCATCCTCCCTTGGCGAGAAGCACCACGAACCCCGCACATGACCTTTCGGTATATTGTGACACCTAAATTTCTCGCGCTGAAATTAAAACGAATTACCTATTATCAGGGGTTTCGACGAGCTACATGTCATACACTACCTTGCGCTTTAAATAAAAAAAAATCTTGCACTTTCTGAAAAGCTGCACCTCCATCCTCCCTTGGCGAGAAGCACCACAAACCCCGCACATGACCTTTCGGTATATTGTGACACCAAATTTCTCGCGCTGAATTTAAAACGAATTACCTATTATCAGGGGTTTCGACGAGCTACATGTCATATACTACCTTGCGCTTTAAATAAAAAAAAATCCTTGCACGTTCTGAAAAGCTGCACCTCCATCCTCCCTTGGCGAGAAGCACCACGAACCCCGCACATGACCTTTCGGTATATTGTGACACCACCATTTCTCGCGCTGAAATTAAAACGAATTACCTATTATCAGGGGTTTCGACGAGCTACATGTCATATACTACCTTGCGCATTAAATAAAATCCTTGCACGTTCTGAAAAGCTGCACCTCCATCCTCCCTTGGCGAGAAGCACCACAAACCCCGCACATGACCTTTCGGTATATTGTGACACCACCATTTCTCGCGCTGAAATTAAAACGAATTACCTATTATCAGGGTTTCGACGAGCTACATGTCATATACTACCTTGCGCTTTAAATAAAAAAAGATCCTTGCACGTTCTGAAAAGCTGCACCTCCATCCTCCCTTGGCGAGAAGCACCACGAACCCCGCACATGACCTTTCGGTATATTGTGACACCACCATTTCTCGCGCTGAAATTAAAACGAATTACCTATTATCAGGGGTTTCGACGAGCTACCTGTCATATACTACCTTGCGCATTAAATAAAATCCTTGCACGTTCTGAAAAGCTGCACCTCCATCCTCCCTTATCGAGAAGCACCAGGAACCCCGCACATGACCTTTCGGTATATTGTGACACCACCATTTCTCGCGCTGAAATTAAAACGAATTACCTATTATCAGGGGTTTCGACGAGCTACATGTCATATACTACCTTGCGCTTTAAATAAAAAAAATCTTGCACGTTCTGAAAAGCTGCACCTCCATCCTCCCTTGGCGAGAAGCACCACGAACCCCGCACATGACCTTTCGGTATATTGTGACACCACCATTTCTCGCGCTGAATTTAAAACGAATTACCTATTATCAGGGGTTTCGACGAGCTACATGTCATATACTACCTTGCGCTTTAAATAAAAAAATCCTTGCACGTTCTGAAAAGCTGCACCACCATCCTCCCTTGGCGAGAAGCACCATGAACCCCGCACATGAACTTTCGGTATATTGTGACACCACCATTTCTCGCGCTGAAATTAAAACGAATTACCTATTATCAGGGGTTTCGACGAGCTACATGTCATATACTACCTTGCGCTTTAAATAAAAAAAATCCTTGCACTATTGAAAAGCTGCACCTCCATCCTCCCTTGGCGAGAAGCACCACGAACCCCGCACATGACCTTTCGGTATATTGTGACACCACCATTTCTCGCGCTGAAATTAAAACGAATTACCTATTATCAGGGGTTTCGACGAGCTACATGTCATATACTACCTTGCGCTTTAAAAAAAAAATCCTTGCACGTTCTGAAAAGCTGCACCTCCATCCTCCCTTGGCGAGAAGCACCACAAACCCCGCACATGACCTTTCGGTATATTGTGACACCACCATTTCTCGCGCTGAAATTAAAACGAATTACCTATTATCAGGGGTTTCGACGAGCTACATGTCATATACTACCTTGCGCTTTAAATAAAAAAATCCTTGCACGTTCTGAAAAGCTGCACCACCATCCTCCCTTGGCGAGAAGCACCACGAACCCCGCACATGACCTTTCGGTATATTGTGACACCACCATTTCTCGCGCTGAAATTAAAACGAATTACCTATTATCAGGGGTTTCGACGAGCTACATGTCATATACTACCTTGCGCTTTAAATAAAAAAAAATCCTTGCACTATTGAAAAGCTGCACCTCCATCCTCCCTTGGCGAGAAGCACCACGAACCCCGCACATGACCTTTCGGTATATTGTGACACCACCATTTCTCGCGCTGAAATTAAAACGAATTACCTATTATCAGGGGTTTCGACGAGCTACATGTCATATACTACCTTGCGCTTTAAATAAAAAAAATCCTTGCACGTTCTGAAAAGCTGCACCTCCATCCTCCCTTGGCGAGAAGCACCACGAACCCCGCACATGACCTTTCGGTATATTGTGACACCACCATTTCTCGCGCTGAAATTAAAACGAATTACCTATTATCAGGGGTTTCGACGAGCTACATGTCATATACTACCTTGCGCTTTAAATAAAAAAAATCCTTGCACGTTCTGAAAAGCTGCACCTCCATCCTCCCTTGGCGAGAAGCACCACGAACCCCGCACATGACCTTTCGGTATATTGTGACACCACCATTTCTCGCGCTGAAATTAAAACGAATTACCTATTATCAGGGGTTTCGACGAGCTACATGTCATATACTACCTTGCGCTTTAAATAAAAAAAATTCTTGCACGTTCTGAAAAGCTGCACCTCCATCCTCCCTTGGCGAGAAGCACCACGAACCCCGCACATGACCTTTCGGTATATTGTGACACCACCATTTCTCGCGCTGAATTAAAACGAATTACCTATTATCAGGGGTTTCGACGAGCTACATGTCATATACTACCTTGCGCTTTAAATAAAAAAAATCCTGCACGTTCTGAAAAGCTGCACCACCATCCTCCCTTGGCGAGAAGCACCACGAACCCCGCACATGACCTTTCGGTATATTGTGACACCACCATTTCTCGCGCTGAATTTAAAACGAATTACCTATAATTAGGGGTTTCGACGAGCTACATGTCATATACTACCTTGCGCTTTAAATAAAAAAATCCTTGCACGTTCTGAAAAGCTGCACCACCATCCTCCCTTGGCGAGAAGCACCATGAACCCCGCACATGAACTTTCGGTATATTGTGACACCACCATTTCTCGCGCTGAAATTAAAACGAATTACCTATTATCAGGGGTTTCGACGAGCTACATGTCATATACTACCTTGCGCTTTAAATAAAAAAAAATCCTTGCACTATTGAAAAGCTGCACCTCCATCCTCCCTTGGCGAGAAGCACCACGAACCCCGCACATGACCTTTCGGTATATTGTGACACCACCATTTCTCGCGCTGAAATTAAAACGAATTACCGATTATCAGGGGTTTCGACGAGCTACATGTCATATACTACCTTGCGCTTTAAAAAAAATCCTTGCACGTTCTGAAAAGCTGCACCTCCATCCTCCCTTGGCGAGAAGCACCACAAACCCCGCACATGACCTTTCGGTATATTGTGACACCACCATTTCTCGCGCTGAAATTAAAACGAATTACCTATTATCAGGGGTTTCGACGAGCTACATGTCATATACTACCTTGCGCTTTAAATAAAAAAATCCTTGCACGTTCTGAAAAGCTGCACCACCATCCTCCCTTGGCGAGAAGCACCACGAACCCCGCACATGACCTTTCGGTATATTGTGACACCACCATTTCTCGCGCTGAAATTAAAACGAATTACCTATTATCAGGGGTTTCGACGAGCTACATGTCATATACTACCTTGCGCTTTAAATAAAAAAAATCCTTGCACTATTGAAAAGCTGCACCTCCATCCTCCCTTGGCGAGAAGCACCACGAACCCCGCACATGACCTTTCGGTATATTGTGACACCACCATTTCTCGCGCTGAAATTAAAACGAATTACCTATTATCAGGGGTTTCGACGAGCTACATGTCATATACTACCTTGCGCTTTAAATAAAAAAATCCTTGCACGTTCTGAAAAGCTGCACCTCCATCCTCCCTTGGCGAGAAGCACCACAAACCCCGCACATGACCTTTCGGTATATTGTGACACCACCATTTCTCGCGCTGAAATTAAAACGAATTACCTATTATCAGGGGTTTCGACGAGCTACATGTCATATACTACCTTGCGCTTTAAATAAAAAAAATCCTTGACCTATTGAAAAGCTGCACCTCCATCCTCCCTTGGCGAGAAGCACCACGAACCCCGCACATGACCTTTCGGTATATTGTGACACCACCATTTCTCGCGCTTTAATTAAAACGAATAACCTATTATCTGGGGTTTCGACGAGCTACATGTCATATACTACCTTGCGCTTTAAATAAAAAAAATTCTTGCACGTTCTGAAAAGCTGCACCTCCATCCTCCCTTGGCGAGAAGCACCACGAACCCCGCACATGACCTTTCGGTATATTGTGACACCACCATTTCTCGCGCTGAATTTAAAACGAATTACCTATTATCAGGGGTTTCGACGAGCTACATGTCATATACTACCTTGCGCTTTAAATAAAAAAAATCCTCGCACGTTCTGAAAAGCTGCACCACCATCCTCCCTTGGCGAGAAGCACCACGAAACCCGCACATGACCTTTCGGAATATTGTGACACCACCATTTCTCGCTGTTGGAATTAGGTCCAATAAAACTACAAACAGAGTTCGTGGAAAACCCATTTTATTAAAAATCAACAACGAACAAGTAAAAAGGAGGACATCAGTCAACTTGAGATGCGATATATATACACACAAGAGTCTACGGTTAACAGTTATGGCTGTCAAATTTACATAAAGTCCGAAATAGGTCGATCTCCAACACGGCCCCATCGGACTTCCATCATTTGAATTAGCTGGAAATCAAATTCGATCACTAAAGAAAGAAAACATATACAGTCAATGAAACACATTTACCAAATAACTTTTAAATTTTTCTTTGACAAGAGGTTTAGTCAAAAAGTCAGCCAAATTATTAGAGGTTTTTACGTATTTCAAATTAAATTTTTCATCAGTTAACAATTGTCTTACGTACTGATACTTGATATCAATGTTTAGTTTTAACATTCTCAACAGAATTTTTCACAAAATAAATAGTTGATTGATTATCACAATATAAAGTAGGTATCTTAGTTTTAATTATATCCAGTTCATTTAACACATTTGAAAACCATATTAATTCATTGACAGTTTTAGTTAAAGAAACAAACTCTGCTTCCATGGTACTTAACGCTACACAACGTTGCTTTTGTGCTTTCCAGCAAAATGGTAACTTATTAAAAAATAAAATATAACCACTCGTCGAATGACGATTTAACAATCTACTACCCCAGTTTGCATCACTATAAGCCAATAAATTAAAATCATCATTTAAACTAGATAGATTAATTTTATAATCCATAGTATTGAACACATAGTTTAAAATATCGACTACTATTATCCAATGCTCATACGTATAACCATTATTAAACTGAGACATAACATTGACACAAAAACTGATATCTGGTCGACTTCTATCTGCCAAAAAGGATAAACAACCAATTAAAGTTCTATATGGAAATTTTATCATTAAATCATTTTCTACTATTTTAGATTCTTTTACCTTATCGGGTAAGACTATACCAACTTTAAAAGGTAAACTCGCATTCGATATTGGTATTCCAGCAAATCGCTTAAGTAGTTTTTTAATGTAAGTTTGTTGATGCAAATAATATCCATGATCGTAACTTTCAAAATTAACTCCAAGTAAATATTTAACTTTACCTAATTCTTTAATATCTAATTTTGACTTAAGTTTAGAAACAATATTTTTAATATCAGATTCGTTTTTACCAAATAGAATGACATCATCGACATACACTAATAAAACAATATTACCACATTTATAAACACAGTTTACCCATTTCATACTTTGAAATCCTAAACTTTTCACAATACTATCAAATTCTTGATTCCACTGTCTGCCAGACTGTTTTAGTCCATAAATAGCTTTTGACAACTTACATACTTTATTTTCTTCTCATGCTTTCACAAAGCCTGTTGGTTGTTTCATATAAATAACTCGATCCAACTTACTATACAAGTATGCCGATTTAACATCCAGCTGAAAATGTTGCCACTTTAACATACAAACTAGAATTATAAACAGAAATTTCAACACATTAAAATTAATAGTTGGACAAAATACATCTAGGTAATCAATGAAATATTGCTGTCTGAACCCCTGTGCAACAAGTCTCGCTTTGTATCTTGTAATTTGACCGCTGTCGTTAGTCTTAACTGCGTATACCCATTTACTTCCCATTATCTTACAATTGGAGGGAGGGTCAACTAACTCCCAAACCTTTCTACTTTTCATGGTTTGGATCTCCTCCTGCATTGCAGAATCCCACTCCTCTCTATTCACGCTATTTTGCGTATCTGCAAAGGTTTTTGGCAACTCGACGTTATAAACTTCATCCTGAAATATATCATTAATATCATTATCAAAATACATTAATTCATTTTCATTTGTTAAATTAATATCAGCACTATCACTGTCGTTGCACAAGGTTTCAGATTGAGCTTCATTTTTATCACAAGGTTTAAAACAGCAAGTTTCAGGGCTATACTTTATTCCGTACAAATCACAATATTTCTGAACATCATTTTGTGATCTTAACCTTTCACCATCCGGTGTGAAATAATAAACGTACGTTCGATCTCCCAAAGCGCTATGTTTTTCTTCCCTTCTCCAATCTGAAATATCAAAGTCTTTTGGTTTGTTTGGCTTTATCGTAAGCGTCTTATCGTATTTCGCGGTTTCGACTATAGGTTTTGTTTCTATCTTTGCTTTAGAGCTACATTCAGTTTCATCCCCACTTAAAGTTTCGTAATCAAGGCTACTTTTTATTTTTACATACTCGCATGCTCTATCTTTACCGAATAAAACGTCTACCGCTTTCTTTGTTTCGTCGATTTTAACATGAATGGTTTCTTCGATTTTTCTTTCTTTCGGAAGATATATTCTGTATCCCTTAGTTTTGCTCGCATAGCCAACTAAAATTCCAATTTTAGCTCTTGGTTGTAATTTATTACGCTTAACTTTTGGTATGTGTACGTAAGCTAGAGATCCGAATATCTTAAGATGCCTTACAGACGGTTTATGACCAGTCCAAAGTTCTATTGGTTTTTTACCGTTTAACAATTTATGCTCGCACCGATTTTTTATGTACACAAACGCCTGTAGAGCTTCTCCCCAAAAATTTGGTTTTAATCCACTTTCTAACAACATGGATCTGACCCCGTCCATAGAAACCCGATTGAATTTTTCACAAATCCCCATCTGTTCTGGAGAGTATGTTGACGATCTTTCGATCACTATTCCCAGATTCTCTAAGTATGATTCAAATTCTTTATGAATAAACTCTGTACCCCAATCTGTTCTTACACAATTTAATGTAGTATTAAGCTGCCTTTCAGATTTGGCTAAATAGTCCTTAAAGCAATCGAAAACTTCAGTTTTATCCTTAAGGGTATATACATCTACTTTTCTAGTGAAGTCGTCAATTATGGACAAAAAATAACGCTTTCCACCCAACGTTTTTACCTTAGAAGGTCCCCAAACATCCATATAAATTTTTTCCAAAGGTTTATGTGTTCTACGGTCATAATTTGTTTTAAAAGAAGTTCTAGTTGATTTAGCTACATTACAAGTTTCACATGATTCTAATTTTCCTACTAATTTTTCTAATCCATGTACAACGTTATTTGCACTCATTTTACGCAGCAAAGGAACATTTACGTGCCCAAAACGTTTATGAACAAGTTCTATATTATTACTGTTTACAATATTACATTCAGGTTTAACACTTTTACAATTAGCATACAAAATATACAATTTACCATTTCTATGCACCGTACAAAAATACTCGTTAAACTCATTATAAACAATCATCTTATTATTTCCCCAAATAATTGTATACTTAGCAAGATCTATATTAGCTCCTCCTATGAGGTTACGACGTATGTTTGGTGCATACAAAACATTCTTTAACGTTAAGTTAACTTTTCGATTTCTATCAGTCACAACTAATCTTACAGTACCTGTACCTTCTACCTTGAGGCTGGTGTTCTTGTCTCCCACTAGAGCTGTAGTCGATTCTAACTTTCTAAAGTTTTCGAAGTAGTCCTTTCTATTACAGAAATGAGATGTGGCTGCTGAATCTATCAACCATTCTGTACATTCTTGGTCGTCTTCATTTACTTGAACGTGCTCGCTGTGGTTTACTTGGGTGTAGTCTCCTTCTTCGATACCAATGTAGAACATTCCGGCTTTTCTTGAGCTTTGCTCTCGAACTTGATGTTGGTCTGGGCGATTTGAAGTTTTTCTTTCTCTAGTCGTCTTGGCGAAACAATCCTTCATTAGGTGTCCCATCTTCCTGCATCTGAAGCACGGCCCCACAACGGCGGTACGCTCGGAGGTTTGATTAGTTTGCCGTCTGGTTGGTTTGACTTTCTTGTTTGCTTTCATCAAGAACGCGTCGGCAACTTCGTCAACAGCTTGATCCTTTTGTTTCTGCAAGATTCGTCCGGATTCGCTCACCAACTGTTCTTCGATATTTTGCATCGTAAATTTGTCGTTGTCTAATCTGTATAGGACTTGAACTAGATTGTCGTACTCGGCAGGCAATCTTCTTATTAACTGGAAACACTGTAGTATCTCAGGAATTTCAAAGCCAGCTTCTTCGACTTGTATGACTTTGTCTGCTACTCTCTTAATGAAGATTCCAATCGTCTCGTTTTCTGGTTCATACCGTAAATCGTAAAATTCATCCACTAATCCGGCTAGGCGTGCTCTCGAGGTTGGTGCGAAATTCTTCTTAAGAATTTCCCATGCTTCTTTTCCGCATGCAGTTGCTGATAACAAGGTCTGGTACTTCTTTTCGACAGTTTGGTAGATAGTAGTAAAGGCTCGATTCTTTCGAAGTTGGTAGTCACGCTTCTCTGCACCCGTTGCTGTTTCAGACAATTTTTCTTCGTTTCCAGTAATAAAGTCCCAGGATCCCCTGTCCAGTAGAACTACTCTCACGTCGTTTTTCCACGTAGCATAGTTACTTTGATTCAGTTTCGTAACATTAAAACTTAAATCTTGCTCGGACATCTTTAAATTTTTACGACGTTAAAATTTTTATACAAACAATTCGATTTTTTTCAAATTAACATACTAATTACATCTTTTCTGCTTAGGGTTGGCCTGAACTGGGCCCCATAACCCTTGTTGGAATTAAGTCCAATAAAATTACAAGCAGAGTTCGTGGAAACCCATTTTATTTAAAAACAACAACGAACAATTAAAAAGGAGGACATCAGTCAACTTGAGATGCGATATATATACACACAAAAGAGTCTACGGTTAACAGTTATGGTTGTCAAATTTACATAAAGTCCGAAATAGGTCGATCTCCAACAGGGTTAACTATCTACATGTCGTATACTAATTTGAACTTTAAATATTAAGACATTGCACTTTCTCAAATCCTGTGCCTCCACCATCCCTTGCACGAGAAGCACCTCGAACCTCGCACATGACCTTGCAGAAATGTGACACCACCATTTCTCGCTCCGGAATTAAAACGATAAGCTAATATTTAGGGGGGCAGGGGTTTCGACTATCTACATGTTATATACTAACTTGAACTTTAAATATTAAGACATTGCACTTTCTCAAATCCGGTACCTCCACCATCCCTTGCACGAGAAGCACCTCGAACCCCGCACATGTCCTTGCGGAAATGTGACACCACCATTTCTCGCGCCGCAATTAAAACGATAAGCTAATATTTAGGGGTTTCGGGGTTAACTATCTACATGTCGTATACTAATTTGAACTTTAAATATTAAAAACATTGCTCTTTCTCAAATCCTGTACCTCCATCATCCCTTGCACGAGAAGCACCTCGAAACTCGCACATGACCTTGCGGAAATGTGACACCACCATTTCTCGCGCCGCAATTAAAACGATTAGCTATTAGGGGGTCAGGGTTTCGGGTTAACTATCTACATGTCGTATACTAACTTGAACTTTAAATATTAAGACATTGCTCTTTCTCAAATCCTGTACCTCCACCATCCCTTGCACGAGAAGCACCTCGAAACTCGCACATGACCTTGCGGAAATGTGACACCACCATTTCTCGCGCCGAATTTAAAACGATAAGCTATTATCAGGGGTCGGGGTTTAACTATCTACATGTCGTATACTAACTTGAACTTTAAATTAAAGACATTGCACTTTCTCAAATCCTGTACCTCCACCATCCCTTGCACGAGAAGCACCTCGAACCTCGCACATGACCTTGCGGAAATGTGACACCACCATTTCTCGCGCTGAATTTAAAACGATAAGCTATTATCAGGGGTCGGGGTTTAACTATCTACATGTCGTATACTAACTTGAACTTTAAATATTAAAAAATTGACCTTTCTCAAATCCTGTACCTCCATCATCCCTTGCACGAGAAGCACCTCGAACCTCGCACATGACCTTGCGGAAATGTGACACCACCATTTCTCGCTCCGAAATTAAAACGATAAGCTAATATTAGGGGTTTCGGTTTAACTATCTACATGTCGTATACTAACTTGAACTTTAAATAAAAAAAATTCTTGCACGTTCTCAAAAGCTGTACCTCCACCATCCCTTGCACGAGAAGCACCTCGAACCCCGCACATGACCTTGCGGAAATGTGACACCACCATTTCTCGCTCCGCAATTAAAACGATAGCTATTATTTAGGGGTTCGGGGTTAACTATCTACATGTCATATACTAACTTGAACTTTAAATATTAAGACATTGCTCTTTCTCAAATCCTGTACCTCCACCATCCCTTGCACGAGAAGCACCTCGAACCTCGCACATGACCTTGCGGAAATTGTGACACCACCATTTCTCGCGCCGCAATTAAAACGATAAGCTATTAGGGGGTCGGGGTTTAACTAGCTACATGTCGTATACTAACTTGAACTTTAAATATTAAAAGACATTGCACGTTCTCAAAAGCTGTACCTCCATCCTCCTTGCACGAGAAGCACCTCGAACCTCGCACATGACCATGCGGAAATGTGACACCACCATTTCTCGCGCTGAATTTAAAACGATAAGCTAATATTTAGGGGTTTCGGGTTAACTATCTACATGTCGTATACTAACTTGAACTTTAAATATTAAGACATTGCACTTTCTCAAATCCTGTACCTCCACCATCCCTTGCACGAGAAGCACCTCGAACCTCGCACATGACCTTGCGGTAAATGTGACACCACCATTTCTCGCTCCGCAATTAAAACGATAAGCTATTAGGTCAGGGGTCGGGGTTTAACTATCTACATGTCGTATACTAACTTGAACTTTAAATATTAAGACATTGCACTTTCTCAAATCCTGTACCTCCACCATCCCTTGGCGAGAAGCACCTCGAACCTCGCACATGACCATGCGGAAATGTGACACCACCATTTCTCGCGCCGCAATTAAAACGATAAGCTATTATTTAGGGGTGGGGTTCGACTATCTACATGTCGTATACTACCTTGAACTTTAAATATAAAAACATTGCACTTTCTCAAATCCTGTACCTCCATCCTCCCTTGCACGAGAAGCACCTCGAACCTCGCACATGACCTTGCGGAAATGTGACACCACCATTTCTCGCTCCGCAATTAAAACGAATTACCTATTATCAGGGGTTTCGACGAGGCTGACCTCTTATATAACTACCTTGCGCTTTAAATAAAAAAAAATCCTTGCATAGTTCTGAAAAGCTGGCACCTCC